>OY540804.1:26674649-27014649 GCA_961205885.1 Ptychoptera albimana
AATCTATAAAACGAATTTCAAATAGAAATTAGAAAAAAAAAAAACCCTTGAATAACACGATTAATTACTTGTTCTGTAATGAAATCGTGTTAATCAAAATTTTTAACTTTTTTAAATAAAAAAAAATGTTAGGAATTTTAGTGATTCAGAACATCCCGAGTTAATTTATGGTTTTTGCAGCCCTGACCTCTTAATACATAATTTAATTATTCCTTAAAAAACTCCGCAAATAACGTTAAAACCGTAAAAACATCGCGAATTCCGCAGATATTCCTAAAATATTTTTTAAAAACCGCTCAAATATCACTAGAATTAACTTTAAAAAAACACTTTCAGTTGGGGTTCCACTGTAAATCCGTAAAAACTCCGCAAATAACATTAGTTAATTCCGATAAAATCCCTCAAATTATTTCCTAGTAAAATAAACAAAACAAACGAAAGCGAAACCTAGACCTACGGATAGACCTCGACCTCTAATAAAATCGTAAAAAAATCGTTAAAAATCACAAAAAAAAAAGAAATGAAAACGAAATGATAGCCAACACAAAACACGACATAAATTAGAATAAATTAATTAAAAGAAAACCGTGAATAAACAAATCTGCATAAATCAACGAAAAAAAAAAAAAAAACAGAAAGAAAAACCGTGAAAAAATCGGCGTTAATCACACAGAAGAAAAAAAAAAGTCGCGTTTAAAACAACAAAAACGAAAAAAAACAAAAAATTTCACTTTTTAATCTCACGATAAATAAAAATTTCATTTTAATTCACCAATCAAAAAATTTTAATTAAAACAAAACAAAATGAAGAAACAAAAAAACAAATTTTTTTTTTATTATTTTTTTGTTCGCTTTTTGTTTCTAATTCAATTCACTTGCTGCACGCACAAAGTTTTTAATCAAACTAAACAAAAAGCGAAATAAAAATTTTCAAAAAGCACACAGCGCGCTAAGAAACGTAACGCAACCATCAAACAAAACACTAATACTAATGCAATGGAAAATTTTTCCTCTCTTTTCTTCATAGTTTATAACACGATCGCGCTTATCAAAAAAAAAAAAAAATATTTTTTATCCTTTTCACACTGGTTTATGAATTTGTTTATTTTAATTTAAATTTTGTAGAGAAATGAAGAGGAATTTTTTTTTTTCTTTAATTAAATTAATTCTTTATAATTAATTAAAAGATTAAAAAAATATTTTAATATTAGTGTTTAGGATCAGTAATAAAGCAAAACAAAACAAAACAAAGCAAAATCAAAAAAAAAAAAAATTCTTTCACAAATCAATGTATTAGTGTGCGTAATGAATAAATGCGTGACTTGCATGCAAATTAAATATAAAAAATTTCGCAGCATTGTTGTTGTTATTATTGCTACTGTGTTAGCATGAAAGGACAAACACTTTACACTAGTATTAGTGAAACAATTTTATTACAAAGTAGCTAATGGGGTGAACACAATGACTTATGACAGGCGCAACCGATTTAAACTTAAGAAACGAAATTTTAGTAAACACAAAGAGACAAAAACTCAACTAAAACGCGTATTTACGTGAAAATTTTAATTTTCTTTTTTTATAAACGTTTACACGGTTTCACCTGCTATATTTCTGGTAATTGTAGAAACTACAAGACTGACTTATGAGCTAATTGACTTAAAGTAAACAAGACTTAATTTTTTAAACTGATTTTCGCAATTTGAATGACTTTAAATCGTGCAGGAATTACTTAAATACTACCAGCAACGCTTTAAATCTTTACAAGCAAAGTTATAAAACAAATTCTCAGCTGCATTAATCAGATCACTGATAGCTTTATTAATCAACACTAGAATCAAAATCCACTCAATTATAAATCTAAAATAGAAAAACAAAACAATAAATGCTGTCAACAGATTTAAACCAACCACTTAAGTGTATATTAAAAAAAAACCACAATATCCGCTATTGACACTAAATTATGCGGGTTAAACACACAAAAGAAGCAACAACAACAAAACATCACTTAATTAAGTCATAATAATTCTATTAACAGTTTTTTTTTTAGTTTTAAACGCGGGTTAATTAAGTAATTTTTTTGTCCCCCTTTTAATACTGATGGAGTTATGACACTTAAATAGGCTAAAAAGGCAAAAGCACACAACAAACAAACATGACCTACATATAATTTTATTTATTTTTTTTGCTATGCAAAATTTATGCCTTTTCACCCACATTAACCCCTACACAAATATTTAATTATTCTAAGGGGTTATCAAGTGTCAAGTTGTTTAAAGTTAAACATAAAAGCATAATTTCTTTTAAGTGTTAGGTTAAATAAACACTTCAGGGGGTTACAGGGTATTTATTTAACAAAATAGAATAATCCAAATTTAGAATCACCCAGCAAACCTAAAGAACTGAGCTAACCATTTACTAAAAAGTTTCGTATAATTTTTCCTGGAACCCCAAGTTATTTAATCACAAAAGTTTATTTTTATTTTAATTTCCGAACGCCATGACAACTGGTTAAACTGCTGTTATGAAAACAAACAACCAGTGAAAATTCGTAGAATAGTTAAACTCCTTAAAGATGGAACTCTTGTAACCCAAAAATCCATTAGAAATCACTGGAATAACGAAGGAAAATATAAGTTTGAAGGGTTGTGATTTATTCTGAAACCTGAAGATTTAGGTTTTTCTTTTGCGAACCTTAAGTTCCTTAAACAGTTTGAGTAAAAGTCGTTTCAATAGCACAAGAAATCAGATCAAAATAAATATAAAAATTAGTAAAAACAACCGTGAAAGGCAAAGCATGTCCCGTTCCTACATAATATTCTACCATTACCAAGTTCCCTTTTGTAATAATAAATAAATTTTGATTGATAATGAAAATTTCTTTTGATTAAAATCGAATAAAACCAAAACCAAATTAATGTGATTTTTGGTTATGCGGTGAATGACATTTTTATTACTTCTTACTGTTCTTACCAATATATTGTTTGGGTTGTAGTCTATAAAATATTCATGTATTACGACCAACAAGCACAAACTATCGCGAACCACCACCACCGCTTTGTATTACAATATCGCTGTTATTGTTTTATCTATAAAACGGCAAAATATAATGAAATAGAATAAAAAAATATTCAATCAAAATAAAATTAAAAGCACGTGCCCGGAAAAACAAATCAGCGGAGTATAAATGGTGGTTCGCGTAACAATATTTTGACAGTAACGTTTCAGGATGGACTCTTTGTTCTAGTAAATGGTTTTAATCCAATTTTAGATGGAATGAAGTGAAATATTGAACGAAATTTTTGAAGGAAATTCGTTTTTAGGTTTTTAATTTCAATCTGGAAACTAGGTATTACTATGGTTTAAACGGTTTTAGACAGACTTTTCTACTCTCGATTGAATAAATTTTAGTTTTGTCACCGAGGAAGCTACTTAAGAAAATTCTTTTCGTTTAGTTGACGAAATACCACTCTGGAATTCAGAAGTTAAAAAAAATTCTCTTAAGGAAAACAACGCAAAACAAACTGTAAAACCTTAATTAAGCTGAAAATAACCACAGCATAAATCCATATAAACAAAAAAAAAAAAACATTGAGTAACAGCCGTATGCGTCCATACCTTGTGTAATTTTACTGTTTTGTATTGATTAATTAATTAATTAATTAAATTATTAATTATTGAACTAATAACGTTACTTCAGAATAAATAAAACAAATTAGGTCGCTGCTCCTAAACAAAAAAAAAAATTTTTTTTTAATTATTCTAAAACAGCTACGTTAACCACTGTACGGCAAAAGGTGTCTTCGTTTCCTGCTATTTATTAATTCAGGAAAGAAAAAAAAAAGCAAAACAGAAACAAAACAAACCAAAAAGGTAAAACAAAAAAATAATTTTGAGAGAAGAAACACTGATTTCCGGTTAAAAAAAGCATTCTTTTGAGGCAAAAAAAAAATTTTTTTTTGACTATCGTACATTTACCACAATTAGCATATTTTTTAGTACATTTAGTACACAGTTCAAGAAACCCTACAATCAAGCATTTTACCTGGCATTAAAACGAATTTGAAACACTTTAAAAAAAATTCACTTTGAATTAAACTGTTTTAGTACACGTTAGTACTAAAAAATATCAGTGAAACTTTTCAAAGATTTCTCCTAAATTGAATTTAAAAAAAAAATCACTAAAACCCCTGTAAATTATATCTATTAAATTCTTTTCAGTTAAAAAGCATGGTAATTCAGTACTAACTTAGTTTTAGTACAAAATACGATGCAAAATTATTATGTTCAGAATCCTAACTTTCAAAAATTACTTTAGGAACCGCAAATCACTGGATTATACTGCATAAACCCACTTCAAAGAGCAACAAAGGCATAAGAACACAAAATAAAAAATGTTTGTCAAAACCCAGTGAATTTCCTTTGTCTCTGAGTCTCTGGACTGAATAAAATTAAAAAAATAAAATCATAGTCAAGTCTCGTTAAAATAAACCACGGATAATCCGTCATATTTAACAAAAAACTTCATCAGAACAACGATAAAGTCGTAAACATACGTCTTTAAGAACACGCACTATAAAAAAAATCCATCCTAACCCTCGCACAGCCTATAAAAAATCACGGTTTTACTATACTAAGCCAGTTGCGCATGTCAAATAATAATAAATGTTTTTCTTCATCTTTTTTTTCATTTATTAAACACAAACGCGTGCCCCATTCCTATAATTATTCCAAATCGCAACAATAATAATAAAAAAAAAAAATATTTTCTTCATAACGCATACAAAACGGGACCATATGGAAAAATAATAAAAAATATTATTTCGGTTTAATACCGACAAAAACCAATAAAGGAAAAAAAAATTTTTTTTTTAAGTTATGAGACATGAAAATATGCGAAAAAAAATTTTTTTTTCGTAGCGAAATTAGAACGGAAAAAGAATTTTTGTTTAATCTTTTTCTGTTGTTGTTAGTGTTTGGGTTAAGCTATGCGCAGACTAAATATGTTTTGTCTTACGTTAAGTACGTTGGATTTTTGGTAATTTGTTACTGAAATGACTTAATGCGTTAATTGGGTACAATAAAAAAGGTGAGAAACTCACTTAAAAATTGCGTTAAGTCACATTTAACCCGCTTAACTCTTGCGAAATTAAAGTTAAAACACACACCGTAATATAGTGTTAACTACATAAAACGTGTGCTACGTAAATTCACCATTAAACCAATCTCACTTAGCCTGGTGTCGCTGTCTTAATTTTTATTTATTAATAAAAATTTTCCCAGTAAGGAATTTCGTTTCTTTTTTTTAAAGAAATTTTCGCTATTGGTGGGTTAAATAAATCGGCTAGAAAATGGACATAAATAACCAGAAAAAGATGATGACAGAAAACTGTAGACATAAAACAGAATAAATTTTTCCGTGTTATTGTACTGTGTGTTATGCTTGCTGTAAACAAAGGGAGATTTTGTTTCTAAAAAAAAATTGTTTACAGAAAGTCTCCGGAGTTAGAGTTAGAAGAGAACAAAACGTTTCGCTTCCTATTCGAATAAAATCGAACAAAGAAGGAGACAATGGAAGCAACAAGTTTATAAAACAATAAAAAAAATTCAAACAAAAGCCATCCCAGCCACTTTAACTGAACAACAAGGAAAACTTTTGTTTTCCAAGTGTATTTGATGAGGGCTGTAATGCTTCTGTTTTTTACTTCATAAATTTGTATAGCAGTTCCCTTGTTTGCCATTTAAATAGCTTCGTTATCCAGTCATTAACTTTGCTTCAAATAATTCAGGACTGAAGTTAAATATTAAATTCTTCAACAACATTTATCACCAATCTTCCTGCAAAAGCCCTCTCCTCAACTTCAGCACTTAATTAAATTCTACCCCAAAATATTTTTTTCATTATTACACCGCTGTTTGATGTTTTCTTTAACAAAAAACCGCATAATGCGACACAAGAATAATATATAAAAACAAAAACCGCAAAAAAGGCATAGACATAATCATTAATTGTCTCTTCCTGAATTTGGCTTTTTATTTTCATTTAAATTCGCTAATTAACTAATTAATTAATTATCTAAAGTGAAAATAATTTTTTCTTTGTTATTTATGACATTTTGCGGCTTTTTTTTTGTTTGTCGCTTTCTTTCCGGTTGATTTTTATTTTTTTTTTTTTATTGAATTAAGAATTCGCAATAATTTTTTTTTTTGTTTATTTTTAGATTGAATTTTAGATAGAAGTTTGAAGGAACTTCGTTGTTTTCGCTAGTCTTGACAGTTTAAATTGTAGCGATCCAATGAAATTACGACTTAAGAAAATCCAATTAAAGGTCAGGAACCCCAGATTCTTTGCAGATAAAATTCCTGAAATTTAAAACGTCAGTCAAACACACAGTTTCTGTTAGTTAACATTTGTTTTCAATCAAAAAGTGTATTCTGAAAACATATTTAGGTGTTTCTACCTCATTTTAGCATTGACGGAATTTTATATTACCGTCATTTACTGCCTTAAACATCGAAATTACCCAATAAAACACTGAACTTGATTTTTCTTTTAAAATATTCTCAGTGCAATTATTCCCGTTCAGTATAACAAAACAACTTAGTTAAGTCAATTTAATAATCTCTAAGTAAAATAAGAAAAAAATAAAATAAAATTTTATCAACAAACAATGGAATTGCATTGTAACGAAGAAAATAAACAAAAACAAAACAAAACAACGATTTAAGTAGAATAAACAGAGAAAAATAAAGGAATTTTTGTAATAAAGTGACTTTACTTAAAGATAAGACTTAACGTTAAGCTTTAAAACAACAAACAACAGAAAGAATGATAAAATGCAGCAAAAAATGCCATTGAAGAAAACAAAATCAGAACGAGTAAACATAGAATAAAAAGAGAACAAAAAACCTGACTTAACTAAGTCAAATAAATGTTTGAAATGAAAAAAAAAATCGTTTCTATGGAGGAAATAAATTATTTTTCCAAAGGAATTTTGCAGGACAGACATAACAACTTAATTTAAGTGACTTAAAAAAATTGTCTTAAAGAATTTGTGTGGAAGTTTTATTGCGAATTGCACAGTTTTTTGTATATAAAACAAATCTATCAGGAAGTAAAGATTTTATTTTTTTCGATATTTTAAGTCAGATCATATAATCAAGACTTCACAGTAATTTTTTTAATTCAATTAAAGTCAATTCCCTCTTCTACGTAATTTAATTTCATGTATTCAGAAACATAAAAATTTTGTTTTTGTTAAGTCAAACAAGTATATCACGTGACTGGCTTAAGTAAGTCACTTTTTTGGCCCCACTTCTTTCTTTTGATTTCTGTTTATTCTTCTTGTCTATGAAGCGTTTCATATAACGTAACGTGTTTATAGTTTTCAAAACTGCATATTTTATTTAAAAAAAAAAAATAACGAAGAAAAACACTTTCAATGTCATTGAAAAAATTTATTTTTAGATTAAAGAAACAAGCAAGTGACTTAGCAAACGAATTAAATAGGAAATTAGCAAGGGGAAAATGATAATAAAATACTTTTGCCAAGGCTAGCCAGTGTTATAATAAGGGATAAGGCCCTTAGGTAACAGAAACAGCCAAATTAGCTTAACTGACAGTTAAAGCTTCAGTTAAGTCAAATTTGTTTTAAAAATCGTGTTAATAGAAGCATTTCCACGTTAAACCAAAGCTAAAATTATTTAAAACTACAACGAGGAATTTATTTTTAACTTTAAAACAGTATTAAGTCCGTATCGAAGTTATTTTAACGTTCAAAGCGCCTTTAACAAAGGGTTCAATTAACACTTCTGATAACTGTTAACCTAAAAAAAAAAAAATCTTTCTTTAATAATAACAAGGGGAATTACTTCTCAAAACTAATCTTAACACTTTTATCAAGCTAAAACAAAACGATAATCAACAGATAACGAAGTAATTAACGTTTCAGAAGAACTTTTCAAGTGACATAAACCTTTAGCGGTTTTAACGACATAACAAACAATTTTTTTCCACCTAATTCATCCATCATTCTACTAATACCCATCAATCATAAATCATTTATTCGAATAAAATCACTACAAAACAGCTACAAAAATCTCAACACTTCAAAATACTCAACAAAAAAAAAATAAAATAATAATAATTCTCAATAAAAAACAAATCTCGGGGCAAATCATAAAGTTTTTTTTTTTCTTCTTCTTTGCTTTCTTCTTCTTCTTCTTTTTATTTTTATTACACTTCAGTTAACAAGTAAACATTAATTAAGTTTTATGTTCTGAAAATAAAAAAGTAAAAATTATAAAACCGAAGAATAAATAAACCGAAAATAATGAAAATGAAATCAAAGAGTAAAAAAAAAAAAAAAAAAATTTATTATTCTAGTTCTATAAACTCTTGGTTAGATTACTTATGGTTTTAAACAATAAACAAATTAATCGCGCTTCTGTTCCTCTTGTATAAACATAGACTATGGCTTTGTTACAATATCAGCCTGATATTTAATTATTTTCCACAATTTCCCTATGCATTTCCAGCAAACCAACAGCTCATCTATCAACTGCTTAAGATTCGTTACTTAAATCAATTTATTTCCAGCTTAAAATCTCTTTAAAAATGTTTACTGATCTAACGACACACTTTCTGCTGTTAATAACTTTGCGGTAATTTTCTTTACTTCCGGAATTACATCTTTAAATCACACAGAATGGGTTTATAACCTTACCGACACCTTTACGAGGTGTACAACCTAAAAATGTTCTAAAAAAAAAACTCATTAAAAACAGCAAAACGATTTTGTTACATGTTTTCAGGATTATAATTTATTTTTTAACATAATTTCAAAAGCTTTACAGCTTAATTCATATTTGTAAAACGTTTTTATGCTGATAAATGTCAGAAACGAGCATTTCATTGATAAAATTTTATCACTTTTAAGCTACACAAAGCTATAAAATCGATCAATAGACAAATTTTTTTAATTCAATTTCCAGTTTAGTTTATAATAAACCGCCTCGAATATCACACACAAAAAAAAAAGTTTTATATTTCTATTATTAGTCAAAACAAATAACCTTGGATCAGCAACACAAATAATCAGAAATCAAGTCTTGTTTAGGCGTTAAAAATTTGCTTAAAACACGTTAGAACGCGTCACACAATTAAGACTCATCTTTTAATTAGTAATTTTCTGTTGAATCATTAAATCATTTTCATCTCTAGACACTGGAAAAGTAATTAACGCGTTTTCCTTCTATTTTTGTATGCAACAGCAGCAGCTAATGTTTTATGTATTACAGAAAAGAAAACCCCCTCGTGTTATTTAAAACTGTTTTCTTTGTTCTATTCGCTTCTTTAATATTTATTACACTTTTCTGTCTTAAATTTTTTTTAAAAGGAAAAACACGAGGAAAACTCTTGGAAACCAGAAAAAAAAATTATATTTTCTCATCATTCGACAAGATTTTCTTCTGCATTATAAAATAAATAAATAAAGAAAAAAATTTGGTTTTTGTTAAGGTAACTAAATAAAAGGGGGAGCAAAAAAAAAGTTTATTTTAATTAGATAAATATTTATTAATTAAAATTATCATCACACTTTGGTATTAAAATAAACAAGAAAAATTGTAGAAAAATTTCTTCTTTTCTCTCCATTTCTAGTAAGTGAAAGCGAAATGTCAAAAAAATTAAATAAAATTCGTTAGAAAAAAACACAGAAAAATCAAATTCTAGTAACATTTTCTATTACATTGTTGGTAACACTAGCTATAAATCAAACAAGAGCCAATCACAAAAAAGTCACTAGAAAATAACAAACAATAAGTAGGAAAGGAAAAAAAAATTAATTTTACTCACTTGAACGACTCATTTTTCCTGTTTTTTATTTTAAAAAAACACTTTTAAACACACATACACGCACAATCACAATTTTTCTTTGTTTTTATTTAATTTAATTTAATTTTTAATTATTAATAAACATGCATGCAGCAGTAAAAAAAATTTTTTTTTGTTTACAAACAAATATCGATTCTGTCTCGCTCGACCGCTTCAAAATAAAACTGTTTGACGACTTTGCGTTTTTTTTTCTGCAAAAACATATGCCAGACACTGTGGCCAACAAATAAAAAAGAAATGAAAAAAAAATCTTATCGTTTTTAAATTTTCTTTACGTTTTTTTTTTGGTTATTCACGATAAATTATTTTTGCTATTACAGGGGGAAATGTCAAAAAAAAAACAAAAAAATTTATTTTTTCAAAGCATTTTTATTGATTCAATAACCTTAAATTTGAAATATATTTTCATTATTTTCCCGATTGATTATTTATTAAATTAACCTGGGGGCCATTGCATTTGGCGTCCGCCCATAACATGTAAATGAAGATGATAAACACTTTGACAACTGTCTGGGCCGTTGTTAACGACAATACGGAATCCTGTCGGTGCCTTATCTTTACCTAATTTGCCAGCCACTTGCATTATATGACCTAAAATCTGTTTAAAAAAATGTTTATTTAGCAAAAAGATATTTCGCTTCTATTTTGTTATTATTTACCGGAATATGTTCAACACCGGCTTGTTCTACCATCGCTAACCTTTTTTTAGGTATAACTAAGAAATGCACTGGTGCCATCGGTTGAATATCATTAAAAGCCAAACACAAATCATCCTCATAGATAACATCAGCTGGTATTTGCTTATTTATTATTTTATCAAAGATCGTACCTGCTGAAAGTGCCTCATCTTTGTTAACAGCAATCGCTAATTCCGTCTCGTCCGACATTTTAAATCGGATTGATGATTTCCACAGTATTGGTGACGGTGAAGAAATTTTTGCAATATTTTTACCAAGAACGATACGAGTTTTTGGTAAAATTGTTTTTAAAAGAACATTCATATTAATTATCAAAGCAATCGGTATTTATTTATTTATTTAATTACATAATTGCTTAATTAGTGTTTTGTTTACAAGTATTTAAAATGAGATAACTGGAGAAAGTTATAAAAGAAATAAAGGGAAATTTATTTACAATAAAGGTTTGTATACTCGCTAAACTGTTCCCAAAATAAAATATATTTATTGTTTTAATTGACAAAACGTTATTATTTCATGTTAATTAAATTATCACTTAATTATTAATTAAAAAAATTAATTTTAATTATAAATTAAAAAAAAAAGAATTATTTTTTATTTTTAAATGTTGGTGCATTTGTTTCTAAAATAAATACAAAAAAAAAACTTTACGATGGCAGCAATGATTCAGCTAGAAAAAGAAAAACAAGACGAGCGCGCAGTTATTTTTTGACATTTTGACAGTCAACGACGGAGTAGCTTAATTTGACAGCTGAACTTCCCTTCAAGAACAAAATTAAAAGAAAAAAAAAAAAAATTTTTTTTCCCTATTTTAGTTCCAAATAAATGTTCTGATTCAAATAAATTAAAAAAAAAAAACCAAGAGAAAAGTGTTATTAAAACGTAGCCAAAATAATAAAAAAGTGTTAAAAGAAAAAAAAGTTTTTCCGCAGTTTTTTTTTTTTTTACAAGGATTAAAAAGCAGAAGACGAAGCAAAAAAAAGTTCACCAGTGAAAATGTCGTCATTTTTTAATGTTGGAAATCCCTTTTCCACACCGGTTGGACAGCGTATTGGTAATTTAAATTTAATTTAATTAAAAAAGAATTTTTTTTTTCGGTTTTTTCGCCCCTTTAAAACGCCACAATATGTCACGAGAAATTTTCGTGTTTTTTCTTTTTGTTTTTGTTTATGACTCAGCGTTTAAAGGTGTTAGTGGTGTGTGATGAAATATTTATTGTTCGCTTAATTTCTCACCTACATAATTTTTTTCTCTCTTTATTTTGAATAAAGTCTTGACGAAAATAATTAAAAAACAGAAGAAAAAAAAATTTCATTGCTGTGACACAGTGAAAAAATCAACAAACAACGCAAAACACCAATACATGCTAACGAAAAATTAAAAGAAACTCCTTCACGCACACAATCCAACCTCAATGACATTTTATTTGTGCTTTTTAAGCTTTAATTTTTTTAAAATTAATTTTTAACTTTTTTGTAATTAAATAATAATAATAATAAAATAGATTTTTTTTATGAAATAATAATTATTTTTCTTATCACAGAAATCAATTAAATAAAAAACAGAAATATATTTTTTGTTTTATATTTATTCAATGTTAAAGATTAATTAATTAAAAATGATTGATTTCTTGCTATTTTTTTTGTTTTGTTTAATTTAATTAATAAAAATTTTAATTTTTTTTTTCTTGTTTTAATTGCTAATTTTTTAATTAATTAAGAAAACATTAAAAAAGGATTCACTAATACTTGCTTATTGAACTCTCATTTTTATTTTTTTTTTTTATTTCGCTTATCATAGACGCATACTGATGTAAAGATTTTTTTTTCTTGTTGGTTTTATTTACCCCAATATTCACCACACCAAAGACACATTTTTTTTCTTTTATTGTTTTGTTATTTTTGTATTTCACTACCAGATGCATAGTATACATTGCTGATAAAAATTTACTAACACATGCGTAAAACATAAAAAAAAAAAAAAAAAAATTTATTCCTCTGTTGCTCCGCTGTTGTTACAAAGAAGAATCTGATAAGAAAAGTTACAAAAACAACAGTAGCTAATTAATGCTTTTTAAGAAACAACAAAATTCCTTTAATTAACGAAAAGAGAAATTTTTGCTTTAAAAGTAATTAGTTTCTGCGGTTTGCATAGAAAGCCTAAAAAAAGAAAATCCCTTTTGTTATCAGGTTTGTTACTTTGCTGCAATCATAGCTGTCAGCCTTGTTAGCTTGATAGCTAAATCCATCATGAATCATCATAGCTCTGACTACTGCTAAGCGATTTTTAATTATTTAGTTTAGATAAAAAAATTAATTAAAAAAAAAAAATTATAATAAATTTCTTTTATCTAAAATGTCTGTCCTAAGACAATAAATTTTTTTTTCTTTTTATCTTTTTTTTTGTTTAGTTATGTTATGAAGAAAAGAAAAAGAATTTTTTTTTTCGTTTCAAGGGTTAACGCTATGGCGCCGTTTTTTATTGGTGATAATGCGATTGTGACGTTTGTTTTGGTGATAATTAGGAACAGCGGGAGTTGGTTTTTTAGGGTGATGATATGATTTTATTCTGTTTGTTGTTTTTGGTGATATTGCTAGATTGTATCGAGTATCATTGTTTGTAGGTTTTTGCTGCTGTTGTCGTTGTTTCAGCTGTTTGCTTTGGGATTTTCAAGATTTAGGACCCCAGGAACCTTCTACGGTTTTTTTTTTTTGGTTATTTCGGTTTAGTGCTGAGTTTAGTTTAAATGATTTTATTAGAGATTTTTAGGGTTTTTCCATTCCATAGGTTTCTATCGTTATTTCAGGTATTCATGACGTAGTTTTGTGTTTTAACGAAAGTTCCAGGTTTTATCCAAGATTATTTTTAATGTTTTGAGATTTTTAAGCTACGTTAGACCGGCTTTTTTTTTAGATTCTTTAGATGATGCTGCCAAAAAATTTTTTAAACGATTTTAACAAAAATTTGCTGAGTTTTTAGGTTATTTCAGGTAAACAAGGTTTGTCTTGGTTTTTAAATATTTTTCTGAAGATTAGTTCTCTGCTAGTTTCATTGATTATTCATAATAAATAACAAAAACAAATCCGGGGTTTTGTTTGGTAGGATTAAGAACTTACTGAAGCTACGATGCTTTATGAAATTTCCTCAAAACACCACAAATTACTTGCGGTTACCGAATTACATAATTAATGACGTAATGTTTTTGCTGTTTTTTTACGATAGTAAACGAACAGAGTAATTCAGCTACCGGGTTTTAGCTAACTCTACGTACTTATTGCACCTAAAAGGATTTAAGAAAAAAAAAAATGTCCACCTTCTCCAAAGAGGAGTTTCTCTAAGCTTTTATCGGTTAGTCCGGAAGTTTTCTTTTTTTTTTTTCGCTATTGTTGAAACTTTGCCAATAATTTTTTTCTTCTTGTTGTTGTGAAACTAGCTGTTGCTCTGACCTCCCTATGATTGTGTAAAAAATAAAAACCACAGAGGATGCCTCTAATAAATGAGAATCCATAGAAAAAAACTTTTTTTTTTTCGTCTAATGCCCTGTTGTTGGATGTTTTTTTCAACTTTTCTCGATTTTTTTTTTTATTTATTTAATTATCGCGTTAAGCGTAGTAATAACCGTTGTCGTCGTATTTTGCCTTTTTTTTCTTTCTTGCTACTCTTCTATTCTATGCGGTATGTACGTCACTAATTAAAGTTTATTAACACTGTGGCGTTAGATTTTGTAATAAGAAAATCGAGGCGATATATAGTTTGTGTTATGATTGAAGAGAATTATTTTTTTGTAGGCTACCGACATTTTTGATAAAAGGTTTCGGAAGGTTCTGATGACATAAAAACGTTAATAAATGACTTGAAACCCCGGCTGTTACTTAAAGACTTTCGAGGTTTTTTGATGGGGTTTTTTTTTCGTTTTACTCAGGTTACAGTCGAAAACAGTTTTCTTATAAAATGGATCTATGGTAAAAAACCTTTTCCTGTGTTAAGGGAGTTCGGGTTCAACAGTAACGAAAACCATATGTCGGGTTTATAAGGCGTAAAAAAAAATTATTTTTTTTAGACATTTTTATTTTAATTATGCTGTAAGGGCGTAAACCCCTACTCAAGTAACTTAATATCAACGACATGAATTATTTTATGCGTTGAATCGCATAATGACAGTACTGTAGTTAGGTAAACGGAAGGCTGTTTAATCGATAAACGGGGCAGATTCACATTTTTACCATTTCAGATTTTTTTTTTTGTTGTTGTGTTACACCGAATGCTGGTTTATTCTCTTCAATTAAAAACGCGTCTATACCTTTTATTAAGACAGCGAATATTTTTTTTTGATTGATTATGATTGATTCTGATTGAAGTTAATTAAAGATTCGTTTTGGGAAGGCAACAGCTACAGTTACGAATTTTTTTAATTTGTTTTTTCAATAAAAGCTTGGCAACTGTGCTTTGCTATGCTTTTATCGTTTTAATTAATTTTAATTAAATAAATTACCTGGCTTTTGCGTTATGTATGTAATCACTGGCTAAACATATGTTTCGCCTTTGTATGCAGTTGGAATTTTTTTTTTATTTTTTGTTGTATAAACAGTAGCGGCGTTTTGGTTTTTAAAAAGTCTGTTGCAAGAGGAATTGTTCCCGTTTTATAGGAATTTGTTAAGGAATTTTGTACGAACAGGGATACAGATTAGCTAGAAGGAGAAATTATGTGGTTATTCCAAGGAATTTCGCCGCAAGCTTGCCACATACGAACCTAAAGCTCAATTTCACACATTTTTTGTAATTAAAATCGTAGTTTGAGGCAGATTTCAAAGTTTTTTGTCTAAAAAAATCCCGGAGATTTAATATTGGTAGGGATTTTGCCATAAAGTCCCACCCTTTCAAAATTGGGTAAATTTGCTAAGCAAGCACTAAAAAAAACATTTTTTTTTGTTTAATTTTATATCGCTCAGCTGGTTCCAACTGCGACGGTTATTAAACCGTTTAAATACACGACTGTTGCCGACTTCTTATTAAATTTGTTTTGCTATTGTTGCGTTTTTCTGTTTTCTGTTTTTTTTTTTTTTTTTTTAATTTTGGGGTTCCTGACCGATTGCTTTTTGTTTTCTTTATTCATATTTCACTGAAATTTTATTTACAAGTTTGCGGTGCGAATCTAGCATTTATCGATTAAAAAACGAATCGATTGTGTTCGGTTAAATAAATACGAAGATGAAACGAACATTGTTTAACGCCATCTTTTGCTTGTACTACAAAATTTTGGGTAGACTTTTGTTGGTTTTTCGTTGGGTTTCACAATCTTTTAACGGCTGTAAGGCAATAAAAACTTTTATAGCCTGACAAAATTTCATTTTCTATTAAAAATGAAAAACCTAATTTCGAAAGAAAAAGTGAAATAAGAAAGCGTAGAGCTGGTTTCTTGTTGTTGTTTTCTTTTCCGGTTAATTAACTTTTCTTTAATCTTTTTATTCTTTCTCTCTCTCCATAAATGAGCCAAGGTTAATTGCGTTGATTGTTTGTTGCTCTGGTTTTGTTTGTTTTCATTATAACCGCCTATTCCAGGCGATTCTTTGCCTCGCATTATCATAATTCATGTTTTGTTAAAAACATCAACACGTATTACAGGTTTATAACGTTGATTAAGACTGACTGAATGTTGTTTAATCATTTGGAAAGTTCCTTGAATTTTGTTTTATTTATTTTCGTTTTTTTTTTTTGGAATAATTTTAGAGCAAGCAACTGATGCCTGTTTAGCATCAGAGAATTGGGCATTAAATATGGAAATTTGTGATTTAATAAATGAATCAACAGATACTGCACGCGATGGTATGAAAGCGATACGTAAACGTTTAACACAGAATGCTGGTAAAAATCATACCGTGATTATGTATACACTGACCGTGTTAGAGACCTGTGTTAAAAATTGTGGTAAAACATTGCATCTCCTTGTTGCAAATAAAGAATTTATACAAGAATTGGTGAAATTAATTGGTCCAAAAAATGATCCACCGGCAATTGTACAGGAGAAGGTGTTAAGCTTGATACAGGCATGGGCCGATGCGTTCCGTAATCAACCAGACCTGAATGGTGTTTGTCAGGTATACCATGAGTTAAAGGTGAAAGGTATTGAGTTTCCAGCAAATGATTTAGATTCATTAGCACCGATCTTTACACCACAAAGGGTAAGCTGCTAATCGTGTGAATTTTTTTGAAATATTATTTATTAATTAAAATTTCCTTTGTAGAGTGTACCGGTACCGGAACAAGTGCACACTGTTGTACCAGCAAGTTCACCACAACATATAAATCCAGCATCAATTGGTGCAATACAAGCACCCGGTTCACCCGGTAATATTATCATGCCACAACAGCAACAATTAATGATACAACAGCAACAATTATTAATACAACAGCAACAGCCACAACAACAGCAAATACAATTATTACCAGCAATATTATCACCAGAACAAATTGCTAAATTACAATCAGAATTAGATATTGTATCGATGAATATGTCGATACTTGGTGAAATGTTAATTGAATTAAAACCAGGACAAGAGGATCCAGCTGATTATAAATTATTAACAGAACTTGCACAGACATGCAAGTAGGTTATCTTGAAAATCTGGAAAAAATTTAATAAAATATTGATTGAATTTTTTTTTTAGGGAGATGCAAGGTAGAATCGTTGAATTAATCGGTAAAGTAAATAATGATGAAATAACCGCTGAGTTATTACGTATAAATGATGAATTAAATAATATGTTCTTACGTCATGCACGTTATGAAAAGAATCGTGATCCGAAATCAATTCAAATATCTGGTGCAACACCATCAGCTATATTAGGTGCTGCAATGGGTGTACCAATGACTAGTGGTGAAGGTTTGTTTTCCTTAATTACCTCGTATTGTCTTGTATAAATATTTTTTTTTAATTAATATATTTTAGGACAAATAGATAATGGAAAGGATTCCCTTATTGATTTAAGTGATGAGGCAACCGGTTTAAGTTCACAATTAGCTGGTATTAATATGGTTGCTGGTGGTACATCAACATCACAATTATCACAAATAAATAGTGTATCGGCACAGGCAGGTGTTGTTACAACAAATGGTGTTACAAAGTTACCAAATGATCCTAGTGTAACCACTAAAGAAATTGATGAATTTGAAATGTTTGCACAATCACGAAATACAACTGTTGAACCGATTAGAATTGGGTAAAACATTTTTTGTTTTATAAATTAATGGTTGTAACAACCCCCCACCATGTAATTAATCTTTTTTTTTTTTTTTTTTTCTGGTTTTATTTAAGTGGGATTAAAGATAGTCCAAAAATCGATAGTGGTATTGTTGGTGGTAGCACAACAAACACATTGACTACCAAAGATATTGTAAGTTGAATCAGTTTCTAACCTTTTTTGCTTTGCTTATTTTTGTTTGCTTGCTTTTTTCTATGTTTTATAAACGCAATTTTATTTTTTTGCTGTATTACCCTTTACGCATATTTTTTATGTTTTTCTATATTTATTGTTATTGTAAATTATTGATAAAAAAAAAAGAAGAAAATTGACTAAACTGATAAATAAAAAAATAAAAATTTCTTCTTCTTCTTCTTCTTCTTTTGTTGTCTGTTTGTGTCTCTTATTAATCATTAAATTCATTAAACGATTTTTATTGTTTGTTTTAATCAATTAATTAATTAATTAATAAAGAAAATAAATGTTTTTTTGTGACATGTGATTAGATTTATTCAATACAAAATGCATGAGTTTTTTTCGTGGCAAGGATAATCGAAATTTAATGTCAAAAATTAATAAACAAACGAAGTTGTAGCTAGAAGCTTTAAAAGCTTTCAGTTTGGTATTGGTTGCGTGTGGATGGGGTGAATAACATAATTGACAAACAAATCAAAATCAAAAAAATACAGTTCGGATGCTAGGTTTGATTTCGTTATAAAAATAAGAAAACACCGAGTGTCATATCTGTGAAAGACTTGTGAAAATTAAGACACAATTTGTGCTAAACGGTTGTTTAAGCGTTAATGTGACTTTAAAGTTTTTGTTTTGTTGCTAAATAATAAAGCTAATAGTGTACTAAATTTTTGCGGAAAGGATTAAACAATTTATTAGTACAGGAATTATTATATTTCACGGTTTATATCGCAGCAGTGTGTTGTAAAGCTTAAAAGTCGGAGTTTAGTACTAAAATCATTGAAATTCTTTCTAAGAAGTTCTAAGATTAGCGATTATTCACTTTGAATTTTCAGTGTCAGCGTATTTTTTTTTTTTACGATAATAAATAAAACGCTTGAACCTTGTGTGGTTTTGTTATCAATAATCAGCGCTGCTCTAATCTCTTCGTGCTAAGCAAATTGATTTTAATTATCGTAGATTTCGGTTTTTTTATTTTTGTAAATGCGATAAGAAATTGTTTTTTTTTTTCGATATTTTAAAGTACCGCACTAATCGGGAAGTGTTAAAGATTTTTTTTGTTTATTTGTTTGTTTAACGGACTGCTTCTGCTGTTTTAGGCACTTTTTTTTTTTTTTTTGACTAACATTTATTGTTGTAACTGGGGTGTTATTGGTGTGTTTGATGTTTTTTTTCCAGAGTAGTTTTATTGGTGCACAGCATGATGATTTTTTAATTATTTTTTTTTTAATAATTAACCCTTTACACTCTATGAAACACTGCAAGTCTGCTGTGTTTTTTTTTTATGAATAAACCATGACGGTTTGTAGTAATGCATACAGTGCACAGGGTTAATTGATTTATTCCTTGTTTTCTCTCTTTGTTTTGGTTTTTATTATTATTATTTTTTTTCCTTTTTTTATTATTTTATTCTTACACAGCCCTCAAGAGAATCAGATTTTGATGAAATGGCAGCATGGTTAGAGACAAGTGTAAGTCGTTTTATAATTATTATTATTTTTTTATTTTATTATTTGATCAATGTGCCCAACACGATGCTAATTTATGTCATTATTTGTGTGTGTTCTGTCTGTCTTTAGTCTGTGTTTGTTGATTTAATTATTTTAGTTTTTGTAGCTCCTGTACCGATTTTTTAAATGTAGGAGCTCAATTAGAGTTAAGTTGTATCATGGATTTGTGCTATGAGTCGTTGAAAAAAATTATGAGCTTGAGCCTAGCTTGTCAATCAAGTACGAAATACAAACTCAATGTAATTCTCTCTATTTGATCCTTTAAAATTCATTATAAAGGTATAATGCCATAGGAAAGGATGATTTCCTTTAGCTAAACCCATTGGAAGATCAATAGCAGTTGAAACTGTAAACTTTCTAACGTTTTTTGTCGTTAATTCAATCAAATCTTATTCCACAATCGGGAGAAGATGCTGGACCTTTCAGGGTGAATCAGCTGGAATTTGATCAAGTTTAAAGTACATCCTAGCTGCTGTTTTTATTATTGCATAGTTCCTGCTTTTTCAACGAATTTTCTTTCGTAAATAGAGTACTCTGCGCATGATCATATCTTTATATTTAACCCTTTAGACGTTGCTAGTTATTATGTCGAATTTGAATATCAAAAAAACCTCTAGGTGTTTTGTTGTTTGATTTTTTCTATAATAAATTTTGTGTCTTTCTAGGAACAGCATGATGATGGCACCGAAGAAAGTCTAACCAGTAAAGAGTTTGATAAATTCTTAGCGGAACGAGCTGCTGCCGCCGAGAATCTACCAACAATAACAACAGGAACCTCATCCGTAACACCAATAAATAATACAGCAACACAGCAACGACATAAAACTAATAATAATAAAGAAGAGGACGCGCTTTTACTATAAAATAATAACAAAAAAAAATATTAAGAAAAAATTATTTAATTTTTAGTTTTTAATTTTAATTTTAAAACTTTCATCGATATTACATGGGGTGTTTTGGCTGGGGGATGCTTCGGAGTTTTATTTTTCTTGGTTTTTTAAAGAATTTTCTTTTTTGTTTTTATGTTTTGCTGGGTGGTAGACCGTGTGAAACTAGCAAATACGCTGTCACTTCAAATGTCACATCATAAAGTTTTATAAAGTCCAACAAAAGAAAATTCTTTATTAAACCAAGAAAGAGGAAAAACAAACTTCTGAAATCCCTATACACTCTGGAATATCGCATGAAAAACAAAAAATTTACTGAGCTTTGGTTGTTTAAAAAAAAAAAGGAAAAATGTTTTTTTTTTTTTTGCTAGAAGGAATGAAAAATGGAGAAATATGGGGATTTTAGTGGGGAGTTTTTTTTTTGATAGAATTATTTTTTTCTTTTAATTTATTTACCAGAGATGAAAAGTAAAGTGAAGCGAAAAAGACTAGAAAAAAAAATTGATTTGCTGTTGTTGGAATTTTTTTTTTTTTTTGTTTATGGAAGATCCTGAGAATTACGCCCTAATCCTTGATTTAAGGATTAAGGGGTCTTTTAAGTTACCGTGTTAATCGAGAATTTATTTTACGATATACACAATTCTGGGTTTTTTTTTTCGTTGAATTAACCAGCATTTGGATAAAGGATTGAACGCCTGACACCTGCTTCAAAGTATCAATCCGCAAACCACGTAAATCAAGGGTTCGCCATATTTAAAAAAAAAAGTGTTTCGGGCGTGTGCAACAAAAAAAGGTTTTTCAGGAGTTGAAACCAATTTATTTACCAAAAAATACCAAAATTTTAATTTTATTGTAAAAAAAAATAAGAGAAGGAACTGCGTAACTCTTTGCGGAGTGACGGTTAGGTTTTCCGGTGCTTCTGATGTTTTTTTTTTATTTTTTTTCACTGCTTTTGCTTTCTGTATTTTCCTGGTTTATGACGAAACATTTAATGGTGCTGGGAGTGCTAATTCAAGAGAATTTCCTACAGAATTACAAAGCTTTGAATGGAAACAAACAAATCGTGCTATCCAGGTGCTAAAAACTTTTGTGTGCTGTTGTTTCTGAATGTTAAGCCATAAACCGCACCTTGTTGTGTTGCATTTCATATGGATATGACACTTTAAATCGTCGTCCTTACTTAATTATCGAAAATTTTTCTAGACTACCGCAAAGGGTTGGTTTCATTTCCTTTTCTTTAATTTAAATAAATTAAAATCAGCAAGGCAAACAAAAAACGTTTGAAAAATGTGATTTAAAAAAAATTTAACAAAGCAGGGAGTGCTATAAAAAATAAATAAAGAGGGAGGGTTGGATGGATGGGAGGAGAATATTTGTGAAAAGCGATTAATTAATTATTTTTTATTAATTTATTTTATTTAATTAAGAAAACTAATAATAAAAATAATAAATAAATAAATTATTTATCATTGAATAATATAAAATTCTATTAACAAAAAATAAAATAAAAATTATGGAGGAAAAAAAATTAATTTAATTAAGAAAAGCAAAAAAATAAAATTTTTATTAATTATTATAAAATAAATGAAAATTATTAATTAAATTAAATTAAATTCTATGCACTGATTTAATTTTTATTATTATTAATTTTACCAAAAAATAAAGAAAAATTAATTTAAAAAAAAACATAATTTGTTTAATTAATTAATTAAATTAACACAGGTTTGTGTCGTTGGTTAATTAATTTTCGTTGGCTATGGGTAATAAAACTGTCAATGCTTAAAGTGGTATAATCGTGTCTTGGTTAACTGATTTATTTGCTAAGAGAATGATATAAGGGAATTTATCGTATTTTAAGGAATTTACCTTTTAAAGCTATTTTTAAACGTTATTTATGTGGTTTTAAATGTTGAAATCCTATAAAAAAACTCCTTTTTATATTATTTCGTAATTATTTATTAAGTTTTTATTATTTAAATTCATTAAAAACCGATAAAATCAATGGATGTGTTGAAGTGATATTTTCATTGTTTTTATTCATTTAACGATGTTTTATCTTAATTACACTCTGATTTTCTATATTTATCACCTTTTATCAACATTTTTAATTTATTTTCGCAATTTTTTTCACCCTTTAAAACGTTTTTTAAAAGCTAACAAAATGAACAAAATAAAAATACGTTTAAAAAAAACATTATCAACAGATGTCGTTGTTAGCTGTTTAAACAAAAATAAAAAACGAAAAAATTGTCTTTGCTTAGCCAGATTTTTTTATTTTTATTGTCAGATTCATGATGTTTACACAATCTGACATTTGGTTTCCTCGTCGCACACAAACAAATCAAATTTGGCGGCGTTGCCTTGTTTTTTAATCAAATGAAAAAAAAAATTTGTTTTGTCGCTTTTTAATTAAAAATAAAACGCGATTTTCCTGTTTTTTTTTTTATTTATAAATAAAAATTCGACTGCAGCGGACATTTAGAATTTTTTTTTTTCCATTCTTTCTTTCATTCAGATTCATTCTGTTTTGGTTCTTTGGTCAGATAATCGAGTTGCTTTGACTTTGACAGTTCGTTTTATCCTCTCCGCTGGTTTCTTTTTTTTTTTCGTTTTTTTTTTTTTAATTTTTTCGTTTGTTTCTTCTGTTATTTTTTTTTTTAAGTGAAGTTTTGTGTTGGACAGGATCCCTAATAATGTGCTAATTAAATAAAAAAATTAACAAAAAAAAGCCTAAAAATCGTTAAAATATTGTAGTGAAATAATTTTTTCGTTCGGTGTTTTAATAATAAAAAAAAAAAACTTTTTGGTGCAGGGTGAGAATCCCGGGTGAGACGACAATTAACGCAATATTCGGTGTCCTTCGATTTTACGTCAAATGTCAAACATTTAAAGACAGGAGAGAAAAGGAAATTTTCTTTTGTTTTCTTCCCAGCTAAGGTAACAAAAAAATCTTTTTTTCTTTTCTTTTCTTTTTTTTTTTTTAATTAATTTTTAATTATTCTAGAGATTAATTAATTGATTAATTTAATTAAAAAAAATAAATTAATTCACCATCTGTCTGCCTTATTCATTTTTGTTTGTTTGCATTTTTCTGTGTTTTTTCTCTGTGTTTTCATCTCCTCTGTGTATGTATTGTGTCTGCGTTTTAATTGTAACGAAGAACAGAACAGAAAATGACTTCAAAAAATAAAAATATATATAAAATTAATTTTTTGGTTTGACTTTGTTGCTTTTTCTTATCAGAAGTTTTAATAAATAAATAAATAAAAATAATAACAGAAAATTGTGTTGAATTCATGTTAATAAAGAGAAAAACTTAAATTAAATTAAATTAAATGAAAAAAAAAAAAACAACACAAACAAATCAGTGGTGGCGTAGTTAAGTTTTTATTGAAAAAACAAAACTGTTTTACACGGATATTTTCGGGTTATTTGAGTTATTTTTTCTTGGTTATTTTACTCCCTGTTTTGGGAGCTTTGCAAACTTTCTTTTTGCTATTTATACTTTGATTTTAAATTTTGTGTTAAAGCTTAGTAGTTTCAGGTAGTCCTAACCGTGTTATTGGTGCAAAACTTCGATTTTTGTACCTGTTGACTGTTTTTAACCTGAAAGCCTAAAAGATTTTGGATTTCTACTAGCCCAACTATTTTGCATTCATAAAAACCGCGGTTTCTGAGACGTGAAAACACCTAGTTCAAGTGATATTTTGGTAAAAAATCTATAAAAACCGGGAAAATTACAGATGACGGGTTTATATCGAGGTTTTTCTACCGTTTTTTAACCTAGAATTTGGAGATGTGATTTTAGTAGCCCTGGAAACTTAATTTTATTTTTTAGGACGTTAACCAAGCAGTAAAATGTTCTTATTTATTTTATTAAAAACCATGATTATTAAGAGCCCTGAAATCAACGATATTCTCCTGTTAGATTCAAGGTTAAAACGCCATCGATTCCCCAACAACCCAGCCATAATTATCATAAAATTTTCTCCGAAATCTCATCAAAATTTTAAAAATAATTTTTCCATTCAGGGTTAAAATTAATCAATAATGTCTGTGTCTGTATTTGTGTCTTGTGTTTGCCATTTGATTTGATTTTTTTTTCTCTGCAAAATAAGCCAAGAAAAAAAAACCATAAATAACCACGCCACATGCGTGGAACAGAATAAAACTCTTATGGGCTGGGGGTTAAATAAATGTAATTGAAGGCCAGATGTGTTATCGATGTGTATACCACATGCCTGTTTACCTGTGTGAATTTATATTACATAGCAGGTAAAAATCACCTGATTTCTGCAATTTTAACAAAAAAAAAAATAAAAATATATTTATGAGTCATGATGCGTGGGTGGATTTGTTTGTTGGTTTATATAACGGTGGTTCTGGGTGTTTATCATCACCACCCCATCTAGGGTTCAAGGAATTTTGTTTTTATATTTTCTTTTTTATGTTTTTGTCTGCTGTTCACTAATCGTAAATTAGATTTTTGGTTGTTTTTGATTTTTGTTTATCCTCGAAAGTTCATTTAACTTGTTTCGTGGCGGGAGGGTTTTAATTGATGGCGTGGTTTATGCTGCGCCTATTATCGAAAGTGATGAGAATTTTGTTAATATTATTGCTGCACCTGGTTGTATTATGTGTTGTGCGATTGTTACCCTGGTTTGCTGTAAATTGGATACCGTTGGCTAGCCTATTAGGAAGGAAAAAGCATAATGAATGTAGCAACAAATGGCAGGAATCGGGAAATTTGCAGCTATTACTCCTTAATTTTGTTGCATTTTAAAAGTTCTTTCGTAAATTTCGTCTACTTAAATTCGGTTTAAAAAAGATTAATTTATGAAGCCAAAAAAAAACTTTGATAAAGAGCTAAGCGGTTTCAGCTGTTTTCATTCATAATTATTTTGTGATGGGAGTGTTGTGTGTGGGGGGCCTGAAATATTTTTTTATTTGATAACGCTTGGAATTTTTTTTTTTTTTTTTGTTATCTTTTTTACTAATTATTAAATCGATTTTTGATTGACAAGCACATGTTGGGACCGGTGTTATCAGTTGAATTTTTGTCGATCTTCTATCCGGTAGTTTTGTTTATTGTTGTTAACCCTTTGGTGTTTTTTTTGTTTGTGATAACAACTGACTGCAGTCTCGTTATTCGTGTAGACTGTAACACAGTAATCGATAAAAATTGTATCTTGGTTTGTAAAACCGATAAAACAATCGTTTACACATTAAAATTCTGTTTGACAACACTAACTGCTGCCTGAGGCGGATATTTTGTGGTTTTTTCTGTACTTTACCGTGTAAATCAAGGTTCCAGGATTTTTTTTTAAATGCAATTGACGAGTTGATATTGATTTTTCCATAATCATTAGTACGACAAACGAGCAAGACACGCGCATCAATTTAATTATCATATCGTTAGTAATACGGCGAACAAAAAATTTTTTTTTTTTGCAATAATAAACTCTTCTCAAGGTCATAGTTTTATGATTATTATTGGTTATTGATTTGTATTTGTGTTGCTGTTTGTGAAATTGATCGGTTTGTTTGTTTATTAATGTTTTATTCATGAATGTTAGTTAAAATGTGAGATTTTCAGTGTTTTTATGCGGAAAGTCACTTAAACGCAGTAGCAGTTGGATTAATTATTGTGTATAAAAAGTTTTTGGATGCGGTAAACCGTAATGTGATGTATTTAGAAAAAAGTTTGCGCATTTAAGCTATGATTTTCATTAAAATACTTTTGAAAAACTGTTGTAGTGTAAAGGGTTAACATGTTACTGGTTATTTCCATTCAGAATTATTACCGTCTTTTAATTTGTATGTAAAAAATTAATCCAATCGTTTAAAATAAATTTTTCGCTAACTTTAGCTCAACCGCTAAGTACTCTAGTCGCTAAAGGGTTAAACATTTTATTATTTGTTCATGTAATTCAGCTAATTCATTGGTTTTGACAATTTATTTTTAATATTTCTAACCGATTATAGATGGTTGGATATCAATTTAAGCAAAAACGTCACGGTTTTCATCTCTGTTTAACAAGTACTACTCGATTTCTTTATGCAGAGAAATTTCGCGCATGTGTTATAACAATTTGAATTGTTTTTTTTTTTCATAAAATGCTATAAAAAAAGTTTTTTTTTTGTAATAAAATTTTGAGATTACGTCATTCAATTTTTTTTTTTTTTTTTTAATTTTTATGATTGAAGAAGAGTAATTAAGATAAATTGATTAAAAGTCAGGGTGTGACCAGCATACGTAATTAATTCCTAAACGTAATTAATTATTTTTAATTGTTTATTATGGTTGTGTGTGTCTTATTTATGGTTGGTTGATAGAATTATTTTCTATTCGTTTGCTGCTGCTGTCATTTTATTGTTTTAATTAATTTTTGATTAATTAATTGTTGATGAACAGTTCGTATTATGTTGTTACAATATTTTTGCGTCGTTGCTTTTTTGTTAGAAAAATAATTATTAACCCCTTGAAAAACACGGATAAGTGAGAAGAATACTCTTTCACTGTCTCTAAATGGTTTCTTTATAATTATTCCTGTTATCAGGGTGATTTCGTCGTTATTCACTGGAATAGAACATTTGAAATAATCACAAAAAAAAAAAAATTAAATAAAATAAACGTCGAAACGTCGTTGTTTTATTTAGTTTTTTTTAATTAAAAGTTCAATGTCAAATTGTGATTAATTTCTTTTATTTTTTTTTAAATTTAAAACAAACAAGGAAATTGTTTTTTTTTTTCTATTTTTTAAAATTTTTTTCATTATCAATGTTCTAATTATTTATTTGCGTGGCTTTGTTGTGCTTATTTATCATATTCACGATAAAATAGCGACAATAAAAAAAATTCGTTTGCTTTGTGTTGTGTTATAAGCAAAAACGACGCTGAGCTGTGCGCATGCTTGTACTTTAGGATTGCTGTGAAGTTAGAAGTGGTTTTGTTTGATAATGAAGCTGAAGGAGTCATAGAGGAACATTTTATGCATGATAAAGTGGCGATCACGATGTGTTTATGTAGCTACGATGTTTATGATCACAAGAAAGTCGCGTTTTTGTATGAAAATACTGAGAAATTCTTTGTTTAATGCTGGGTTAGCTTTGTTAAGGCTTTATAGTATTATAAAGCTTAAAGATCCTTGATCCTCATTTAATCACAAATTAACATAATTTTCCCACCTCCAAACACCCGCAAAATAATCATCTTCAGTTAATTATGCATAACACGAGTCACTAATTCAACTAAAAAAAAAAAAAAAAAACAATTTTACTGCCAAGGTTTTAAAATATTTATTTAAAAAATAATTTTTCTTGTTGAACAAAATCTATAAAAACTTCAAACAAATCAATTAATTTGTATCTTGGTTGGTTTGTTTGTTTCTTTTTTTTTTTTTATTTATTAATTTCTTTTTCTAGTCTTATAGAAATAAAAAAATAAAAATTTTTCATTTTATTTTTAATCAATAATTTAATCAATAACGGTAACATAGAGTAATTTATGTTTTAAAGAGAGAAAACATTTTATAAAATCATGTTTTTTGCCTCTTTAATTATTAATAAAAACGTTTTTTATGTATGTTATTGCTGTTGTTGGGTATTAAAAAAAACAATTTTTTACAGTGGGATGTCGGTTGGTATGACGTTTTGTGGATTGCATTAAGTTTAATGGAATTATTGTAAATGGAGCGATCACTGTATGCTACACTATATTATGTTTGACTTAACCTTTTGTTTCATTTAATTAAAAAAAAACATTTTTTGTTTGACCCATTTAGTAGCATAATATCTATGTTTATCCGTAAAATGTGTTCTACAGTGGATTCTCTGTGTTTATTGGTGATCCTCGTATTATTAAATTTGTTTTTGTGGCATTGATAGAAGTGATCTTGCTAGAACTAGTATTAATCTTGGTAGAAGTGATATCATTAGGAAAGATCGCAAAAGACCTGATCTCCGCTGTAAAAAAACTGATAACTGTAAAAATTACTAGAATTGATCATATTCTAACTATTTTAAACCGATCTCGCATCATTAATTTTCTTCAACTAATCACCTAAGGCTAGATATTGTTCCAATTTTTCTTCTTTTCCACTGATCTTATTCCAAATAACACATTTCGTTACACCAAACAAAAAGACAAAACACAACACACAAAAAAATCTAATCATGCATAGCTTAGCTTAGCTTAAAATACAATGGAGAATCGACTGTTAATTTTAATTTCACCATATAAGAATTATTTTTATTTTCTTTTATAATTGTATAACCGGTACGTATTGGCGATCGTACTTTTGTATATCTACTATGTTCGTTTGTTTATATTATTTTTTTAATTATATTTTTATTTCAAGTACAAACAGATTTTTCTTTAGCTACTCTATTCTGCTCTATGTTGCCTTTATACACATGTGTTTATACTAATGGTATTACTGTTCGCTGTACTTTGTTATGATAATAATCATTGGACGATCTCAAAGTGTTATTGTTAATAGTTTTATGTATTTTAGCAATTGGTTGATTCGTTTAGGTTTTTTTTTTTCATTTCTTTTTGCACAAGAAAATTAGGTCAATTTGTGTTAAACAACCGTTGAAATATAAATAAATGTACTCGGTGTTGTCGTTTATAATCTAATTAAAAAAAATTAACGTGGGTAGGTAGGATCGTGTTTAATTAAAGAAAATCGATCATTTCAGATTATTATGATAAGTTTTGTAATTTATAGATTTGTTTTTAGCTAATAAACTGCTGCACTGTAGTAAGTAAAAGAATCGATGGTTGTTATCCGCTTTTTGTTTTTTTTTTTTTACTTAATTATCTGCTTTTTAGAGGCGTTTTTTTTTTATTTATTTAGTTTAACACTGACGTCAAATATCGTAAGTGATCGTAATAAAGCGACTAAATTAAATTCACGAGAAAATCAATTTGAGAAACAATTGAAATTCACTTGTTGCTGTCTGGCATTTTCGTTTTGTTTCTAATTAATTTTCTCATTTCGTTAATTAAATAAGAAAATTAATTTCTTTTAATTAATTAAAAAATTCTTGTTATAAATGACGCAACTAAGAATTGTTTTGAAGATCGCAAATTTCATTTGGAATTTTTTTTTCTTTTTTTTTTTGTGTGGGTGAGTGGGAGTTTTTTTTGTTTTGTTTTGTATCTGGTTAATTGCATTTCATTTACTTTGCTGCTTTGAAAGTTGATTAATTATGAATTTCCATAAATAATTTCCATAAATTGTGGTCTTTTTGGATTTGCTTATTATTATATTTTAATTTTTTTTTGATTGCGTGATCTAAATTTAATTGGAATTTTGGTTTGTTGTTGTTGGTTTTTTTTATGGGTATTGAGAAATATTATCATGATTTGATCAGTTATTTTGATCATAAATCTGTAATTTTTTTTAAAAACGATTGAAGCTTAATGGAAGTGATCGAATTTTAGAAGAATCGATCGAGTTTTAGTGAAAATGATCGAGTTTTAGAGGAATCGATCAAAGTTTAACGCAAACGATCGAGTTTTGATGCAAACGATGACATTTTATCGTGTTAAATGCATTCTAGAGCCTAGATGTTGCATAATCCACTGGTTTTTGCCGCTATAAACAAGTTTCCTTCGTTCAAATGCTCCAAATTTATTGATTTGATTAATGACGAAATAATTTAAAAAATATTTTTTCATTTTCTCAATTTTTTTCCCCATTCAATTTAATTTCTATAAATAATAACTACTGCACAATCCGCGTTATTTATTTTTAAATATCCTTCTGCTGCTGCTGCTAGCTACAATGCCGATTTAATATGCGGTGCATCGCGTTGTGTTTTTGTCTTTTTTTTTTAATAAAGATAATTTATATATGCAGTGGCTGGCGGGAGTATTATTGTTCTATTTATGTTGACAAAATTATGCTTTGTTTAGATTATTTAAATTACATAATTAAAAACGGTAAAATGGTTTGTTTGTTTGTTTATTATAGACAATGAGAATGAGTGATATGTGGCTACAACAATGGTTACAACCATTTATCGGTAAACGAAATCTTTTTTAAACGGGTTGTCTGAGAATGGGATTTTTCTTGAAAGTTATGGTAATAGCTAGTTAAAAGGTTTTAATCGCCGAAGAATTTTCTTTAATCTATTCTTGATAATTAAGTTAGTTTGTTTTGGATGTACGAAATGTATAAACAGCGTTTAAATTTTCGTAAACTTGTAATGATCTGCTTTTTGCCATTATTTATGTGTATAGAGACGTATTTTCAAAAGTGTTTTTCCGGATTTAACCATAAGGATCAAAGATAACAAGACTGCGGTTGTTTTTTTGTGAGATTCCTCTGTTAATTGTTGCATTTCTCAAGAGTAATACCTTGAAAAATTTATAAGAAAAACCTCCTCAAGCTGAAACAATGATAATTTTGAAAATTACTGGTTATATTACCTCCGGAAAACCTCAAGCAGTATTTAAGTTTTCTGCTTCTTGTATTCTCTATTCAATTCAATAATAAAAAAAATGTCTACTAATTAATCAAAAGAAAACAAAAGAATTTTGCAAACTAATGGGTAAAAATTAAAAAAACAAAACAATAAACAATATGGCGACAATTGACACGTGGTGACATTTAATTTTTTTTTTAAAGTTTTTAACGGAATTAATGTATTTCCCTGACACACATGTGCATTATTATTATCAAAATTGTTTTTTTTTCTATTTGTTGTTAATTAAACGTACTAAATTAATTAACAGAATTTCATATTGTTTTTACTTTTGTCAATTGTATTTACTGTTGCAATTCTGCAAAATTAATGGTTTTGACATCGTTTTTCCATTTTTATTAATAGTTATATTGTTGTGGTGTTTTGTACCAACTGGTATACTTAACGAGGAATTAATAAAACTAAAAACGAAAACAATTAAACGATATTAATAATAGAAGCAATTACCGGCGCTAAATACAGTAATATCACGTTTAACGCGATGGATACGTACCGATAAGTGCTAAATGAGATATCGCTTTTGTTACTAACTTCATTCTGTGTGTCACTAATTAGTTTGTAGGTTATTTTAAGTGATTAAAGAACAATTTTTCAGGATTAAACTTCCGTAAACTTAGTGTTCCTGAGTAAATGAAATTTTACAGAACGAAAATCGCCTTATAAAGGTTTATTATGATGCATTTTTTATATTCCACATTATTATTTGACGTAATAGTAGTTAACACGATTATTATATATGACGCAGTAATTGCTACGTTTTTGTTTTCTGTGTATGTCTCCTGTTTACGTTCCTTTAAACTTCTCAATACTTTTCCATCTATAGTGTAAAATTTAATTTAATTTTTCTTTTCTTTTATTTATTTACTTAATTTCTGTGTTTGTTTTATATATATATATATATATATATATTTAATTAGCACGTAGGATGTATGTGATGTATAATAAAGAAAAAAATAGAAACGAATTGAATGAATATAGAGGAGAAAAATGATTCATAGACATCTTTGGTTTGTTTGTTTGTTTGTTTTATTGTCGTTCTTAAACAATCACAGATGTCTTTTGCTTTTACTGTGTAAATAATCGAGAATTAACTAGAAATAAATTTGTGATGGGATTGGAGACTATTTTTTTTGTTAGTTTTTTATGATGATTTTGAAATAATTACGTTAAGGAGGTTTTTAATGACTGTTTTCCGGGTTTTTAGTATGTTTTAAAGATTTATGACATATTTGTCACAATTCTACGTTGGAAATGGTTGTTATTAGGATAGATTTAGGTTAGATTATTTAATGAATTGATAGAGAAATGTTTGTGACAATTTTTGTGACAAATTTTTAAGGTGATTCGCTCACTTTTTTTCATATTTAAAACGTTTTTTTTTGCAGAATTTCTTTGTTTTAATTTTTGTGTTCTTTTCAAAGGCAAATTTAATATAAAACCAAGATAAAGAAAAATAACTAAGGCCATGTGCCAGGATGTGTTATTTCCCCCACAGTCTATTCATTCATCCATCTATTATAAATTAAACCAAATGGAACACACCTGTTTACTGCGTTTTATTATTTTTTCTATAATTTCTGCTGCTATTATAAACCAACAATAATGTGCATTATGGGTTTTCGTTATTCATTTTCATTCTTGAACAAAAGGTAAATTATTATGGTTTTTGGCCTCTTGTTGTATTTCTTTCGTTGTGTTTTTTTTTTTATTATTACCTGTAGAAACTGATTATTTTTTTTATTATTTTATTTATTTGTTGTGCTTCCTTTAGCATGAAAAATAAAAATAATAAAATTTACAAACACTATGACCGTGTATAAGAAGAAAGACAACAACAAACCACAACCACCTTGCTTTATTTAATAATTTGAAGAAAATATATCAAATGAGCCCCAGCCAAGTCGTATTGTCGTTGATTATTGTATTGTTGGTGTTTGTGCTATTGTTTTGTTTGTTACCATCTACAGAGGTTTTTTTCATTACGATTTCATTTAAATTATTTTTAAATGAGTTGTGTACACGGGTGTAGGATGGTTTTTTAAATTACTTTTGTAGGTGAAATTGTGATTAAAGCGAATTTTTATTGAGGTAATAAAGTTAAAACGCAATTCACGATGATAGTTTGATGCAAAAATTTCGGTTGGAAGTGGATCATTTTTTAATGGAATTTCTTTTGACTGGTTTATAGGTGCCGAGTAATCGCTTTAGTAAGTCTGATGATCGTTAATCGTGATCGTAAGCCTGAGTAATCAAAAGTCTGAATAATCGTGTGCTTGATTGATTTGTAGCTATGTGTGGTGACTAGAAATTTTGCGTGACTAGAACCACCTCCAAATACCCTGAAATTAACGCTTGGTAAATTTCTGTGCTGTAATTTAAACTTCTAGCCACATAGTTGCTTAAGTTTATTTAATCCTGAAAATACCCCACCCTTTGGACATTCCCTTAAATTATTTCTAGACTCTTTTGCCGGTCTCCAAACAAAAATCAAGGTAAAATATCTGATAAACGCTTTTTTTTTTCTTTCTCTACTATAAACAGTCGAATTTTTGCATAAATACCGCGATTACTTTTATTTCCAGATGGTAATCAACCGTGCAATACAAGATAATAGACTTTTCGTCGATATTTATTTATTTTAAACGAATTAAAATAGAAGGGAAACAACAAACACAACAAACACAATTACAACAGCAATATTACGCAATGATCGGTGTTTTCGTTTTCTCATTACAATATACTTCTACTACTACATTGGCATACCAACAACTATAGAGAATTATAATTTTGTTTTTCATATTGTTTGCGGTATTTTATTGCTCTCATTACGTCTGTTTTTTTTTTTCATTAATAGAAAATAAAATAAAAAAAAAAATTGGAGGTGGTTCCGCTGTTGATCGTGCTCTTTTGTATTGCTCTCGATTATTTTATTCACTCAGTATTACTTAGCCGGTTCATGTGAAAGCATTAAGTGTGCGGTGTTTGTGCTGTTGTATAAAACGTAGAAAACGTTTATTATTAAGTTTTAAGACAATCAAAAAATTAATTCCAGGTGCTATTTGTGCGTTTTTTTATTGTTTTGTGTTTATATAAAAAACAAAGAAAAAATTGATTGAAATACTTTGATCGTTTGTTGCCCGTGATTGGTAGATCGGTGATCGCTGTCTGTAAGAGAGACCAAAGTAAATATTTTTATTATTGTTTTGTTTTGTTATGTTTTAGTTTAACACGGTACTTGTATAGCATTGTTTTTGTTATAAAGTTGTGTTGTGTTTCTGTTGGCAGTTTACCTTCTTTAACACTAGTGATAATAAGTAAAGATCGGGTGAAATAAAGTCTTTGGAATTTTTTTGGAAGAAGCCAATTGGTTAAAATTAATGATTCGAAGGTTTTTAGCTTTAAAATTCAGTAATACGAACAACATTTTATTTTTAGTACTTGAATAACACTATGTTTGGAGCTAGAAATAACGCTAAAATAAAGCTACGATTTAAATGCAGATAATAAATCACTTGAACAACACAAAATCATTTTACATCATTTAAGCATCAACAAGCATCAAAAGTGCTATTAATTTTTACAAAAATCGTACTGTCACTGCTATAAATATCCCCTGAATACGCTGAATATAACCACAATAAACAAATCGTCTATCGTACCCCATGACTTAATTTACGCTAATGACGTCTTTAACATAAAAAAAATTGCGAATTTAATGTGTGTGTATGAATATGTCGCGATTTAGACAAGCGTGTGTGTCGTTCTTGACCTTTCAATCAAATTGGTTTTTTTGTTTTTTTTTATGGGTCTAATTTTAGATTTTTCTTTGTTTTTATTGTCGTCAGTAGTCCAGTATTTGAAATAAACCAAACAAAATAAATCCGCACGTGCTTGTGGTTAATGATGGTCAAGGTTGAGATTTTTGCCCTTGTGAATTTTTTGCTGCCTTTATTTTCGTTGTAAGTATGGTGACACGCGATGTGGATTTTTTTTTTTGGGTGGTTTTTGTCGAAGGCGCTTGCTCCTTGCTGTTTGCAAATTTCGTTTTTTTTTTACATTCTTTTGTAGAGTTGGTTTGGGAATTTTTTCGGAATGGGTTCTGTGGTGTTTTGGTAAGGGATTAGCAATGATTTAGACTGTGTCCCAATACAGAATATTTGTCAAACCCTTCGGTGATGCCATTCCTGTAAACAGCACGCTCTTAACCATATTACACCAACCGATACAATACAGAATACTCAAAATCCCGTATACACAGCAAGAGATTAAATTAAATTTTTAATTGTGATGTTTGTTAGACCGTAAATACCGGTAATTTCCTGTTTATCCACTGGTTCTTCCATAATAATTATTTAATTAAAAAAAAAACTTAATTATCGTTAATTTTGTTATTTTTTTTAATTAATTAATTAATAAACAAAACAAAACACGAAAATAAAAAAAATTTATCGTCTAATCTCTATTGAAATTTTTTTTTTGATGGAAATTTTTTTCCGGAGATTCTAGAAATGTTTTTTGGGTTTGCGAACCGGTTAGAAATTGTGAGCTTAACTGTTCTAAGGTTTTTAGTTCAGAATTTGAATGTAGACTAAAGAGTCGTTACTATCATGTTACTTAACTAATCTAAACAATCTAATCGTGGTTTAAGTGATGTAAAACGAAGCGTTTTATTACCACAGTCAATAATTTTTTTAAAAATACTTTCTTATCAGTGTTTGTAGAAATTCCTTTGATTTTGTTTGTTTTTTATCTATTTACATTTACTAATTAGGTGTTTTTCTGTATACTCAGCGTAAATACCTCTTTAAAATTCTTTGTAAATCCACTAAAATTCTTTGTAAATCCACTTAAAATTCAATGGAATCCAAATAATTGATTTATGCAGTCAAAATAATTCATTGTGGGCACACTTTGCATTGTTTTCCTGTAAACAAACAGCACGCGTCATAAAGTATTTTCATAATAAAAATAATAAAGAAAAAAAAAATTATTTTATTTTTCTATTTCCCCGCCCGCGACCCTCCATTCTCTATTTATTTATTTAATTAATTAATCGTTTTGTGTTTTTAGTTTATTTAAAGAAAATTTATTTACTCCTCCGTGCAAAACTAACGAATTCCTTCCTCACAACTAAAAAAAAAAATTTTTCTTTCATTTTTTTTTTTAATTAAATATATTGAGGAGAACAAAACAAAAATTTTGTAAACAAAAAATCGGTGGAAAAATCAAGTAAAAAGTTCATTCATTAAAATAATTTTTTTTTGTTGTTTTTCGTTTAGAATTTTTTGATTTTTTGTTTTTTGCTTGAAGGTTCGCTCTGTGTTGCAAGTAATTTTTTTATTGTTTGTTTACACTCGTTAGTAGTTTGATTATTTGTTTGGCTATGTTGCCAGGTGAAACTTTAAAAATTTAAGTAATTGGGTGGTAAAAGATGTAAAATACTCCGTTCAGGAGTTTTCTGAAGAATTTCAGGAGTTTTTTTTTGACGTTTTTAGTGAGTTAAAATTTTGAAACGTTAATAATGCGTGTTATGATAAGTCTTCTCAACGTTTTTGAATAAGAAATAAATTTCCAGAGTTTCAATTCAACACCGCTTTGAACTTTAATATCTTGAGAAATAAAATTTGATGTGATTTTTACTCAAGAAAATACTTAATATAGAAATTTCCTCAAAAACTCCAAACTTTCTATAATTCCAGCTCTGCAGTATTTTATTGTTTCTTTAATTTAATTTGTTAAGTTTTATGACTTCAAAATATTATTATTTATAGTTTTTTTTGTGCCTGCCTCTGTGTTGTTTATGTAAAACTTTTGAAAATCAATAAAAAAAATAAAAAAAAAATTATTATTTTTTCGTTTTCTTAGAAAATGTAATTAAATTTTGTTTTGTTTTCAATAATAATGAATCGTTGGTGGTAGTGGCAAACAGATATTTGCTAACAGATATTTCCCTAGTAATCTTTCAGGAAAGATAATCAATGGGATTTTCCCACTGTTTTGCAGTGTTTTGTTTATTAAACCCTTGTTTGTTCTCCATCATTTATCTCACACTTCTTCGGTACTTAACTCGCTTATATAAAGCCACCAAAATAAAATAAATTTCTAAGGTCACCAGACAGACATTTCATGATTTTAAAAAATTTTCTGCGGCTAATTAATGCGGGAAAATTATCTAAAAATAGTTTTTTTTTTACGAAAACCAAATTTTTGTCTTATGCAGCCTAGACACAATGATGGTAGCCCCCAAATTAAGAAAAATTATTGAGCCTAATTAACGTAAAAACAAATTAAAACTGAAATTAAATGAGCAACAAGAATTCATGTAGGAAATGAAAGATTTTTTTTTGCTTTTTTGTACAAACTAATTAAATAAAGGAAATGAAACGAGATGATTATCAATTAATATTTGTATTGTAGGTGGGTGGAATTTTGCTGCCATTTTTTACAATTAATTACTTGATGAAAGTATAAAATTGTGTTACATTCGATGAAATAATGTTTTGTTGGGGAATATTCTGAGTAGAGATGACTTTTGTTCATTTAAAAGGGGATTAAACAGTTACTTTGGGGAAGCAAACATATTTTTGATATTCAATTTGGGTATAAAAACTAGGTAAACACTGTAAAGTGTAATTAAGGTAAAATCCTAGCTTTTTTGTCGTTTTTAAATTGTTCCAACAAAATGGCGTCCCTTTATCTTGTATTCAAAATGGGCTTTTTTTCAATTTTTTTAATAATTAAAATAGCCGGAAAAGGTGTTAATTACACAGTACAAGATAATACACAGAGAAAATTCCGTTTAATAAGCTGTAATAAGCAGGTTTTGAGATTTTTTTGTTTCAAAATGCAGTTTAGATTGTTTTTCGTAGCTACTATTATAGGTAGTCCGCTGCTTTGAATCATAAAATTCTTTTCTAAAGGTTTACCTAACACTGACAATTATTTTTCCACAGTTTCCTTGATCTATCAATAAACAGACCAGAGACTGTTGTTAAACTGCTGTGGCTCTTAAAAGTCACAGTTTTAAAACAATAAACTGAAAGCGAGTAAAGTATATTGGGCAATCAGCCAGTACCCCCGGATGAATGAATTTAAATCAATCGTTAAGTTTAATCCACGTAATGAGTTTTTACAATAAAAACAACAAAAAAAAAAATTATTGGGAGAAGCTAAAAAAAATTTCTGCGTTTTTAATGGCGTTTTGAAAAAGAAGAAAAAAAAATTATTTCGCGTTTTATTTCTGGCACCAAATTCGTTTTATTTTTTTTTTTAAATTTTTTTTATTTATGTGTGTGGTATGTTGTTGTGGCGTTGTTCATGCTGCCTTATTTTAATTTAAAATTATTAATTATAGTAGGCACTCAGGCCAGAAATAAATAATAAAAAAAAAAAAAAAATTCTAATTTGCAAATTTTTTTTGTTTTTTTTTCTTAATGAATTTGGATTATTTCGCTTTGGGTTTATTTTTGTTTTATTTTTATAGCTATTTCCTCTCATATGTTTTAAATTAATTTTATTGTGTAAGTGTGTGTTTATTATGCCTGGTTGTTATATTTTTTCTCTGCGTTTTCTTTTTGTTGTACAATTGCTGCTGCTGCTGTGTTTATTCCTGCTGTGTTCATTCCTCTACTCTTGTTTTGCTACTTTTTTTTTTGCATTCTTTTTATATTCTCATCGCTTTAAAGCTTAATTTTGATTATTTTGTTAATTAAACACTTGCATTAACACGGTTATACAGTTAATAACGCGTTAATGATACCAAAACACCAAAGAATCTTTTTTCTTAATCCTTGAGGTTTATATTCCAATAACATTCTAGTGATATTTTCCACAACAGAATAAATAAATTTTATAGTTGGATCTGTGAAATAACCTGGGAAAGGAATAAAAGATTAAAAGTTTCAAAAGCGTTCGTGATGTGTTCGTAAAGCTTTTGTGAAGCGTTCGTAAAGCGCAATTATAGTGAAGAAATAAAAAGTTTAAGAAGTGAATTTGAATTGCATACCCTGTCTAACCGATAACGATTATAATTGACGTTAAACATAAAGCTGCAAGTGTCACTTATAAAACCCATAAATTATATGAATCCAGTTAATTAAATTAATCAGAAAAACTAATTAAAAATGCTGCTGCTGTTGCTGTTGTTGTGGTTCTAACTGTGCCTCTACGTTTTTATTGCATAACCCAGGTGTTTGTAAATTTTATTAGAAAAAAAGAATTTTTTTCTTCTATAAATTGTGTCAACTTGGCTAGTGGTTTGTTGTTTGCGGTTTGTTGTTGTTTTTTTATTATTATTATAATTCTACTGTTATCAACAGCTATAACCAGCTTTAACCTAAATTATTTGTTGTCGGTAAATTTTAATTCGATTATAACGTGGCGTTACGCGTATTTTTTTTTTTCTTTTCTGTTATATATTAATTATTGTTATTGTGCACCTTTTTAACTAAATTTACATTCACTAAACTAATTAAATATTTTTTTTTTCGTTAATCTTTGATAAAAGAAAAGTAAAAAGAAAAAAACAATTTTTGTTTTAGTCGAAAGTTTTTGTCGATTTTTTGCTTTTGATTTTAGCTACATTAGTTTGTTCTGCATTATTTGTTGTGATAAATGTGAGTAATAACTGTTTGCTACTATATTTATTAATTAATTTATTAATTAAAAAAGCTTTCATGGTCGCTAATCATTGCTGTTGATGTGCACACATTGTGTGATTTTTTTTTTCTTTTTATTTTCACTTTGATACAATTTATTTTTTATTTTTTTCGCTTTTTCTTCTCTTAATTAGATTTGTAGTTTTGTGTAGGTTTTCACTTGTTGTTTTGTGTCAATTAAGGCATGGTAATCCAGAAATCCTGAAGTTTGCTTTAAAGTCGTGAGAATAATCACAGGAACTAGCTTAAAACCATTGAAAAGTTCTAAAGCAAATAAGTGGCTAATTAACTGAAATTTTAACAGTGTTATTTAAAGGTGAAATTATTCTTAAATAAAGGTTTTCGTGTTAAAGATGCTTTATTACAGCTTTGAGCGGCGATTGGTTAATCTTTTGTCCAATAGGGTAGCTAGTTGCTTGATTTTAGCTAGGGAATTTCTCATTATCGTTTTTTAAACACTTTTTAATTCCGTGCTATAGAAGGGTAACTATGTTATACGTGATCAAAGTACTTTTTTAATTTTAAATAATATAAAAACTGTTGCAAGTCACTAATAATTAAAATAAAAAAAAAAAAACGAACAAACAGATGTTTCGCTTGTGTTTTTTTTTTAACATTCATTCGTATTTTCTATGTCATGATGAATATTTATGTGTGTTCGGTGGGCCTATCATCGTTAAATTTATTACAATTTAATTGTAAATTTATAATTAATTAACTTAATTCGTTGCTTTTTTTATATTTTACGTAATAAATAAGTTATAATACTGTGCAAAGCTAGAGTTTTTTTTTTGTGGGTTATTGAAGTCAAACATGTTTCGTTTTTAATTAATTCTATCAGCAATTATTCTGGTTTTTCTTTCATTATTATTTTTTTAAATTATTTTCTTGGTTCTAATTCACCGGTTTTTTTTTTTTTTTAATTGGAATATTCGCTTAAGAACACCTACCGTGATCTATTATATTCCGCAAGTTTTTTCTTTTATCAAAAATCTTTCGTTTATAATTTTTACAGCAGACGAATGAAGATTTTTATTATTTGTAAATAAAAATACAGAAAACAGTAAAGTGTTTGTAATCGGTTATTACAGCGGTAATAAACGGTAATAATCACTGGTTTTCTGTTACTTTTGAAGATTTGTTTGTTGAATTAATAGAGATGTTTAAGTAATGTAATGCAGCTACGATTAAAGTAATAAATTAAATTTGCTGCTGATTGGTTTTTAATTATTTAACCAACAACTGTCAACGTAACGAACGCATTAACGCTTCCAACATTATTATTTCTTGTTTTTCATGTTAATCCTAATCTACGTCTTGCATTTTGATTACTGAGTTTCACTACGCATTGCTTTACATTTTTATAAAGAATTTTTTAATAAAGCCAGCAGAGTAGTAAATCAACGTAAATATTCAAAACAAGCAAAAATAACGCGAACACAACACATAGTTGCAACGCAGTAAATAAATTGTATTTGCGTGATTTTTCTCAATTTAATTTTTTTTTTGCAATTTTGTTGTTGCGTTCACATTGCGTTCTGATTTCTTAATTTAATTTCATTTTCTTCATTTGTTTATGTTTCTTGCAATTTTGCTTTTGCTTTGTAATGTGGAGCAAAATTGTTGTGTCATTTGAATGGCTTTGAAAATTGTGTGAAGTTATGTAAACTGGGTGAAGGCAAATTTTTGTCACACTTCGCTACAAATGATTGCTTTGATAGTACGAGGATTTAAACGGTTTTTTGGAGGTTTGTTAAGCATCGTTTTTTCCATTGTTGACAAATCTGTCTGGGTATAGAGCGAAGAGCTTTGAAGGCTTTTTTTAAATCCGGGTGACACTACAGTTTACTGATGGTCTGTCGTGGGTTGTAATACTTTTCTGTTTGTTAAATTAAATTAAATGTAAAATTGGTCAACATGATGGTGGTAATTAGATCATGGAAGGAGAAGCTATCCGTATGGTGGTGTTGGCTCATTTAAAGAAATTTTTCTTTTTTTTTCATTCCACTTGTGTTGTTTGTGGCGAATTGTTTGTCTTTAATTTGAAAGAAAGTATTTAAGCCGAGTGATTAATTAATTTTGATTTTTGTTTTTGTTTTTTTTTTTATCAGTTACAGCTGCCTGGCTAACACATTGAAGGAGGAAAATTTCTATTTTTCTTTCTCTCTTTTGGTAATGATATTGATGCCATGATGCGGTACTCTGAAATACCGCGTGATTTCTCATCAGATAGTCTTCGTTTTGCTGAGGTAATAAAAATACAAAATGTTTCTTTGTTTTTCATTCGTTTTATTTAATTTAATTTATTTTTTTTTATTTTTATAAACAGTTGGGTGAAGAACAAATTTATCGTAATTTACGTGATGATTCACCACCAAGTGATATATCAACGCATAGTGGACCAGCATTACCATTAATTGCAGCTGAAAATTCAACATCATCATCGTCTAAGGGTAAAGACAATAAATATAATGGTGGTGGTGGTCTAGGCGGTCTCAGCAGCATAAATAAAAATATTTTTTTTACACATAATAATAATAATAATAATAATTTAAATAATAATTATAATAATACAACAAGTGATACCAAAGATTATCGTAGTAAGAAGCATTCATTAGGTGGCACACCACAGGGTGTTGCTTATTTTAATTATGGGTGAGTCTTTTCTTACACCTTGTTGTCTAATTTAAATTAATCAATTTTTATTCTTTTAGTGCTGGTGTAATAACAGCAACAACACCAACAACTACCTCAACACAACCACCACAAAGCCAATCAATAACAAATTGTAAATCCCATAGTTTACCATCAAATTCCTCAATAAATCATGATTATGATTCGGTTATAATAAGTGCATTACGTGTTACACCAGAGGAATTAGCTGGACAAATAACATTATTAGATTTTATACCATTTTCATTAATACAACCGGATGAATTAACAAGTTGTGCATGGACAAAAAAGGATAAACATATTGTCGCACCGAATATTGTTAATTTTACAAAACGTTTTAATCATACAAGTTTTTGGACCGTACAAGAGATATTAAGTGGTCAAACGGCAAAATGTCGTGCCGAAATCTTATCACATTTTATTAAAGTTGCTAAAAAATTATACGAACACAATAATTTACATTCGTTATTCTCAATAATCTCAGCAATGCAAAGTGCTAGTATCTTTCGTTTAGCGAAAACATGGTCATGTTTATCGAAAAAGGATAAACAAACATTTGATCGTTTAACAGAGATATTTAATGATCGTAATAATTGGGCTAATCTACGGGAATATTTAGAAAGTTTAAAATTACCCTGTATACCGTATTTAGGTGATTATCATGCGTTTTTTTATCTCTATATTTCTGTTTTTAAATTTTGTTTTTGTTTTCTTTTGTTTTAGGTTTATTTCTAACCGATTTAGTTTATATTGATTTGGCCCATCCACACTCAGGTGGATTGGAATCAGAACAACGACGTCTACAAATGAATAATATTCTACGTGTTATATCGAATTATCAAAATTCTGATTATAATTATATACAAAGGAATATACGTATTGAGAAATATTTACAATCGATACGTTATATTGAGGAATTGCAGAATATATTTGAAGAGGATCAATACAAGTATGCGTAGCTTAAATAAACTTATCCTGTAAACAAAAGCAAATTATTTTATAAATTTCTGTTCTCTTTTGTAGAAAATCTTTAAAGTTGGAGCCACCATTATCTGCATTAACAACTGGTGGTTGTGGTGGTTTAACATCAACACCACAATCATCAGGTGGTATAATTATTACAAAAGAAACGACAAATTGTAGCTTAGAACCGTCTGCATTAGCCTCATTAAATTTATCACCAGCTAAATCAACAACGGGTTCAATGCGTTTAAGTAGTGCAACAACGGCTGCTGCTAAATTTATACCAGGACACCGAAAGTGTCGTAGTCTTGGCACAAAGTATGTGGATAACAAATTTTTTTTTAAGCAATTTTTCTCCTACTTTTTTTTGTTTTGGTCTTTTTTTTTCGACGAATTTTTTTTTTGTGATTTTTGAGTTTTTTTTTTTTCTTTCAAAGTGACTAATTTTTGTTTCTGTTTAACTCTATCAAACATAATTTATCCCATTATTTTGGTGAGAGAATATTCAATTACGTATTGCTTGTGTTTCGTCCATTTTGTTACGTTATTATGGCTGCCATTTTGTTGCGTTATTATGGCTCCCATTTTGTTACGTGGATTTACCGTAGTTGTTACGGATACAAACAGCGTAATTTAGCATTCTCTCATCTTTCAACATCATTTTGAGCTTTTTTTCCCTTCTATTATTTACCCCAAACAACGTTTTTTTATGTAAACATGACAAACGGAACTTTTTTTTTTCCTGTTTTTTATTATTTAATTATCGAACCTCTCTGTTGTCTGTTTGTTTTTTGTTTTATTTTTGTTTATCGATTGTAATTTTATTTAATTTTTTTTTATTTGTTTTAACTCTCTCTCTCTATGCTAAAAATTAAAAAAAAAAAAAATAAATTAGATTTCGCAGCACCAGCTTGCCGCGAAATTTTCACCAAAATTGTCATTGTCCAGCTGCTGCAGTTGCCACAACAATTGGTGTTTTAACGTCATCAAATCGATGCAAATGTCGGTGAGTGGTTAAAAAAAAAAAAAAACTAAAAATTGACTGGAATTTATCTGGATTTATATTAGTTCTTACCTGGATCTCTGTTATCCTTTTTTTTGTTTTGTGTGTTCTCGTGCCTATTGTGTCGCTTTTTTCAGTTTTGTTTTTAATTATTTATTGGCTGTTTGTGTTTTTAAAAATCGTTTTCGTGATAATTTATGATGGATTATTTGGAGGCGATGATACAGAGCAGTATAACAAGCAGTATGCAAGTTAGACGGGTTGGAAAAGTCGTGTAACAAGCGACTACAGTGTGCAGCTTGTTTCTGTGCAAAATTATTTATCCATTTTTGGGTGAATTATTGGGAATTTTTGTTTTGTATTTCGGGATTCTCTTGATGCTTTGGATATGGAAGGCAAAGATCGGCATCTCGCTGTATAAATCATTACTATACTATGGCTTTAACTCTAAAAACTACCAAGCCAAGCCTTCCGGAATCTATATTTCACTAAAATTCAGAAGAATAACCTTGAAACCCTGGAAAATCTTCTTTAATCTTTCATAGCAAGAACAAACTTCTGAATCATAGCTTATTAAAGTTCGACTTCATTCTTCATCTCATTCTCATAATTAATTTTCTCTGTTCTTTGCACCATAATTACGCATGTTATCCGTTTAAGCAGCCTCAGGAAAAGTTTTTTTTTTGCCTTCGTTTCCTTATCGCAAAATTAATTTTCTTTTTAAAAATTTCTTTCAGTATATTTAGTAAAACATCAGGAACGTCTGGTGGTGGAGCAGCAACATCTGCAGCATCTGTGGCGGCGGCAACAAGTGCACTAATCGATGCACACAACGAAACGTTACATCAGTCACGTAATCTAATTGATGATTCTGTGTTAGAAGATAAACCATTATCGGATGCAACATCAACTGGTAGTTCTGACGGTGTTGTTGGCTATGATAATGACACTTGTGAGATAATACAGGATGCATTCGGTTTTCAAGGGTGTATCCGTAGGAAAACTGTACTGAAAGATGGTCGGAAACCAGCGGTTGCCTCATGGCAACGTTACTGGTTACAAATATGGGCTAATTCTCTTGTGTATTTCCCACCAAAATCATTTAAAGGGTAATTTTCCATTTATATCCCATAAATTTCATTAACGAAAAAATTAAAACGAAATCTTTTCTTTCTACTTTCTTTTTACGTAGTACGGAACGATCTGATTTTAAACGGGAACCCTGTAAAGTATGCTCATTAGATGGTTGGACATCACAATCTATGGATAATCCACAGCAGATAAATACATTTCAATTAATTAACATATCGATGGGTACAATATATAAAATACGTACCGGTTCACCGAAAATGACAACATTATGGTTGGACGCATTACGTCGTGTCTCACAACAGAATACTGAAAAACCATTACCAGCGAATTTAATGTCATTTGAATGAGTAAAATTATTCATAAGTTTCACATCTCATTAATCTAATTAACTTTAAATAATAAAAAAAAAAGAAGAAGCAGAGAACTCATAACAAAAAACCCCCCCTCAGTTGGTTAAATTATTTTTTTTTGTTTTTTGCTACTATTAAGAATTATTAAATTAAGAATAGAAAAAAAAAACCCCACTTTGGATCAAGAACAAAATAAACAAACAACACAATAAAACTGAAGACTGAACTGATTATTATCAAATAAATTTCTTTTTTTTTTCTATACGAACGTAAAAGAAGCCTAAAATCATTTTTACAAACGATAGAATTCGTGTTTTGTCACTTTCATTTGGTTGTTTTTGGAGACTTTAGTCAAATGGAAATGTGGGAAACAAAACAAACAGGAACCAAACTCTGTAAAATTCTTCAAATACAAATGAAAGTGAAACCGAAATTATCTCACGAATTTCTTTAAATTTTTTTTTCGTTAATTAATTTCTACTAAGGCCTAAATACTCGTTGATAGGACAAGAAGAAAATGTTTTTTCTATGCATTTTAATTCTCACAGCAAACCGATGTGTGCTTTTTCACACGTTTGAACCCGAAAACCACAAAAACCGTGTTTTTCCATTCGCTTGTTTTTTTTTTTTTTTTTTACTGAATTAATTCACTCACAACTCTCACACAAAAAAAAATTACTCAGAGACATGTCTAAGTAAAATCCATTTAGTTATTTTACTGTAATCCCCTTTAGTAAGCCTGGCTAATGTCAATACAGACAGATAGGTAGATATATAGATAGATAGACAGACAGACAAAGCTGTATATAAGCTTAATGCATGCAAAATATGTAAAAGGAAACAAAAAAAAGGTTCCGTTAACGATACACCTGATAGGAAACAGAGAGAAGCATTTTTTCTGTTGTATCTCAAGCCACTCTGTTGATTGATATTAAAAATAAATAAATAAAAAAAAAATAAATCAGAAATCTTTAGCAAAAATTAATAAACAAAAAAAAAAAAACAAAAAGAAAAAGGGAGAAAATTGATGGTTTTTTTTCTGTTACGCCATTTTTGTTCTATTTGAATTTAAATCACAAAAAATATGTCAGCCATAGTTATATGTCGTGTGTTTTTTTTTTTTTAAATTATTTAATTAAAATGTATTGGGCGATTCGGTTGAATTTTACTGGCTGTTGTTGGCATTATGATAGGAAAAACAAAACCAACGAATTCCCTATTTTTTGCCTCGAAGTTTTGTTTCGTTTTAATGCTACGACGCCATTCGAACCATCAGTTTTCGTTTCTTTTGTTTTTTTTTTTTTTTTTTTTTCTATTTAAGATTAATAAAAAATTTATTATTAATTAAGAAAATGCTATTTTAGTTATCTAAGTAATTATTAATTAAAATTATAAAAATAAAGAAAAATTAAAAAAAAATTTTTTTGTATTGAAGGAGTTTTAAGAGTTTTTCCTATTTTCAGGTGATTTGATGTGTGAAGGAGTTTCAGAGTAATGATACCTAGTTACCAGCTCGATTGTACTACTGAATAGCGAACTGATTATAGCAATGGGTTCCTCCAAATGTTTCTACAGCAGTTTTAACAAGACTCGTTACTAGGAATTTTCTGTATCAAACCATAACTCACATTTCTTCAAGTTATCCATCCTGCATTGATTTCCATTTCGATTTACGTTTTCTAGAAGAAAATTCAAAGGTTTTCCGGTGTCCTGAGGATAGTTTTGTTGATAAAACGTTTAAATACTCGTTTACTCTAGGTAAATTTAATTGATTTGTACTAAAAACACCGGAATATCTAAGCTAAAGATAAGTTGGTCGTAAAAAAAATTTAAGAAAAAAATTTGTATGAAGTCTAAACACCCTAAAACCCTCAAAGTAATTCAATCGTAAGACATAAATTATCCACCTCACGCATGTAAAAAAAATTTCATTTTTTTGCATTTTAAAAATTGAAATTAAATTTCCGAATTCCAAAATAAACGCAAAAAAAAAAAAATTATTTATTTCCATCATAAAGTAAATTAAAAATTTAAAATGAATCGAAATGAATAAAAAAAAATTTTTGCATAATTTATGTGACAAGAAAAACTTTCATCAAACGAAACTTTTATTTGATTTCAATTTCATTTGCATACGTACCGGGCGTTACGGTGCCTATACTGTGTGATAATTTATGATTATTTTATTACAATTTATGCGATTTTATGCGATTTTTATTCATTTAATTTGCATTCATTTTGTATGAAAAGTTTTTTGGTTGTTTTTTTTTTGTACGGTGCTAAAATAATATTTTTTTTGTTGCGTTTGGTTGTTGCTGTGAAAAACTTTTCTTGAATCAACAGGATAAAAGTTTTTGCTACTAGAGAATTGGGAAATTTTGTAGTACTTTCGTCAGAAAATGCTTAGAAAGTTAAGTTTTCTTTGTTTTGCTGCATAAAAATTGTTTATTGAGGTCTCCGTGGTTGAAAAGCTTTGCAAACGCTTGTGGTTTGTCTTTTTTGCCGGTTTTGCTACCCTTACTAGCTTAGTAAGTATTATGCGCTTTATTTACAGAAGAAAACTTCATTCCGGTGTGAGCTTGGCTAAAATGATTGGAATTCTGAGTATAAAAAGCTAGATTTGATGAGAAAACACAAAAATCGTATTGGAACGAGACATCGCAGAAAAAAATTTTTTTTTTCATCTATTTTTACTATTTTAACGACTAAAAGTGAAAAAAAAAAAATTACTGTTGTTGTCTAGATATGTAAACAAAACACGTGAAATGCGACGTGAATTTTAAAAATTACAAAATGGCTAATCGTATCGCGATTCATTTTTTTTTAATTTACGGTGTGATTGAAATACTACACGATTGAGGGGGGAAGGTGTTTAGGTGTTTTCTTTACGATTTTAATTATTATTCTGAACGTAACTGCATTAAATAACAGAAAACTTGAACATGAAAATCATGAATTAAATAAAATAAAGCGAAAAAAGAGAAAAAAAATATGGCGTACGCCATGTGAATTTTGTATTTTGATGATTTCAAGTAAAAAAAGCAGCGAAAATACATTTAGGGATTATACGAAATGTCTATAAACGTTATAAAAGCGTCTGGGTTTTCTTAGTTTACGTTCATTTCCGTTTTATGTGTTGATTGTTGTGGCGAAAATTTAATTAAATTTGCAAAGAAAATTCAGTGAAGCAACAAACAAAATGCGATTTTTGGTGAGTTTTTATTGTGTTAAACGTGGTTTGTTGGTTTCACCTAAAAAACGAAACTAAAATGGTGGAGGCACTCTGGCATTATTAACGGATTACTCGGAATATGAGATGCGATGCGGAGTTTTTTTTTTTTAAGAATACAAATATTTTGGAGCTAGTTCTGTGCTGTGTTTTAACTGTGTTCAGTGATTTTTTACGGGTTTTTTACTGTTTTAAACCTGATTTTCATTTGACGAAAGTTGCGAAATCCGAATTGCCATTTTGTTTTTCCTAAGTAAAATTATGCCCTGAAAATGAGTGAAATTCTGTTGATTCTGTTGATGGAAGTCTATTCGCCTTGAATTCGTTCTTCTAACCAAACAAAAATCATTTTTAGTGAATCAAAAATGTTTAATCAATTTTATCCATTTCAGGTTGTGATTTTAGCGTTTTTATCCTGTATCCTTATCAATTCCTATGTAGAATGTCGGTGAGTAGAGAAATAAAAACTCATTTCGCTCGTTTTCACCCATTAAAATCGAATTAAAATTCTTTTGCAGAGTGTTACACGTTCAGGCGTTATCACCAACAGACGGTGATAATGGTTTTTGGCGTAAAAAAACCGCGTATAAGCCACGATGGGTTCAGACATGGCAACAAAAGATCAAATATTTACCACTCTGGAAGAAGGTTTGGGGACCGGTTGAGGTTAAAGAGTGGGTACCCCTGTCCAGACCGTTACCACTATTCGGACGTCACTATTAATTAATCCATTTTAAATGCTGTTTATTTGGCTTTTCATTTTTAATTATTTATTTTTAATTAATTTATTGGAGAAAGAAATTTTTTTTCTTCGTTTCTTCGTTTTGTAAATAAAAAAAATAATTTAATTATTTAATAAATGTATGAAAACATAGATGGAGTTATTTTTTTTTTAAATAAAATTTTCTTTACTTTTTAACGGTATTTTTAAGTGTTGCTCTCTTTGTTAAAAACATTTTTAATTAGTTTTATAATAAAAAATTGTTAAATTTATTGTTTTAAACATTTTATTGTTCCTTTTTTTTTGTTTTATTAAAGTTTTACGTAGATTTTTAATGAAAAAACAAAGAATTTCTATTTTCAGTGAGAAATAATTGATCGGTTTGTGTATTGAATCTCACGACCCAAATTAACGATCAGTTTTAAATTTTATTTTATTTGCTAATTTATTATTATTATTGCATTTTTATTTAGTTAATTATTTAGTTTTTAAAGAGTTTTTTTTTTAATTAAATAATATTAAATAATATTGATTAAGTAATAATAAATCAAAAAGAAAAATGTTTTCGTTATTATTTAAATAGAATTCACCACAAAGAAACGTTAAGTTTTGTTTTCTTTTGCCTTTTTTGTAATTGCGGTGAAGTTTTTTAATTAAATAATCGTAAATAACCCTTTTTTAAAAGTTAATTAAATAATAATAATTAATTTGTAGTTTTTTGTTTTTTTTAATTCCCCACAAAAAAAAACGTTAAGTTGAGGTAAAACGAAAATAGTATAAAACAACAAAACACTGCACCACTGGTATAACAACAAAATCAAACAAAACTCTACTCATCCTGCTTCTACACACACAATTATAAATAAATAAAACATAAACAAGACATTCTATCTCGTTTCATCACACAGAATACACGCAAGGATAGAAAATAATATTTTTTTAATTTTATTTTTCCTCTATTAAAAATTGACATTTGAAAAAGTTCAGTGTAGTAATGGCTGTCGCGGTGAAATAATGTCTTTTCAACCAAAATATTAAATCGAATAAAAAAAACTGAGAGAAGAAAAAAAAGATTTTAATTTTTTTATTCAATCAAAATCGAAGTTTGGTTTTTTTTTTTTGTCTAAATTAATTAATTTCGGTCAAAATTTTACGAAGAAATGTTTTGAATTTTTTTTTGTTTCTTGTAATTGTTTTTGCATTGTAATTAAATTTAAAAAGAACCAACAAAAGTGACATTTCTGTGTTGAAGAATTTTATTTATTGTTATTTTTTTGGCTGTTTTTATTCCAACTACAGAAACGTAAAGTAAATTTTTGTTGTTGATATAAAAACGCGAATTTTGTATTTTTTTTTTCTGATTTTCGTTAATTAATTACTAAAGAGACAGAGAGTGAACTAGAGTGAAGGAAAAACGAAATAAAAATGTAACTCGGCCAAGAATAACAACAACAACAACAATAAACAATTTTTTTGTTCAATCAAAAATGCGGTGGTGGAATTTGCATAATTTTGTGACTTTTTTGGCAAAAAAATAAAATTTTCGGTGAATAATTAAAGAGAAAAAAGAAAAAAAAATTATTGTTTTGTTTGTGGAAATTTTGTGTTTTGTTTAGCAAAGGATAAAGGAGATTTTAGTGTTTTTTTTTTTTTTGAGTGATTTTGTTGGTGTTTCGGTGCTGGTTTTAGTGTTTGGTTGATTTGCTAATTTATTCATGTAAGTATTGGTACGACGCTTTAAAAAAAAAAAAATTGTTTTGTTTTGATTTTATTTGAGCGGGTTGCGGATGTTAATTATAAATAAATTTATTTGTTTTACCTGACTTACCTGCAGTTTTGTATACAAATTAATTTTTTTTTCTGTTAGTTTTATTGTCGTTTGTTCTTTTTGTTGTTAAAAATCCTACACCCACACCTACAAGAAATTTAAATAAAAAATCAAAATGAAATAAATAAAATTTCCGGTTACAATAATAATATTTTTTTTTATTGTTTTTCTGTTGTAATTAAAATTTCTTACGCTTAAAAGCGCGAATAAATAATTTTTTTTAGCGATAAGAGCGCTAGGAATTTTTTTTTGACAGTTAAAAGCGCTAGGAATTTTTTTTTTATTTGACGGTTGTAAAGGCGCTAGAAATTTTTATTTTTAAAACAGTTGGAAAGAGGTTTTTTTTATTGGTTGTATGTGTCTTACGTTTTTTCGTGTGCTTTATTGTTTTTTCAGCTGTCCACCTTTCAAGTGTGACCGATTTATGCCAAAAATAATTTATTTTTGACATTGACAGCTGAGTGTATCGGTAATTTAGCGGCTTTTCTTTAAACATCAAATGCGTAATTTACTTAAATTTTGTTTAGCCGGTTTTTATAGAAGAAAAATCATCGATAATCCGTGTTATGTACGGGATTTCTTCGAATTTTATGATACTGTTTAATTTGTGGTTCTCTAGTTGCTTCCTATTAGTCAATTTCAGTTATTATCCTAAAAAAAAGAAAAATATACGGAATTCAGCTCAGGAAATTTCATTAATTCCATCGCTTCCATAATTACGTAAAAAACTCGCACAAAGCAGAGTAAATAATGAAAAATCAAAAGCATAAATGATGCGAAAGGGTTCACAATGTGATGATTATTGATGTACCACCCAGCACCGAAAATATATCCCAATTTTGTCACCATAATTCACCATTTACCGCGAACAAAGCCCAAATTTTATTTAAATAAAATTGACGAAATAACGAACAGAAATAAAAAACGGAAAAGGTAACGTCAATGTGGATGTAAATATTGAAGAAAAAGGGATAATTAGGAGTCACTTTTACCCTTTTTTGTTTTCAGGATTTTATTTTCATTATATTACTTCGTTTGTTTTATAATAATAATAAATCTGACGTAATGGACTTTGATTTGTTGATGGTAATGATGCGAGTTGATTAGATTAGCTGCTAATGGTTTAGGAGAAAATTTTTGAATATTAAATGAATGTATGCGGCATGAAATTTGAATTTTTGATATTTCGCGATTTGAACCTACTGTGATTGGCTGTTTCTACTTTTGTAGCAATTCGTCGAGATAGCTGTGGAGGGATGTTTTCTGCTACCTCTTCAACATTGTCCGTTTCGGTATTTATAAAAAATTTAATAATCCGCTAAGTATTGGAGATTCTTGAGCAAATCTAACTTGTGATTTCCGGGTCATTTATTGTGAAATAAAATTTTTTACTATTTCATGTACTAAAATAATCTCCTAAAATATATTTATCAGCATTGAATACCCGAAATAAACTTTTCTAAACTTTTTAAGTCATTAAAACTGCAATAAAAATTTATTTTTGTGTTTGATCTCTTAAAATGCCACTATCGGTTATTTGTAGAGATTTTACGGTTATCAGTTAAATTACTGAAAAATGAATAAAATAAAATAATTCAAACAAACCAAACCACCTACGTTGACCACTCAAAAAATTAGAATTTTAAAGCAGCAAAACGGTTTCATAAACTCTTGAGCCAACCACAAGCTCAGCCAGTAATAATTTTATTTATTTTTTTTTTTTTATTAAGTGTTTTTCGGTTGTGTTTTCATCTGTTTTTGACCATGTTGAGTAATTTTGAATTTTATTTTTTATTACAATCACTGCCCCGTTGGGTGGGCTATGGTTATTATTTCAGTAATTAAATAGATTTTTTATTCTGAGATAGTTTTATTACTTGGAATAACTTGCTGGTCTACACTGATAGCGTCTGCTACAAGAACAATGAATGATGTTTTTTTTTTGTTTTGAATTCACTTTGGAAATTATTTTTCATACGTAATACGTGTGTGGCGTCACTTTTGAAACAAAAATTTTTTCTTAGTGTTTTTTAGCATGAGCTAAATTTTAGTACACCTACGTGAAATTTTTTTTATTTTTTAATCATAATAAGCCACTTGTAACAACACGGTTTCGTTTGTTTTTATTTAATTTTTTTTTTTACTACTGTTGTGACGGCTTTATTTCTTAATTTTTATATTCAACCTACACTCGTTTGTTGCTTTTAAAATTTTTTTTTTTTTTGTTTTTAAAGTTATTACCATACGCGTAATCATAATTAGTGAGGTATGGCTAGAAACAGGTGTGTGGATATGTCAGTAAAGAACGGTTTATATGTAGTAATAACAAGAATACTGATTGATCCCAACAAGTAAAACAATAAAAACTCCTTGCTAGGTCTGTTAGTCTTTATAGCTTTTATCAGAAAAATCTCTCCCGTAATATACTAACCGTGTTATCCAAGTATTTGCAATTTTTTCAGTTAATCTGACTTTTAATTGCTGCTTGGTTAAGCAATTCACATAAACTTAATGAATATTACGTAATTTAACTTAACTAGAATTGGTTTTTCATTATAATTAACCGTGTTAACCAAGTGCTAATGGTTATTAAAATCTAATCTGTAATTTAGTTGACATTTTCTCGTTGTTAACACAAGAAAAGAAATCAACAAACAATCCCATAACAACGCTTTCAAAAATTATTAAAACTTCAATCGATATTTTATGTACTTAATGCCAATCAATTATTTAATTTTCCTAATTAAAAAGTTTTTTGTGTTTTATCTTTTTTTTTTTTTAAAGTCATTAATAATGCGATAAAATAATTAACGCGAATCGCAAAAAACACTTTGATAACGTATTTACGGTGCGATTAAAAAAAAATTCAAACATTATTTTAATTGCGTTGTTATAAATTAATTGTAGTGTGTATGTGTGTGTGTGTGGCGCCTTAATTTAAGCTACTTTATAAGATAATTAGATGTTATTATTAACGAGACACTACTGTCTCTCTCTCTTATTCTCTACCATCGTATATAATTTTATTAATTAATGTCTAACGATAGCGTAATTTCGTTAATTTATCTGATTTAAAAATTTATTTTTATTAATTATGAAGAAGCGAGAGCGATAAAATTTGAAATTTGTTGAAATTTTATTATTTATATTTGATAAACGTGAATAAATTATTAAAGAAATATTTTTTTATTAAGATAATAATCGGTAAACGTAAACAATAAGATTAATTGGTTTTCTCGCGTAGTTTTGTAGTTTTAAATGCGGTATCATCTGTGTTAATTTTGCTTACGTACTGCTTGTGATTTGTTTTTCCAAAATTAAATTGATTTCCGCCATTTTTTAAAATTTAAATTAATTTTCGCGCGCGCTTTGTATTTTTATTTTAGTATTTTTAGTACAGAAAATATTATTTTATGCTTTCAAAGCATGTAGGTTGGAGTTTTTTTTTAATGGGACTACAGATTCCAAGTAGTTAAATCGTTTTTGTTACTTTTTTTTTGCAAATTTTTCAAAGTGAAACCAAAGGTAAAATTATTGGATATGAACCATAGACTGTGTGCTCTAAGCATAATTTGATCTATTAGCAATGGTTGAATAAATTCACCGGTTTTAACCTTGTTTTAAATAAATAAATGGAGAGAACAAAACAAACCTAGAAAAGTTCAACAAATTTCTAGAGAAGAAAAGGTAAAAAAAAAGAAACCAGTATAACTACATCCACCCACACAAATTGTGCATTTTATTTGAATGTTTCTTAAAGAATAGAGGAACAGAATAAAAAAATCTTTTATTTTTTTTAGTTGGCTTTTCTTGTGTTTTATCATCGTTTTATTTTTTTGTTTTCTTTTCTTTTCAAGTACTTTATGAACTTTTTTTCGTTTTTGTTTTGTGTTCTCTTCTTATGCTGCTTATACGTCTTAATAGCGTTTGCTTACTAAAGGAAAAATAATCGAATTAAAAGAGAGAAAGAAATTTTTTTTTCTTTAGAATTTTTCTATTAAAATTTATGTAAAAATGCCTTTTGACTGACTTTTTTGTGTTAGGTTTAAAATTTTTTCTTTTTTTTTTTATCTTTTTATTACTATTTACGTTACGTTGTGTTTACGTTGCGTTTACGTTATGTTTACGTTAATGTTAATGTTTTATTTTTCAATTTGATAAGTTTTGTTGTAAGCGGTGTAAACCAAGTCTGGTTAAATTTTGCTTGAGGAATTTAACGGGGTTTTTTTTCTTGTCGAGTTGGATAGTGGTTGTATTGTGGCGTTTTTCTAACCTTTTAAAATTGTTTGTTTAGCGTGAAGTTAGCCGCAGGGATTGAGAAATACTGATTAGGAAGCATGCTATAAGCCTGAAATCTAGTTTCTGAACCAATGTTACTGTGCCACTATCATTCGGGTACAGATGAAAAGAAAGGAATCCTCCAGGCTCATCACACTGATATCTTTTTAATCAAAAAGACAACAAACGTCTGCTGGTAGCGTTGGTGTAATATAACCGATTTAATGTTTGTATTGTCTCTGTTGTGTGTAATCAAAGTCGCCATAGTCGCCTATTATTGTTTTCTTCATACCAAATGTCTAATCTAATCTAATAACTCAATAGTTAAAAGTAAAGTAAAATAGAAAATAGAAAATTAACTAAAAATAAGACTCCATCCCACATATGTTAATTTTTTTTTTTTTTTGAATTTATTTACATTTTTCTTGTCTCTTCATCTTCTTTTCCTCTTATTTGCCTTTGTTTAATCAAATCGTCTTAACAAAAAAAAAAAAAAATGCTTAGAAAACTCCGATGAATTACACACCTTCGTCGTCTTAAATAATAATAAAAATTATAAATCAAATACCCAGAATTTGAATATAACAACGGACTCGGCGTAATTTCGTTTGATCTTTTTTGAGTTATTTTTTTTTATTGATGGTCAACAAAGTGGTTAATCGTTGTGTAAAAATTGGATTTAGATTGGAAAATAATTCTTTTTCTTTTCTTACTTAAATAAAGTAGTTAACAGGTTATGGCGACTTAAAATAACAATTGTGATAGACACGCGTGTAACGTGTTAAGTACCACTCGTAACTCGTATAATTTTGTCACGGAATAGATCCGTTGTTATATTAGTCATGCATTTTTTTTTTTGGGTTTTTTGAACTTTTAATAATGTGATTGTACTAGGTGGGCGATTTGATTGTGTTTCTAAACCAAGTGATGCGGTTATTCATCTTCTGAAAGAGGTTTTTTTTTTTAAATATGTTTTAAAACGTACCCGACAACTGTGAATTTTTCATCCATAATGCATAAACTGTTTTCAGGAATCACTAAGCGTTATTTCCCTGTATTAATTTTTAGAACAGTAGGGGGATTTTCCGCTTTTTTTTTAAACACTTGTAGGAGGATTATTTAAAAGGTAACACACGTTAAAACACAAATTTTCCAAACAACTCATATTAAAAACAGGAAACAAAGTGGTAAATACCGCCCAATCAATGTTTAATAATCGCTTGACAGGTGCTAATATGAATAATAATAACATAATATAAGGGGTAAAAAGGATTTTTCATTGTTATTATGCTTTTTGTTTACATGTTGTTATTTTTGGTGACCAATGACCGTTAAATTATTAAATATTCAAAATTAAGTGATTTATTTTTTCCACCCCTGTTTGATTAAAACGTTTGTTATCAATTTTAATAATACACGGGCTTTCCTTAACACATTTGCGGTACAGCTGCCTACAGTAACAACAACGGTTGTATTTAGCGATAGGTGTGAAGTTAATCGCACCTACCAACCTTTTATTCTTTATCTGGTTATTGATTTAAAAAAAAAAAAAAATTTTTTTTTTCGTGTGCTGATTAACCTAATTAAGTGTTTGTTGTTTCTTCTTTATTCAGAATGTTCCTAAATTTGCTGGTATTTCGCTAGGTTGGCTTCAAAACTATTCCTTTTGGTTAACTAGTTACGTGTTATTGCGATAATTATCGTAAAAATTAATAATAACACTGGATAAGACTATAAAAATACTAGAAAAAAACTATTTATGGCGAGGTTTATAGCAGCTATAAATATTTATAGGCTTTTTTTTTGTTTTGGTGTGAAGAAAACTTTGTTAGATAACACCTGAGATTGGTTAAATGGTTTAATTGAAACGGAGAATTATTTACTTTATGGATTTAAAAAGGGGAGTTTTTTGCTACGGTGTTGGTGGTATACTCGGGGATAAATCAATCAATTAATCATGATTTGTTTTGAGGGGTTTTTCATGAAAAATCACTTTTTAGCCTCTAATTAATTATTTTTATGTTGAGTGATTTTTAGCGATTAATTAATTGATTGACTCTGATCGGTTTGTATAGAATTTTCGTCGGATTTGTTAATGTTTGGTCGCCTAGATTTTTAGCTATTGATTCGTTTGTGGTTTACCAATCTTAGTGATGTTTTCCGGATATCATTTAAAAATGCTCTAAATCCACCTACATTTTCCGCTTCTTACTTGTTATAGTATTACCAGATGTTAGATATTTTTTAAAAGCTTTAAGCACTGACTACCTACTTAAACTATTATGTAAACAGTTTTAGCCTCGTCACATTAATCAATTAAAACTCAAAATTATTGCTGTTACTGGTTGACTGGTCAAAATTCATGTTGCTTATTAATTAAATTAGTTTTTACGTAAACAAAAAAAAAAATATATTTTTAATTTATACTAATTAATGTCACAAGTTGAAAGAAATAACCGAAAACAAAATAAACAAAAAAAAAAAAACTTCGATGTTGAATAATTAATTTATATAATTATAATTATAATTTAAAAGGCTTACAATTTTGTAATTATTTAATTTTTAAAACTCACTAATGGTTTTCAGCTTAAAAGATTACAAAACAAAAAATAACCGGAGTTAAGGAGATTTTCTTTTCTCCAAAATTAAGCCCATTTTACGGTTTAAAACCTTGCATTACGGTTATGTCGTATTATTATGATTGATTGTTTCCTTTTAATTAAATGAAATTTTTAGTTATTACTGTAATTGAACTTTTCCAATCTGACATAACCGTAAAGTAGTGTTTTAAACCGCAATATGGAGTTTTCTTTTTAAAAAAAAATCCAATTATTTTATTGTTAAGCTGTGCTTTAAAAATGGAATAACTGTAGACTTGTAAGCCGTTTTTTAAACCGCAAATAGAACCCATACATTTTTTTTTGTTTCTCATAAATTGACAAATTCTAAATCTGTTAAACCGTTTCATACTTATGCAATAATAACAACAACAATTATTGTCTGCTAATTACATTCGATTAATCGAACTTAATCCATATGCATTTTCATCAACATACTGAAATAACAAAAAGAAAAATTTTGTTTTTTGCTTGTGATTCGAGTTTTTTTTTTTAAATTTTATTTAATATCTCCAACGTATTGTTATTATGAAAATACCCTTTGGCTGCATATTCATTATCATTATTATTATGATTATTATTATTTTGTAGACAAAAAACGAACTAACTAATTAGTTAATTAATTATGTTAATTAGGATAACTGGCTATATACCAATGTGGAATTTAATTGTTTTCTAATCGAATTATTGGTATAAATCGATGTAATAAATTATCATGTGAGCCGTATTATAATTAGTTTTTTTTTTATGCATTTGTTTTAATTTTATTATTGAATTTTCGTAATTGAATACAATACTACAGTGATGGCTCACTTTATTAGTACTAATAGACTTGTAAATTAGTACTGAAATTGTTATTTATTTAAATTTGTGGTACAAATAGGCGCGTTACGACCAGAATTTATTATTCTACCTAAGGTTGCAGGTTTATAATGGGTTCATTTGCAGCTTTCACACTAGATACATTTTTTTTAACCATTTTGTTCAATTTTCCGTATTAAACAGTTCTGAAACGTGTTAAACGTTTGAAAAATAGTGACTTGCGTTGAACTGTTGCATGAATTCTTATCTAAATCGTGAGTTGGTGATTTGTAGGGTCTTTTAGAATGTGACAGTTTCGTTATACAGACTTTACTCTATTATAAAAGTGAAAAAAATTTTATTACAATGAGCCATACTTGTTGTTACAGTTTTCTATTTGCTGCATCTTTCTGTTGCTACACCTTTCTGTTGCTTCAGGTTTCTGTTGCGACAAGTCGTTATAACGTTGCCATAGCATATCCAGTTATTATTAACAAGACTCTACTGTAATTAAACTTTGGCTAAAAAAATTAATTTTAATCTATGTGTTGCTGCTGCTACTTGCTTTGCTAAAATTCAAATACATATTTAAAATAATTTTTTCCATTCTTATTTTTATTGCAAAATTTAAATAAATTTCCACTAAACACTAAAAATGGTTACAGCAGTGCTGGTTAAAAAACACAGAACAAGGCAAAAAACTATTGATTTTTCGTCGCTCTTTTTTTTTTTATTTTTTATTTTTTCTAGAACTTTATTATGATATTTTTGCTGTTTTATTTCCGTTTTTCCTTTCATTTATATTTCCGTTTTTGTTTTTTTTTTTTTTTTTTTTTTTTGTCATCATGTTTTATGTTTTTTTTTTTTTTTAATGCTAGCTATGGATTACTATCTTTGGTTTTTTTTTTATTCTTTTGCCCGTGTTTGGGTGGTGGATGGGTGATATTTTAAGCCAATAAATTGTAAAATAAAATAAAAATCTCTCTATGTCTTCTTCTTTCGTATATTTATTTTTTTATTAAAGTCCATTAAGTTAAGTATCGCATTAGCTAAACATGCTGCTTGCCTTTGTTTCGACGAATAACATACATAAAAACTATGGAGAAAAACTTATTTAAATCCCTTGTAATAGCAATTTGTAAAACAAAAAAAAAAAATTTTTTTTTTTAAATTCCTTTTTACAAAGTTTTTTTTTTTTTTGATATTTTTTGAGGATGATTTTATGCGGTGTTTAAGTTTGTAGGTTAAACGCAACTAATTCAACCAATAATAACACGATAAACGATCGTAATTTTTAACTGCGTTTTATCTGTCGTTATTTATTTTGAATATAGCGGTTAAAATTCGTTTTATCGGTTTTGTAGTTTTAAGGTTCCATCGCAAAGATTGAAAATTGCTTAAATAACCGATTAAAGTAACAGTAGAAATGTCAGATGGTTCTAAAGCCGACTAATTAAGCAGGAAAACCTTTATTTGACGGAAGTTTGAAGAGAAAATCCACAAACTAATTCATTTACTAGAAAAAAGTATTTTTGAAACGATGCTTAAAAAGTTAAAAATTTTCTTGTAAATCTTACTCTCGTAAATCCTGGTTTTTTTGACAACAATCGGTATTATCCAATTTGCTATTTAAAACAAGTTAAATTCCCGATGTTAATATTAAAAAATGGTTTAATGCTAGTCACATCTGTTAATGCTGATTACATTGTGACATATCACTGGATTCCGGTGGTCACTAAACGGCTAAAGAATTATTTTTATTTTTTATTGTGAACAAAGTTGAACAGGTATACGATACGATAGAAGCACAGGTAAAACATGTATAAAACCACCTTATTAACTTAAAAGTTCATTTGATTATCATTAACAACAAAAAAAAAAAAAAAAAAAAAAAAGAAAAGGGTCAATGGAAACCTTACAAAAAAAAGGTAAAAAGAAGGTAGCACCAAAAAAAAAAGTCAGCATTTGTCATTGCTGCTGATTATTTTTATTTTGTTATAATAATGCTGATCTAAGTTTTTATGTGAATAAAAATTTTCCTTTAATAATGATAAATTGGAGTAATGCGTGAAACCACGATGATGTTTTTGTTTTGTTTATAATTTCCTACTTAATTTACCTGATTGTTTCGTTTTTAACGGGTTTTTTTTTGCAGATCTGTAACCAATGGATTTACTGTTTAATTGTTGTTACAAAAAAAAAAATGTCTGTTGCTTAGTACAGTTATTTATATTTAAATTATGGTTTTATAGTTTTCCGGGAAATTTGCGAGAATCTCCTTTTGTCGGAAAATTATTTACGTTTTAAAAGGGTAAAACAATTTTACTAATTGAATCGTTTTCATCGTTATAAAATAATATTTATTCTACAGTTGTTGTTTCTCAGAAGAGAGATTTAGCTTTACTATGCTTAAACAAGCTAAAAAAAAAAAAAAAAAAAAAAAAAAAAATTACAGACGGTAGTCCGCAGTAATAAATTGATTATTATTTGAAAGCAAATAATATCTTTTGTAATTCACCTTTAAAGAAGACCCAATTAAATATTCGTTAATGGTCAATGGAGATTTTTTTATGAATTCTCCTCTGGTGCTTGGAAAAAATTCCTGAAAATTTTTGATACAATTTTTTTTTTTAACTCTTTTTTGGTTTATTTAGAAATTTTAATAATTTTTTAATTTATTTCCAATGTATTTCACCTTTTTAATGGTGAACCCCACTCAGAGGAAGTGCCTAAAAGTCAAACAATAAACAAACCGATTTTATAAATTTCTTTGAAATTAAACGAAATCATTCATATTCATGGCATTAGAGATATAAATTTTTATTTATCTCTATCATTGTTATTATTTATAATTTAGGTTAGATTTGTTTCGTTGCTACCATTATTTACTCCACCTACGCTATGCTGTGTTTCTTAAAATAAAATTTCTCTTTCTTTGTTAATCAATAATTTATTTGTCGATGTTTTGTATTCGAAAAAAAAAAAAAAAAAACTGAAAATAATGCATAAATTATGCAATATAGAAAAAAATTAGTAAAACGAGTGAAATTTTATTAATGTGCTTCCGTCACAGTCTGTCTGTATCTCTCGATATTGACCCTGATTTTGTTGTTTTTTTTTTTTTTGCTAACCTCTTGAGGTCAATCAATTATTAATAATTATATCAAATGTCTGATTTGTTTATTATTTTAGGATAATAATTGAATGAAATTATAGATCAAAGCACAATATAATACGATGTGTAAATTTATTTGTTAAAATTCATATGAACAGGGTGGGATTATTATAGTTTGTGAAGTATTTTGAATTGTTCTTAACACGACGAATCGAAAATATCTTCTAAATAATTCTCAATTATTGTAAAAACCGTAAAATTTTAAGTTTTTATAATTCCTGAACGTAAATTCCCATTTAAAACACGTTAAAAAAATAATTCAGTACATGATTGTAATGTGGCAACACAATAAATTAAAAATTAAGAACTAAATCACTTAAACAGAATCCTGAAATATATTTTGAGTTCTATTAAACACGTTAATCTACCGTAAATTTTCTATTAACAAAAATATATTTTATCTGTCACCCCTAGATTGATTTTTTTTCTTCATTTTTTGTCATTTATTTACTGGATTTTAAGGGTTCATCTATCTTTCATTTTTTATTCACTTGCGCTTGAAACATCATAGAATATAAAACTGATTTACGATACATAATAACCGTGTGATTTATAAGCCAAAAAAATAAAGAAACGAAAAGAAAAACTTTCTCCATTGAATTGACCAAACCAAGCTAAATAATAAAAATGATGGAAAATCCTTAATAATTTTTAAGGAGAGTCTATGTCGTCTTCAAGATGTTTTATCATTCATAGAGTCTTCTTTCAAGACATTTCTTTTATTTTTTTTTATTATTTATTACCGTAAACAAAGTATGATTATGGTGGTACGTTGCACACTTATTCAAGTGTGTGCTGTTTTGATTTAACGTTCATTTTCCTCAATTCATTTAATGTTACAAGAGGTTAGAGTCCGTTATTTATTTACTTGTTTTTTTTTTTTTTTTGCTTACGTTTATTGCCTGTTACATTGGCCAATTTAACACCAATTTGCTGCTTTGTTGTATACAACAAGCAATAATTTTTTTTTTATTTTTTTCCTTGTTGTATAAAATGATTGTTTGTGTACTAAAATATTAATTTTTGTGGACTAAATTGTTTATTTTATGGGTGCTGAAGCGGAAGCAATGCTTTACGCAGTATTAAAATAAGAAATTTTGTTTTGTTTCTGATTAAATAAACTAAATGTGCTTATAACGTACTAAAATTATGAAATATTGTACTAAAAACATCTAATTGTATAGAAATATAAATTTTTATTATAAAATTGAAGAAATTTTTATTAAAAAAAAAAAGTTAGAAAATATTGTTTGGTTTTCCCAGAGGCATATTGTCTGTACGATAGTTAAGCTTATCACTTGCGTTATACGTGTGCTATGCTAAGTTCACAAAAGAATTCCCGTTTCTTATCTAGTTTTCGTTTTATAATTACTTGGAAAATAAACGTTTGTACGAAACCATTGGTTGTGTTGACACCAAATGTTACCACTTTAAAATGATGGATTACATTGAATATACAACAAAAGGTTATCAAAACATTTATTTCAATATAAATGAAGGCAGAAAAAAATTAAAAAAAAAATTTCATTTATGTTGTTATCATAGATTTTGCTATTTATTTACATTATTATTATTTTTTTTTTTTTTTGATAAGACAGCAAAAAAATTATTTGCTTATCAACAAATTAAAATAAAAAGTAAACGAGCCGAGAGACAAGAAAAAAAAAAAACTTTTATTACGAACTTGCCCTAGTTTTAAATAATTAAATAAATATTCGGGTTAATATAATGTCATAAATAAAATAAAGTAATGACAGTGATGCGATGCTTCTACATTATTTGATTTTCTTAGTAAAACTATTGAACTGTGAACCATTGAATCAATCACTTTGCTTATGCTAATTTTAACGTAAATAATGGGAAAAGAATTTTGGTTTTTGTTATTCCATAAAAATCTTAGAACTTTTGTTTGTAATAAGATGGAAAAATAATTGATTAAGATTTAGTAAGTACATAAAATTAGTACATAAAAGCTTTTTTGTACTAAATGAAAGGATTTAGAACTGTAAGACACTTAACAAGTTGAGTAAACAGTGAAGTAAAATTGAATTTAAACCAAATTAATTCATACTTCGTAATTATTAGTACTAAAAAAACAAGTTTAAAATAAAAAAACGTGTAGTAAATCTTTGATATTCACCAGGTAAAACCTTTATATATTAAAATTCCTATTCTTTTGTAATGAAAAAATTCAAATAATCGCCTTCCAACCTTTTCTTTTATGAAATAAAATGTAAACTGTGTACTAAATGAACACATTGTACGCAACATAAAATAATCAATAGTTTTAACTATTAAAATCACTTTTAAATATGCTATGGTCACGCTATTTTAAAACCAAAAAACGGAAAAACCCAAAAAAAAAACATTCAGTTCATTCGTCTAGTACTAAAAATAAACATTTATTAAGAAGAAGAAAATAAAAAACAAAACACAAAGAGAGAGGGAAGAAAAAAAACTTTTTGTTTTTTTATTGCTTAATCCTCCAATGCAATAAAATAAAAAAAAAAAAAAAAAAAACGAAAAACCGAAAAAAAAAGTTGTTTCTGCTTTTATTACATTATTGCAAGTGATTTCCTCTGATTTCCTATTATCGATTTTGTGCTGCTGCTGCTGCTGTTGTTGTTTTTCGGATTGCTGTTGTTTTGGTGGGTCTACTTTGTTTTACTCATCGAAATCCCATTTTTCTTATTAAACTTTTAAGTTAAAATGTTGTAAAGTTGTGTTTAAGGCATTAAAACTTCGATTTTTTATTTGTTGTACTAAAAGGAAACTTTTTTTTTTTTGAATGTTTTTATTGCGAGTTAATTTAGTTTAGCATTTTTCTGCTGTTTATTTTTTTTTTTTGTTTAACGTGAATTACTTGTGTAATACGACTTTGTATAACATGCATGACATTTATCTACCTGAATGTTTTATTTTTAACGTACTAAACAATGTACTAAAATTGTTTTGCGCGCTATTGTCCAGACAGAAATGTTTTTTTCTTTTCTTTATAAACGAAATTATTTTTTGGGTATTATGCTTTAGGGGTTTGCTATTTTAAATTTTGTTTCAAATATGACACCCCAAAGAATTAAAAGAAAATTTTAAATTAAAAAATAAAAAATTTTTTTGTTGTTATTATTGTTGTGGCGGTGGTACAAAAGTTAGAAAATCATATTTTTAGTTAATTCTTAAGCTTGAGGGGTTTTTTACTTGTTGTTGTCATTCTCGGTTTGTCGTTTTATCAATAAATATCGCATTTATATACTCGCTTAAATCCTTGAAAAATTTATTCAACCATATTCAATGTTCCCTGTAGTTTTTTGAACAATTTATAAAAAAAAGAAAGAAAAAACCAGCAGAAAAACTCATCATATGTGCATCCATCGTATAAACTAAACACATATATGCTTGTTGACAACGTTTGTCCATAGCCACCAATTGCAAGTTTTCATTAGATTAATTTTTCCTCCTTTTTTATTTTGCGCTTGTTTATTAAACTCTCAATGGACCAAAAGTTACTGGTGCTGGTGATGCTACATTATTGCTCTTGTTGATGATGTTTCTACTCACTGTTGCTAAATACAAATTAATGCAAAAAAAAAAAAAAACGACAAAAAAATTAAACTAACCGAAGCCCTCTTCTTTCAAATATGACAAAAAGTAGAATTTTTGCATAATTTCAGGACCTACCCCGGGATACAATTAAATTTCTCCTTGGCAAATTTTTTTTTTTTATTTTCTTTCGCGTATTTAAAAATTGTCTTTAGCGAATTCTTTCTCTGGTATTAAAATGTACATTTTTTTTAAGGGTGAGTGATGTAGAATTTCTTAAATAAATAATAAACAAGTGATTCTTCCTGCTTTGCGTTTCGTTTTTCTTTTTAATTTTTTTTTTTATTATTTCGGTGTTTGTTTATTACAGGAAAGTAAAAAAAAACAGAAAAACAGAAAAAAAAATATTTTAAGATGACTACGCGGTGGTTTGTTTAAAACGAAAATCCATTAGCATAAATTGTAATTTCTAGGAATGTAAATGTGTTACGTATATTTTTTTTTGTATTTTTTAATTATCAAATTTGATAAATAAGAAACAAGAGAAAAAAAAAATTAAAAACTTTATTTATTTATATAGGGACAGCATCTATATCACATTTTGTTTATCTTAGTTGTAAAACGAATGAAATTATTAAAATTGGAAAAAAAAAAGAATTTTATTGAGAGATAAATCTTACGAAAAATTTTATTTAATGCATGCAACAGTAGACGATTTGGTGAGGAATGTTTTTTGTGTTAATAGATGAGAAATTTATGGTTGTTTGTTTGTTGAAAATTTCGGTTATATAAAAAAAAATGTTTTAAATGGATTTATTTGCTGGGGTTTTCAGGAATACTTTTTAAAACGTTTTATGTGTGTTTTTCCGCGTTGTTTTTGTTGAGTTTTTAAGAAATTTAAACGGTTTTAGGATTTTTGTTTATTAATTAAGAAATTTTTGTTTTTTCAGGATGCTTTTGGAAGATGTAAAATGTAAATTTCGTGCTTTTTGTCAATATCAATTTAATTTTATCGTTTTACGAGTTTTCAGTGCCTTATGTTACTGAGTTATAAATTAAATTTTTTTAAGGACATAGAACTTTTTTGAAATTGTCAACTGTTCTGGAAAGAGTTGTTGTTGCCTTTTTAAAAATAAATTTCATTATTTGTGAAAGTTCTTTGTATTTCCGGCATTCGGTGTGTTAAAGACACTTTTCAGAATATTCTTCTAGAAGTAACCTTACGTTCTTATTACCAGTTTTCCATTTTCTTTTTTGTATTAATAATTCAAATTCTTATATAAGTCAATAAATTATGAGTTATTCTAGCTAATATAGCTTTTTATTAGCTTTTACCATTCAGATTAACTTCCTATATACCACGAACCAATACAAATACCCCGATATCACTCTAAAAGAAAAAAACAAAAATTCTTTTTTCATAAAACTTTATTGGAAACTATAGAAAATTATGTATTTACCGTGTTATTACCTTAGATAAATCAATTTTTAATGTTCTTTTTTAGTTTGTGTTTCTTTCGCTTTCTTCAAAGTTTTTCTTTCTTTCGTACTGTATATTTAAGAGGCATTGGAAGCAGGAACACCGGATTGGTGGTTTATTTTTTATTGAACATTTTTTTTTTTACTTTAAAACTTTTATTTTATTTTTATAGCCCACCCGTTAGTGTAGAATATTATTGGTAAATTTATTATAAAATTTCATTTTATTTTCGCTTTTACTTTTAATAGAGATTTTTCTTTATTTTTGCTGTGATTTTATGATTTTTTTTTTTTCATTTTTCTTTTTTCATTTTTCTTTTAGGGTTTTTCTAATGTTTGTTTTGTTTTGTTTTTATTTTTTGTTTTGCTTAACGGAGGGTAATAACAGATGAAGTGTGTCGCTTTTTATAACAACAAAAATAAAACGAAAATTTTATTGATAGTATGTTATTAGATATATTTTGTTCTCCTGTTATTATCGTCATGTTTTAACCATTTATGTGCGTGCTGTTGTTAGGTTCTTAGGTAATTTAAAATGTCTGGCGACAAGAAAAATTCGGGTTATTATTATTGTTGTTGTTTACTTTTGATGCAAATACAATTAACTGCAGTCACCATGTTACTAAGTCCATGTTTGTTAGAAAAAGTAATGCCTGTTACACCCTTATTTATGTTTTTTTTTTTTTTTGTATTAGTAATTGGGAAATTTTTATGTTTTTTTTTACCTTATTGGTTTGGTGTTGTGTGGGTTGTTTCATGGTTTTTATTGTTCTTCACTTACCTACGCTAAAAAAATAAGTTTGGTATAATAACTGCGTTACGTATGACAGGGTTGTAAATATTTTGTTTGTTAAATTTTATTCTAAATGGGCAAATGTCGTTGTTTCTGTTCTTTAAACGTATTTCAACCAATCAAGGCAGTAGAAATAACAAAATTAATTCTTGTTACGGGTTTTAGAGTTGCGAATGTTTCTTAAAACTTTTATGAAATGAATTTTGCATCATTTCGCTCTTTTTATTGCTTTTATGCGGAATAAAATATTACATTAGCCACAATGAAACGCAGTAGCTCTACGTAAATAAACCATAACGTTGCTTACTTCACGTTATACACGAAGTATGCTGCTTTATTAGTTATTACAAAGTGATTTCAAAATAATTTTTTTTTTTTGATTAACTTTTCTATTTTTAATCGATTATCGATATTAAATTTCATAAAATTTAATTTCCATTGATTTAAGTCGTTTTCTATGTATATCGTTTTAAATGCTCAAAAAATAACAATAAATTAGGCAAAAGATAATAAATTTTATTTAAAAAAAACAAAAAGAAAAACATTTTCGGTTTTTGCTACTTGAGAAGTTTCTTAATTACTTTGTTGAATTTTAATGAAAATTTATTTCCATTTATAATACGATTAGTATGTGTGCTGTTTGCTCCTGTGTTGTTGTTTTTTTTTTATTTATTTTGTTTATCCAACTTTTTATAAATTTTTTTTTTTATATTTCAGAATTTTTCTGCAATTTCTGTTTACCTCCCTAGCTTTTTTTTTTTATTTATTTTATGCCCAACTAAAATTCACTTTATTTTGATTACAGAAATTTTTTTTTTGTTCGTTTTTGGTTTTTATGCCTAATTACTGAATATAAAACTCTTTGTTTTCGACATTTTTTTTTTTAATATTCACAATTTACGTTTATTGTTTTTGATTGCTTTATCGTTTTTACCGATGTGTTTGTGCTGATTTTTCGCTGTTTTTTTCTCTCTATGTTGTCGTCAACGTTTGTTGTAAAAATTTTGTTCGTTTGGATTCTTGCCAATCAGAGAAATTTTGTTTTTAGATTTTTACTTAATTGAAAGAAATGAATGAATGAAAAAAACATTGTTTTTTGTCATTTTTTTTAGTGGTGGAGGCGGTTTATTTGGACGCTTATCGAAATCAATTTTTTTTTTAATGTTTGGAAATGACAGACGATTAACGTGTGCATGAATTAAGAGTTAAAAAAATATATTTTAATTTCGTTATAATTCTATGTGAAAAAAAAAAAATTGTCACAATAAAATGTCGGAAATATATGTCATAAATAAATGTTTTTTTCTTTAATGCGTTTTCAGTGTGAATAATTTTATTTAAAAAAAAAATTAATTATGATGCTTGCAAGATTTATGATTTAATTTTGTATGTCATAATAACATGATTTTTAAATTAATAAAAAATGTCACAAAAGTATGTTGAAACTGTTTGGTACAATTATCTGACAATGTAATGAATACGGAGTTCCAAAAAAAAATCTTTGATGTTTTTGTGACATTATCCTTGTAAATAGAAAAATTGTTTGTTTTGGGTAAATGATGCTTGAAAAACAAAAAATGTTTTAAGTCACAGGTACCACTCTGATAACAAGGTTAGAATATGTTTTGTTAAGTGGATCTCAAAAGTACTACAAGAGCAAAGTAATTTTACCTGAAAATTAAGGTTTTTTTTTTACAAGGTTTTACTAATTGAAATGGTGCTGCTGCTTTCAGTTTTTATTTAATTTTCATTTGTAACGCAGGGCTTATAACCGTTCTGTGTAATGATTTATTGGTTTATGTTGAACCCTATTATCCACTTAATTAGCTTATTGGTTAAATTAATTTTTATTATTTGATTTGACTTTGTGGTTAGAAATTAAATTAAATTCAAGTGTTTTTGCGGTTTTTGTTTCGTTCCACTGTTTATATTATTATTTGTTATATTAAGTCATATCTTTTTGTTTAGTAATTGGATAATTTTAGTCGTTTTTAAGTAATTTGTTTTTTCTGTTTTTTTTTTTAGTTTTGATAATTTATCTGCGCTTAGTCAGCATTCTAAGTAATTTTTTTATTTCTGTTGTATTGCTGACGTTTTTTTAGTTGTTGATTAGTAATTAAAGAGAATTTTGTGTTTTTTTCTTCTTTTCGTTATAACTGCTGGGAAATACGTGTGACTTAGCTTAAATGCCTCAGTTTTATTTTAATTAAACTCCGTTGTAGCTTAATTTCAATTTTTGTTATTAAAAAATAAGTTTTCTGTCTATAAAAAGACGTAATAAATACGTTGTGTCTTATTTCCGATTTTAAAAACCGATTGTAATGGAAAAACTTATTTTAGGCACTTCACAGATTATGAAAATAATTTTTTTTGAGTAGAACTAAGATAATAAAAGCTTAAAACCAGTATACAGAACGTACACAATGCAGATCATTCGTTAATTCACTAACGTTTAGGAACCGGTTTAAAAATACATTTTTAATAATTGCTACTGCGCAAACCAAACGCTTTTTTTCTCTCTTCAATTATCAACTCATCTATACCGACTCGAATTATTTATTAGTAAACAAACCAAGTTAAACAATTTTGTTTAGGAAAAATTAAAATTTATGAAAATGTTGTGACATCAAGTAATTACGAGAGAAAAAAAATGTTTTTTTTTTTTTTTTTTTTTCGTTTTATTGTCATCTGGTTTTTTGTGTTTTATTTAAGTTTTTTGTTACAAAAGAATTTTTTAATTTTTTTTTTGAAGTTTTTATTTTATTTTACTTAAGCTAAACTCATAATAAAATATAAATTATGTTTTTATTCTATATTTTTGTCTTTTCTTTAATATATTTCTTTATTTGTTTTTGTTGGTTCCTCCGCTGTTGTTTTCTTTTAATAAAAATGTTACACAAACAAATCGCCTAATAATTTAAACAATTTTTTTTTATTTAAATCATAAAACATAGATGAATAAATAAATAAATAATAAAAGCACTTAGACCTGAGCAGCAGATATATAATGTCCAAAAAAAATTATAGAAAAATTAATTTTGTGTTGGTTGACTTTGTAGGCGTTTGTTCGTTTATCCCCCACATTAATTTATTTGAAACAGAAATTATGATTTTTTGTTTTTTGTTGCTTTTTAATAGTTATTTTTTCTTCTTTTTCTTCGTTTTGTGACAAATCTACAATTAATGTGTTACACATATCAAATCAAAAACGTTTTGTCAGTCATATGGTTCGTTGTTATTAAGTGTTTTCAAAAGAGAGATAGAGAGAAATTCACACGATCATAAGTACTTTAATGCATTTAAAATGTGCCTGTAGGAAAAAGTCTGTTTATTTGATGATGACAAGAGGAATTTTTCTGTTTTTTCATCTTCTTATTCTTCTTCTTCTTCTTCCTTTTCTTCTAAATGCGCTTCGTAACGTTTTTATTATTTTCTTTAGCATTTGGGTGGTTGGGTGTACAAACCGTTTTTTTTTTTGCATTTTTATTTCATTTCTAAAGCTTCAGCGATTTATTCTTTCGCGTTGAAAACAAACAGATTTATGCGATTTATTTATTATTTTATTAGAAAAAAGTAGAGAAAATAATAAAGAAAAAATCCTCACTTATTATTTGCTTATCATTCGTGGATCCTTTAAAGCTTACTGTCGCTGTTGCAGCTTCTTTTTTTTTATTTTCTTTTCTTTTCTTATTCTGTAAGGGATTCTATGCCAATTTTATTCTTTTTAATAAAATAAATCAATAAAGAAGAATTTTCAATCTTTAATTAAAAAAATTCTTTTTATTTTTTTTTTTAATTAAGAAAATTTCTGTTTTTTTTTTTTACCTTTAATTGAATGACAGACACAGGTGAGCGTGATAAAAAGAATAAAAATGTGATTTTCCTAATGGAATTTTATTTGTTAGGCAAACTGTTTTGTCAAACTGTCAGACAGTTGTGGGGGTGGTGGATTTTTAAAAAGTATTTCTGCAGTAAAATTATTTGTTTAGTACATAAATAGTTCTTTTAGTACATTTACATTGAAGTTTAACTTTGCTGAATTCAGAGACTGTTTTCGTTAGTGACATAATTTTTGTTGTTTAGTACAGAAGACAAATGTTTTAATATTACGGTGGTATGTTTTTGTGCAGACAATTATTTTTCATCATTTACCTGTGCTGTTTGCTTGCAGTAATTATGCTATTTAGTACATAAACATGTTATTTATCACAGTAATTGCATTATTTACAAAATAACGAGTTTTTAGTATTTTACAGTGATGTTAGAGCCACAAAAAAATTTCTATTTAGTACAGACTATAACAACATTATACTAAAATTTAATTGAAATACACATTGAAACATAATTCTGCTACAGTTCTATACAAATTAACGTTTTTTAACAAAATAGTTTTTATTACAACCTGATTGCAACTTTGTATTTACGATTTAAACATATAGAATAATAAAAATCCAAACATCTATTTCCAGTCATCTATTTATTTATTTATTTATTTATTCACATTAGCCTAGTTTTTAATTAAAAAAAATAAATAAAAATTCTCTATTTTTACCAAAAATTTATCTATTTTTCATAATGAAATTTTAACATTTAACTTAACTATAGTCGAACAAGGTAAATTGATTTCATTTGACTAATGGATTTTCAATAATACAAAAAAAAAAATGTTTGCTAATAGAAATATAGTTTTTTGTGTTTTTATTATAATAAATTTTATGCAAATCAAAAAAAGTATCAAAAATCAATATTACCGAGTATTATACGATGATTATAGTATTTTTTTTTAAATTTATTTATTTATTTACCTTTAAACCACAAAAGAACATTTTTTCAATGCATTATGGTTGGAATATGTTGTTAGTTTTATGGCTTTTTTTTTTTTTTGTTATCAAATTACTAAAAATTTAATGATTTTAATAGGTAAATACAATCAAAACATCAAGATTGATTTATAAATATATATAACGCCATCTTTTGACGATACTATGCGTAAAAGCGTTAAAACGCGTGCTGTAAGACTTTAATCTGTAGTAATGTTTAGTACACAATAGCGTGCAGCGTATTGAAAGGGTTTTTTGAATTTTATTTCCATTCCTCATTTATTGGTTTTGGCCTTTTTTAATGTAATTTAAGGATTTATGGGTGGTGGTGGGCCTAGTTGGAGTTTTTATTACATTTCGTAAAGGATTTTGTTTTTGGTTCTTAAAATTTTTACGGGAATTTTTTTAATGCCATTTAATGCTGATAGTAAATTTTCATATAAATTACTAATTTGATGACTTAAATTACGGCTATAATAGGCTAAAATTCAATTTTGACGTTATTTGATGCTATAAAAGTCAGTTTAAAATGCGACTTACAAGCAAATCTTCTCTTAACTAATTAAAAAAATTATCTACCCACGGTACAGTGCCTCAATACAACCCTGATAACAACAAAACATTTTTATTCGTAATAATTTTTCAAGTGGATTTTAAGTAATGCAGCAATAAATTACCACCGTTGCTACTCAGCTATTTATTTGTTTATTTGCAGACTAATTTATCTAATTAGCATTAGTACACGATAAAAACAAAAATAAAAAATAAACAAAAAATTAATAAGAAAGTAATAACGAGAGAGAAACATTTATCCTTGACTTAAATTCATATTAATTTTACATAAATTTCCATTATTTACCTGGCATTTCGCTGTTATTCTATTCTAGTCGCTCTCTTTAAAGCAACACCACACACACCACAAAATTGGTAAATTTATTTTGTTTTTTTTTTTACGTTTTGTGTTTATCAATTATGTTGGATGTTATGGATAAAAAAAATTTAATTCAAGAAATGATTTCCTGTCATCATCACCGTTCATCTTTTACTGAATAAACAATTAACGATTCCCATCAATTAGTTTGTGCTGATTGACTTCCATACAGACACTACAAAGAAATCATTTATAAAAAAAAAATTATTTTCCTCTAATTATATTCTGTTTACAGCAGGTTAGAGTTGTTTGGGATTTTTAAAAATCTTCGAAAATCAATTTGTTTTCTATAAGAAATTTAGGCGTAGTATAGGCGAAATTTTAACAACAGAGAATTTTGTTTTTTTTTTTTTTTTGCAGACATTTGTCGTATTTTTGTGCGTTGTTAAAACCTGCTCTGGAAGGCAAGCAGGAAATTTTTAGCTGCAAGACGTTCTAACATCGTTTACCATGGGTGTTGATTTTTAATTCAATCAACCACATATAGGACAAGATTTACGTAGCATTTATTAGTGAAATCTTAACACAAAAAAAATCTCTATTACCACAAGACTACAGAGTGATTTTCTCTGCATTTACAACGCAAACGATACATCAACAAAGTCGAAAAAAAAACGCCAACAAATTATTTAAACCAGATTTGTTTCCTACACTTAATTTATCGTTTTTATTTGATTCTTCTTTTTCTTTTCTGTTAATTTTCTTTTAATTTTTCTCATTTGTTAGGAGAAACTTCTGTTTCTGTTTTTTGTATAATTTTGATTTTTTCGTTTTGTTGTTTTCTTATTCAGTGGGTGGGCACGTGTAGAATTAAAGCATAACATCCGTAAGCTATTAAAAATCGTACAAATTTATTAGGTGATATTAACAAATAAAAAGAAAAAAACAAATTTCTGTTCTCTCTCAGTGTGTGAATTAAATTAAAAAAAAAAAATTCTACGTTTCTTGTACAACAAAAAAAAAAAAAAGAAAAGAAAAATTCACCGACATCAACCTTTGGCTTTTTTTTTAGGGTCATGACAAAGATTAAAAATTTTCTTTTTTTTTATTTATTTGGCTTTATTTACTCCTTTTTTCTTTTCTTTTGCTCATCTTGTCTTTTAAACATTTTATTTTTTAGTCACTTTTTAACAATAGAATTTCTTTAAATGATGATCGTTTGGCTGTATTTGGCTTTGGAAGCAAACGCTAAATCAGAGATAAAAATTTTTCTTTTTTCCTTTCTTTCTGTTTTTCATTCGAGCTTATTTTCTTTATAATATTGAATAGAAGCCAAAAAAAAAAAAAAAAAAAAATAGAATGATATTTATATAGAATAAAAAAAAATGCTTTCAAAAGTAGTTGTACGAAAGGCATTTTTATCCTTTTTAGTTTTCGATTACTAATGTTGCATGCTGAATATCATATCTTCAAAGATTGTATTGTGAAAAAAAATTAAAAAATTAAATTTTCGTAGGTTAATTTTATGTTTTCTATAAAAGGATCTTGATTCCGTTTTTTTTAGTTGGATTTTAACTATTTTTCATAAAATCCTTTAAAAAAAATTCACCTGAATTTAATCAACCGGATTATTGATTATTTGCATCATTGTTATTAAACTAATGAAATAGATACAATCATTTACCTAATATTTGTGGAATCTTGTTAATAACTTTATTGATTATATACAAATTTATAATAAAACCTACGGCAAACAACTAAATTTATAATTAAAGTGAATTTTCAATAAAAATTATTTTTAATAACAAAACCCGGTAGTCGTTTTTATCAATAAAAAACTATTTTTTACGATGTGTTTTCAAAAGTTTTCTTTTTTATAAAATGAAACATCATCGCTATCAATGTAACTAACGTAATAAAACATCATTTTCGGTTCTTTTGAAAGTAAATAATAATAAAGAAAAAAGAAAAAGTTTTTATTAAAATTTGTTAAAAATTACTAAAATGTGTGAAAAGAGTTGTAAAAAATCCATAGTTTGTTGTTGATTATAGATTTATTTACAAGAAAATTGATATGCTGTCGTTACTAGTAGTTTAAAACGTTGATTTTTGTTGCTGTGAAATTTCTGAAATTTTTTTATTATGTCTATTGCGCATGACTGTACTTCTCTCTTTAGTTATAAAGCTGACTGTAGAACTTTAATTTTATTTAAATTTCTACTTAAAGCCACAGAAAGTACCTGAAATTTTATTTTGTAACGTTTGTAAATTAATTATTCTAAAGTTTATTGTTGTATTTTTTTTATTCTTTATTGTGCTTTAGTACATCGTACACGTTTATCAAATCAATTCAATTTTATTTTAATAATAATGGATAATAGATAAGAACAGATTTGTAATATGATTATATATTGAAATTTGATTAAATCATAGTCCAGGGTCTTCTTATTATATTATTCTTATTAATATTAAGTAGGCATTCAATAAAAAAAAAATAGCAAAAAAAAAAAAATAAATAAAATAAATAAAGCAGCAACAGAAAAGGTCGTCCTATTGATTAATATTCAGTATTTTGTCGGTTTAATACTTATGTAACATTTGCCTTTCTCATTACTTTTAAAGTAATCTGACACTTTTAGTGCTAATGCCCAAAGCTTTTTTGAATATATAAATATTTTATAAATTTTATTTATTAACAACAAGAAGACGACGACGACGACGACGTGCCTTTCATTATTATTATTTTTTTTATTAAGCTTATTTACTAAAACGTAAACACACAGGGTAAAGTGAATAAAAATTTTCAAATTAACGTCTTCTAACCACATTTTAAGGTAACAAAATTATTTTTAGCTTAAATTTCTTATTAAGAACATCAAAAACATCAAAAATAAAAAATTAGCCCAGTTTACACATATAACCGTTCTATACACTTTAAATAAAACCCCTTCCCGTTTATAAGAGGTGTAAAGTGTGAGTTATTGCCTTAAAAATTGAGCAATCATTGAAAAGTTTATTGGTCACAAAGTGAACGGTGTGTTATAGCATAAATTATATTGAATTTATGATACAATTCTGAACGATCATAAATAATGCTGATAAATAAATAAAAAAAAAAAAAAAACAAAAAAAATTATTGTTAAAACCGCATAACAAAAGATTTATACAGAAAAAATAAAAAAATCATCTCAACAGTAGAAACATCAATAGAATCCACCAAGTAACACCAACAGCATTATCATCATCATACAAACACATCGCATGCATACATAAATTTAAATATTTTTCATCATTATTGGTGTATGTTTTGGGTGTTTTTTACGTCTTTCCTTTCTCCTTTGTTATGTCGAATAATATCAATAAAATTGTTTGTTTTTCCCACTTTTTATTATTATTTTCGCTTGATTATTGTATCCTCTGACTTGAATGATGACATTTTTCTGTTAAAAAATATATTCTGAAAAATAAAAGGTCAATAGCATTGGAAATTTATTCAATTTTCTATCGATAAATTAAGTGTTTTGTATAACACAGTACTTGCTATATGTAGTTTAGTAATTTTCAGGACACTGTTTAAAATTTTTCGTGAACAAACCTTTAACGTAATAAACCTTAAATGAGCCCAGTATAAAAACTAGACACTTGGTACAAATTAATTCAAATAAACCCTTGGAAACAAGGAAAAAAAAAATAATAAAATTCAAGCAAAACTTTTGATGCAAAGAAATTTTTTTTTTACTTTTGTGAAATTTCTTAAAGTATTCGCATAAGAAAAAAATGTTTTACACCCCTGAAACACTTTCAATTTAATCTTTGTCACAGAAAAAATGAACTAACAAAGCGAACATTTGACGTATTTAACTCAATATTTGCGTCTATTATTCGATTAATTCGTAATTTTTAAAGAATTTTTCTTAAATTTATTTCGTTTCTATTTAATTAAATTGTTTCCTCTTTATGTTTCACTATTTCTTCTTCTTCATCTTTTCTTTTTATTCGTTTATTTGCTTCTATTTTTATATTTTTTCTTTTCTTTAAACTCGTTCAAATGGAGAATTCTCTGTGTTTATTATTAAACAAAATTTCGTCTTAAGTGTGAAAATTAGTTTTTTTTTACTTCTGCAAATAAATAAATAAAATATTCGATTTAAACCAGATGATTTGTGTTTTTTACGATTTTTTTCTATGTTTTGTTTCACATTCTTTTCTCTACATAATTTATTTGAAAAGAATTTTAAGTTAACGAAATAAATGAGAAATTTTACAAAACTGATTTTAGCATAACGCAAATTGCATACAGAAAAAAAAAGAAGAAAAGCAAACTGGGCGATGATGTGATTAGTTGTTCGCTTGTGGCTGCTTTAGTTCTTTGCACTTGTCTAGTGTTGTTTTGTTGCTATTTATAAGTATTACGTGGTAATAGCACGCCATATAAGGGGTTATAGATGGTTTTACCACTGTTTTCTGGTTGTAACCAACTACAAAACTCTTTTCTATACAGTAAAGATGCTTGACGCTGAGGATACGTTCCAATAACTTGCAGTTTTAAACGAAACAGGAGTTTTAGAGTGATAGAATCGCTCTTCTAAAAAAAAACCTCAAGAAATAAATTTGTGTTACATTGTAACTGGTGTTTTCACCATTAAATCCATAAATAAAATTGTCAAATTGGGATCCAGCAAAACCAAAACCCAATCAACAAAAATAAAAAACGAATATCGAATATCTGATGCGGTTTACGTTTTTTTTTTGTTCTCTTTGTTAATTCATTTACGAATTCAGCTATAATCAATCTTTTTTTCTATTTCGGATATAACACTTTTTCCATTCTGTAAATAATATTTCTTTGTGATTTTTTACTATACAGTGGCGTTTCATTATTATGTGTTTTGGTTTTCATATTTAAGCTTCTAGAGCTTGTAAGACTTTGAAAATAATTATTGTTGTGTGTTATTAACGTTCTGAAAGGTTTATTCTGATTTTTCTGGCACTTTTAAAATGTCAAAAGCGGTTTTTATTGGTCTGTTGTTCGCTTTAAGACTAGAAATGATTAATTTAGGCATAAACGGTCACTTAAAGCGGTAATAAAATTTTATAAATCTTCATGTGATACAAAAAAAAAAAAAAACACGGACCCTTCCTATAGTTTTTCAGGTATTCAACCATGCCATTTACATTAACACGATCTCACTGTTTATAGTAAAAAATTTCTCTAAATAAAATATCAAAAAACAAATCTGATTATAAGCAAAATGAAAATTGTAGCAAAACATCACTGGCAAAACCATTAACAGCAGCAACAAAGTTATTAAATATTTAAAATCTCAACCCTCAACCCCATTATACGGGTGGTTTCTAAACAAAAACAAAACAAATTTTTTTTTTTTTAAACCCAGATAGTTTTGGTTAGAAATGGAATCTAGTGCCGATTTTCTAGAGAATTATAATCAGAATAAATGTTTTTTCCATAAATAATAATGTCATCGTGTTGAATAAAAAGGGTTTTTTTAACGGTTTTATATTTTGTTTTTTTTTTTACTTGCTTACTTTTGATAGTAGAAGAAAAATAAATTAATTTTTCATGTTTTTTTTTTTCTACATTTTCAGGAACATTTAATGCTACTAAGGAAACCAAGAAAAATTTAGAATGATAACGAAATAGCAAGGAGAACAATTTGCGGTTATCGCGGTTTCGGTATGTATTTTTTATATGCGTAAAAATATTCACCCGGTTCGTGTGGTTTGGAATTTTATACAAAAAATAAACAAAACTAGATTTTATGTGGTTATTATTCAGGACTTCAAGACATACGGGAAGCTATTTAATGTGGTCAATCTATACCACGTTTGTGTCGTATGTAGGAATTTTTTGAAGCATCCTCAGTTAGGAATTTTAATGAAAATTAAAACATATTTTATTTTGACGATTTTCTTTGTATTTTTCATCACTTTAAATCAGAGTTTTTGTGTCGGTTCTTTGACCAAATAATTTTAATTATTTTGTCCACATATTTACACAGAATCTGGGTGGTTTACTTCCGGCGTTTTAATTCCGGAATTTTTATAAACTCTTTTTTTTTAATGAAGAATTTTTTTCTGTTATAAATGCACTCAGGCATATATTTTAGTCGACGAACCTTTCTTATCGCTTTAATTACTTTATGAAAAATAATCTTTGAAAAAAAAAATTTTTTTTTTTGAATTTCTTATCTTTGTGACACAATTTTTTTTTTTATTTAATTATTGAATAAATACGAGAGGATTTTCTACGGAATTAAATGCGATTTAAAATTGACTTAATTTAGTTATTGTATAGTTTTATGTATTTATTTAATGAGTGGGATTTTTGGTTGATTGTAGTAATTATTGCTTAGTACTTAAGCACCAAGTGACCTTAACACTAATAGAGAAATTTACCCTGTCATGGAATTTATAAAAAATATTTCCTTCCTCTGAACTGAGAATTTATGAAAATTTTCGTGTTGTTTAAGGTTTTTAAAGAATTTTCCTAAACAAATTTCAATTTTTTTTCTTCGCTTTTATTCACTTTACGTACGTAATACCTGTCGTGTGTCGTTCAGATATGCGTTGAGATAAACGCACGTCAACAGGCTCGTTACAGACTTTAATTAATAATTAAGACATTTTTGTAGAGAAATATAATTCACACGTCTTTTAAAATAACAAAAAAATAAGAAAAAAAGTCAAATTGCTTTAAGAATTTAAGGGATAATTAGTCTGTGAAACGTAGCAATGAATAAAAAAAAAATTCTTCGTGTTACTTTCGAAAGAATTTTCTTCTGTTTATTCAGGGCAACGTCGTAAGAATTACAAATAAAATTTTCTTTTTTTCGTCTTTATTTTTCTCTAATTCTTTCACAATTTTGTTGTTTTTTTTTTTTTTTGGTTCCTCTTTATTTACTAATTTAATCACGCGTAAACATAATAATTTTGTTTATAATGTGTTGGATGGGTGGTTTTGTAACGAACACGCTTTCTCTCTCTCTCTCTATCTCTCCACGGAGTTTATCTTTTATCTTAATTTTGATGACAATTTAATGATTTTTATTATTATTTTAGAATTTACTGTGTAATTGAATATATTTTGTGTTTTTTTCTATGTGGATTTTAATTGGAATTTTCTTTTTTGTTTCTCTTTTTTTTTTTATTTTTCCTGTCGAATTTTAACGAGAAATTGATGATTTTTTTCTGTGTGTGTGTTTTAAGAGTATCATCGCTTGCGGCAGCGCACAAGATTCAATGAAGCATATCGTCTTTGTTTTTAAAAATTATGTTTTAAGATTGATATTGATTGGAAAGAGGTAGAAGTAGGGTAGAGTAGGATTATTATAATAGAAAAATTTATCAAAAATTATTATTTGGGGAATTATATGCATCGAAGACAGAAAAATATTCATGGAGAAATGTTTAGTGGGAATTTTATTGCCTCTTGAGAAACTTTTCAATTCAATATTTATGTTCCGAGACATTGAAATTTTTTTCCTATTCACCAAGTTAAATTTCGTTTCTTCTCAAATTTTAATAAAACTTTAGTATTACGATCGCTTGAAATTAGTTTTTTTAAGGTGTGAATATTTTGAAAAGTATTTATTGTCCTGTAGGTGTACCTTTTGAAACCCTTTTTCAAAATAAAGCTGAGAAGAGATAGCATAAAAATCACTTTCACGTAGTCAAGTTTAAGAATTTTCCTTATTAAAACCGAGCAGAATAATTTAATTAGAATTTTTCGTATTATAAAATTCTCGTTCAGGTGCTTTTAGAAATATTTCATTTTTTTTACTTAGGAAAACCGATTAGAGTTTTTCCATTGCATATTTATATCATAAAATATTATTTCGATGGTAGCTAAAAACCACATGAAAACTCTAAAATGTTCACAATAAAAACCATTGAGACCACAAACCACTTTTGTTTAACATTTAATGTCATCATTATACCCAGATTACATTGTATTACCTTACCTAGGGGTTGGTTACAATAAAAAAAAAAAAAAATTCTTTTTTTTTTTAATAAATTTATTAATGTGTTCGCTATGTTTTTAGTGTGTTAAACATATTATGTTAAAATTCTCAACCGATATATTTCGTTGTTTTTATATACGGTTAATACCAGTGTCTAGTCAAATGTACCCCAATATATTGGGGTGCAAATGTTAACAAAAAATACAAAACAACCAATTTGACACCAATTATAAAGTAGAAAATTTAAATGTGAAATTTTTTTTTTTCTCATTTTCATATTTATATTAAATAAATTGCACCCTATTGACCAACCCTTGTGGTTAATAATAAAATTGAAAAACAAAAATAAAAATAAAAATAAAAAATGCGTAAATAACCGGAACAACAAACTGACGGCAGCTTATAAATAAACGAAAAATAAAAAAAAACTCCACATATGCTCCTGTTAATAAATAAATAGAATAAGGGTTGGTTCGATACACTCACAAAATCCCTATAAATCCTATTAAAATAAAATTATCCTATAAGTGGAAATGTTTTTTCCGGTTAATTTTTTTGTATTTTAATGGATTTAATTGACTTTTTACTATGTACAAAAAAAAAATTGATTTAATTTAAAGAATTAATTAAATTTGTTGGGGGGTGGACAGTATGCAATTTATGTAAAATTGTGACGAGGTATTTTGCTGGTTTTTTGATGGTACGATCCTACGCTTCGTTTACTTATTCATTTCATTTGCAATAAATCTCTTTTATTATAATTTTTCTGAATGATATTTCTAAGCACGTACGTAAGAAAAGAAAAGAAAAGAAAGAGCATTAATTAACCCTTTGCGCGTTATAAATATTTTTTTTAAAATTTTATTTAAATTATTAAATTTATGTAATTTAAAAGAGTTTTCGTGTAGTGAAGATTAATGTGGAAAGTCAACGTTTCATAGTAGAAAACGTATAATTATTAACCCTTGGCGCGTTTTTTGTAATTTTTATAAAATACAAAAAAATTATCGAAGAAAACCAGCTGCATTAATTTGTATTAGTTTAGCTGCGTTATCATAATACGCTTATTGATTAACCCTTTACTTACTTTATAGAAAATTTTTGCCTGCTTTCAACAAAATTTCTGTTTCTTTATAAACACTTCAAAGGTGGTGTACCAACACTAAAACACGGATAGACTTTACTTTGTAACCAGGAAACAGGACATAAATCAATAAATTTTTATTTCTTGAAAAAAAAAAGAAAAAGAAAAGTCAACAGACGACACTCAGTCTGACCGATACACCAACCATAAATAATGCAGCCAACAAATTATTGATTTCGTTATTAAATTATAACAAAAAAAAAGAAGAAATTTTATTAAACAGACATCAATCAAAAATTTTTCTTTCTCATAAAATAAACAAGAAATGCAATTTGCCACATAGAAAATCTTTTCTCTAGTTTATTTTTAGGGGAAATATTTTTTTTTTTTTCGCAAATTTATTTATAGTTTAATGTCGATCAGGTGATTTGTTATAAAGTGAAAAAAAAAAATATATATTTTTTTTAAAGAGAAAAACGGATGACACGTGTAAACGATTCATATCCATCTATTATCGTATCGGATGTATATCGATTTAATTTTTTTTTTTTTCTGTTTTTGCCTTTTCTTTTCTTTTACCTCTGCAATGTAGACAGAAGCAGCTTCTGCTTCAGTTTATTTAATTTTTTTTTTTTATTTTGCATTTAAATGGATTTTTCATAGTGAAAAATTTCTCTTTTCATAACGTATATTTTCCCTTAAACATGAAGGATATTTGATATTAAATCAATAAGTCAAAAAAAAGGAGAGAAAAATTTATAGGAAGATGAAAAAAAAAAAAAAAATTAAAATTGATGAAAGAAGCAACTTGCGATTGATAAGCAATTTTCTGCTTTTGTTGTAATGGAAAAAGAAAAAAAAAATATAATCGAATGCAATACTCTCTAGTCATGCGAAAAATTCTATTTTCGCATATTGCTATCAGTTTTTATTTTTTTTATATATTTTTCCCAATTTCATTTACTTAGTCGTAACTACACGGTGAAAGTATTATTTGATGAGAAAAATATCTATAAAATTGTATATAAAAAAGAAAAAAAATGTGTACTAAAAACCAAAATAAAAACCACCAAAGTTAATTTCCTCAACAAAATTTTAATTGATCCTTTACGCATCATAGGACATTCAAAAATCCCCAGTCACTTTACTTTACTAATATCCCTAAAGCGGCAAAACCATAATATGCATCGAAGCACGCAAAGGGTTAAAAAAAAAATTAATTAAAAAAAAAATGTAACGCTGCGATGTGCTGCTCCATTTATATTCTAAAAATAAATAAAAAAAAAAAATCGCGTAATTTATTAGAATTTTATAGTTGGAAGTGCATTGAATTTTTTTTACTTAAATCAATAATTAACAAAATAACCCAACGTCGTTATACCAAACCCACTTATTGATTTTTTTTTCTTTTGCTTATTTTTTAAATAATTTGAATGCAAGAAATTTACTCGTGTACGCGAATATTTCTTTTGAGATTTTCTTTCTTTCTTTTTTTTTTTATAAAAAGCAATTAAATGCTTTTGTTAATTAAATTTGATTTCCTGTGTTTATTGTATGATGATGATTGTTTTGTATTTAACACTATTTCAATGTTTTTATAAGTAATATCGAAACATATTATCCATATTAAGCTGGTATAGCTGTTGTTGTTGTTTTGGTTATTAATGCTTCGTAGTCTATTGTTCGCGTGATGTTTGTTTCTACTGCTGCTGCTATTGCATTTTTTTTAATATTTAATGTCCAATAAACAGCAGCTGCATTATGATTTACTATTTTCTTTGGTTTTTTTTTTTTTTTTGTTTTTTTTTGTTTTAATTATTATGTGTTGTAATAATATTCTAATTAAAACATTTTTATTAGACAAATGTTAGATACGAAGGCTTATAGTTTATGAATAATTACCATTTATGTTGTTAACAAATTAATTATCTTACCCTAACTATTTATACATTTTTATCGACTTTTTTTGGTAACAGCTCACCAAAATTTAATCGGTTTTATGAAAAAAAAAAAAATAAATTCACATTTTATTCTTATGAGTCATGGTTATATTTTTAATTATATTTAACCTTGTGTGATTGTTCTTAATATAATGTGCCCTAGTAATAAATATTATACAAAAATAAAAAAAACATCAGACAGATGATGCAATTGTCGTCTGGTTGATCAAGATTTTGTTTTATGTTGTTTTGTGTTGTTTTGTTTGACTGAACAGAAGTCATTTGAATTTTTATTATGATAATAAGTGATGATATGGCGAGCTTAAAACAATAAAACGTAAAAAAGTACTAAAATAATTGATCCTAAATTATGCTGTACTAAGAAAGTGATGATAAATAATGTCACGTACTAAAATATATTGTTAAAAATTAAGTAATTTTAGTTTTCACGTAACAGCGATGATAATAAACGGAGTGTACTAAAAGTTTAATGGTCGTGTACTAAATTTTTACTGTTTTTGATCATTTTTCATGTAATTTTCGTGATTTATAACATAATACTTCGATTTAGTTAACTAGAATCCAATATTCCACCGTTTTTCATAATTTTCAATCTAAAATTACTTTAAATGAAAACTAATTTGTACTAAATTATTAAAATGTTCAATTAAATAATTTGTTTTTTCAATTTTATTACATTTTTTCGTTTATGCAAACAAACAAACAAACAAGCATATAATATCAATAATTATTAATTTTTAATTGAAAAATAAAAAATAAATAAATAAAAAAGTGAAAATAATTTTAAAAAAAAATGTTTAACAAAAATTCATTTCATTATTAAATATGATATTAATGAGGAATAAAATTCAAATAATTTTTAATTAATCAAATTATGTTTTTTTTTTTAATTATTTTTTATGTACCTTTGTGGATATATTTATAGGGAAATAGCGTACAGTAGAGTTGAAAATTATTGAACTGTTGTAAATACGTACGTTTTATGGTTAGTTGTTATTTTACTGTGGGGGTGTTTATAGATTTTTTGTTAAATTTATTTTCTGTTATTATTCGTCTTAAAATTACTTTAGAGCCTTTCAACATTTCTACAATCAAGGATAAGCAAAAAACGGAAGCTTTATAGGAAGCAACAAATAAAAATTCACATAATTTTTGACTTCCTATAAATTTGTATATCTTATAAAATTTAATCAACGCCATCTTTTGATTTACATAACAAACTACAAACCAATAAACATTTTAAAATAATTTCTAGAAGTGATATAAAAACCCTGGTTTTCGAAACACCACAATTTAATTCTAACTTTATAAAAATGAGATTTTTTAAACCATTTTATGCATATTAAATGATAAGAATTTTTTTTTATTTTTAATAAATTTTAATAAATTTAAATTTATGTTAGGGGGGAAATTTTTATTTTTCTTGTGTGTGGGTGTTTGCATAACACTCTCGGTACATTTATAAAGTAGAAATGAAATTAATTTTTATTTGAATTGATACAAAAGTTTTTTTTTTTTTGTCAAAAAAAGTTTTTTTCATATTTTTTTTCTAGGGTACGGGACGACAAGGGTTTGGTTTTTTTTTATGTAAAACTTTTTCTGTTTTTTTTTTTCAAGGTTCCCGAATTAGGGGGCTTTTTTTTTTTTGTTACTTCTGTTGTTGAAAATTGTGAAACGTAAAATGTAGTTTAACAAGTATTTAAAGTTTAGTTTTTATTGCAAATAATAATGGTAGGTAGGGGTGTTTAGATTTAGGTGTGGGTTATGAACCTTGATAGTTGGCTGTTGTAGGTTTTTTTTATTTATTATTGGACCCGAAGAAATATTTACCTTTTATCCATTGACTGTTTATTGTGCTGTATGTTTTGTTAAAAAATAAATAAAAAAAAAAAAAAACACAAAATAAACGTTTTGGAAAACACCCTTATGGGTTTATAAATACTAATACTAAAACGCCCTAACATCTACGTTAATAAATGTAATTGTTTGGATGGTGGTTTGGGGATGGTCCGTAACTTATGTGGCATAGCAATAAATGTGCCATTTCATGATAAACGTATTTCTTTTATATAAATTATTTTTTTTTAACAAACAAACACACATTGTTTCTCGGTTATTTAGTTTCTGTGTAATACCCAACATTGATATTAAAACTTTATTTGTTTTGTAATTTTTCAAAGTGTCATTTGTCTGTCTGTCTGTCTGTCTATCTGTTTATTATTATTATTTGGTTGCTGTTGTTCTCGTTGAATTTTTCGTCTATTATCTTATATGGTGAATATGGTTGGGGATGTATTATTATTGCTTGGTTAGTATATAATTGATGGTTAAGGTTTTTTCTTTTATAACTCTCCTTTGATACACAAACAGAAATGTGAACTTCGGTTTTTTGTGTTTTTTTTTTGTCGCTTTTATATTTACATTTAGGGTAGAGCTACTACCACTACTACTACTACTGGCCTTGTTCTTATAATTTTTTTTGTTGTTGTTGTTACTTAAATAATAATTGTTGATGATAAGAATGTAGAACCAAAACTAAACAAACTATGGTAGAAAGTTTTATTTTTATTGTTATTATCTATGCTTCCTTTTCATCACCCTCTTTTTTAATGACATTATTATTTTTTATTTTATTTTATTTATTATTACAGAAAAGCATACAGACAACAACAAAAAATTATAGCAGAAATAAGAATGTATTTCCCTAACTACTAAAGTAAGTAAATAAACGTTCTATGTGTCATTATTCATTATAATTATGTTGATATAAAGTTTTGTTGCTTTACTTTGTTGCTGTTTTTTATGAACGGGGATATTATTTTTGACTTAATTTTACGTTTTATCATTTGCTTTTGGTGGTGTTTCTGGTGCGTTTTTCGTATTTTTACTTTTGGTATTACACTGAAAATACCTGTTAACAAAACAAAACGTGTAAATCAAGGGATAAACAAATATAGATAAATGTTAACGTTTAATGTAGGCAGGAAATTGGAAATAATTTGTCCACCTTAATTTCAACATTAATTTTAATTAAAAAAAAATTTCTCTTCTATCCACCCACACCCACTGTACACCCACAAATAAATAATTATTTTTTAATTGATATATACATGTTGTATATCGTTAAATTGAACGGATATATTTTGATTAAAAAAAAAATAAAATATGAATAATTATAGGGATTGGAAGAACTGTTCTGTATTTTGTATTTTTTGATATATTTTTAATTAATTAGTCAATTAACGTTTTTTTTTTTTATTTCTATTAAAATTATTAAATAATTGATGTGTGTATAGAAAAAAACAGGTGAAAACACGTTAAAAAACGATTAAACATAGTAAATATGAATTTTTTTTTTATTGGGGATTCCCGGGTTTGTTGTAGCTTTTTTGTACGCATGCGTAGTGCTTTTTAATCCTTTACTCTTGTTTTCACTATAAATTGTGTAATCCTTGGAAAAATAGCATTTAATCATAATTTATATGACAAAAACAAACTAATTAAAGGTTAATTCGTATATAAAGCGTTAACTATTATTTGTCATTAAAGTGTAAACCCTTTGTACCGTGTCCTTTCCATAGAGACTAAGTGTTAAAAATACGAGTAAATAATTTCTAATTTGCAATTGTTTTGCTTCTTTTATTTTTTGTTATAATTTTTTATCCAATCCTATCCATTATCCAGCTGTCAACGGATATAACAGAAGAAATATCTCTACACATGTTATCTAGATAATAAAATACTTTTTTTTCTCTCTTCTTTCATTTTTTTTTTATCCATTTCCCTAATAAATAATAATTCTAATATTAATAATAAATAATAGTGTTATGATGTTAAGAATAATGATGATGGGTTTGGATATAAAGAAAGAAAAAAAAAAACAGAAAAAATTCTGTTTGGGTTATGCTTTTGGTTCTTAGGGGGTGTTAAAAATCGGTAAAAGGAAAAAAAAAAGTAATGGAAAGAAACAGAAAATCCTTTAACTACTTACTAACATTCCTATTACTTTCTTTACTTTCTTTTCATTCTTATTTCATCGTCTTCATCAAAAAAAAATGCTTTTTTCTTTTTTGCTTTAAGCTAAAAAATCAATTTTTTTTTGTTGTTCTTCGTCTCTCTGTTTGCCTTCGTGTATTTTCTTGGAGGAAAATTTTCTTTTCTTTTTCCTTTTTTTTTCTATATAATATCTATGTGATAACGGTAATGTAATGCTTTTTATGTGTACATAGCTAACGTTTTTTGTTTTGTTTGTGTAGAAATTTTTTTTATTTTCATTGGTTCTCGATGTTATAAAAACAAATACAACCGGTGTATGTATAACAAATATTTTTATAACGAAAACAAAAAACGAAAGAAAACATCCTGTCCATACCTCTAGAATCCTAAATACAATTTTTTTTTTTTTTTGTTGCTGTTGTTTTTGCTTTTTTATCATCCGCGCGTTGTCCTTTATCATTATTATTATTTTATCTTATTTTCGTTTTATTAAAAATAAGCAACCTTATAATAACACAATACTAACGATCGTCTCTTTTACACTTTTTATTTATTTATTTCTATATTAATCAGGGTTGAAAACCGATAAAAAATGTGATTAAAGCTTTTTTTTGTTCTTTTAACTGATTTTTGTTCGTCTTTTAGATATAATTGAGGTTAAATTAGTAAAATTACCTGCTTAAGTTCGTTTATTAGAGATTAAAAGCTTGATTCAAAGGGCTATTATGAATAAAATTATATAACCGGTTATGTTTCCCCTTTGAATTGTACAAAATAAAGTTTTTTTGTTTTTTTTTTTTTTTAAAGCATTTATATTACTTAATTAGGTAAACAAGGGTTTATCTCTTAAAAAATAGACACTTAAGCTAGGCTTAATTAATAAAATTTTTTCCTATTTAAAAATAGTGTGATGTAACTAAGATTAAATTGTTATTTGCGGTTCCGTTTTTGTTATCCTTTTTCTAGTGGTTTACTGCCCTGATTTATCCCTTTTACCAGTATGATGTCCAGTGTGTGTATATATTGTAAATGTGATATCAAATAGACATTTAGGAGTTCACATCAAAATAAAAAAAATAAATAAAGGACAGGAAAGAAGATATAAGGATAAATTAACTGGACGACAACATTAAATTTTGTCACATTAACTTAATCGCATCATTAAACTCCTTTTTCTTATGTTGGTTGTTGTTTTTTTTATTGTTTTTTTTTTTTTTTGATTTTCGTTTACTTTCTGCCTGTATGATACTACTGGGAACACTGTGAACCTAATAACAATGTTATCAATAACCAAAGATGTGATTAAAGTATTTTTGATTAGATGATTTTCACGAAAAGAATTTTTTTTTTATGTTTGTTCATGTGATTTAAAGTTTTTTTTAAAGCTTAATTAAAGGTTTTTATTTAGCAGAGTTAAAGTTTGTTGTTAAATTACAAATGGGTGTGTAGAATGAGTTAAGGGGAGATTCCCCCATTTTTTTAAAATTTTTACAGAACTTTATAGCAGTTAAAACTTTTAGTACTAAAATTTAAATAATTTTTGATAGTAAACGTTTGTTAATTAATGATTCATTGGTCAACTATTGCAGCTGGAATATTACTAAATTTGCTCCATAAAACAAAATTCTAAGCTTCAATGAAGTCCTTGCTATAGTTTTGATAATGCGAAACATGTTTCAATTCCTTCACGAAACATTTAACTTAAACTTTGCGAGATGATTTCGCTCATGTTGTTGATTTTTTTTTTATATTACAAAAAGTTATTTTTAAAGCTTTATGATATTTTTTCATTTAAAAATGCTGTTAAACAAGGAATGTTTAAGTCCTTAAACCTCTTCCCATGTTATAGAGAATGAGAAAAACATTTTAGTAGAAATCAGAACGCTTTTACAACAACAACAACAACGTAGAAAAAAAAAATCGTATTTATCTACTGCTGGATAAATATCATAATTTATGATTATATTTTGTATCATTATTATTATTATGCTTTTTATGTATGTATCACATAGAATTTTTTTTCTTTTTATGTTGCGATGATGAGATTTTATTCAATTTTATCCTGTTTTAACATGCTACATCGGTTTTGTTCGTTTAATTTTTTTTTTTTGCGTTTGGTTACTATTATCATTGCACCCAGCCACCCCAATCTACATACATTAAGTTTTCGTGTTTTATTCATTTTTTTTTTGTTGTATGTTTGTTATTCAGCAAAACATAAGTAAATCCTATAAATTATTATAAATTGAATAGATAACAAAGCGTATTGTTGTGTATGGTTTTCTATGGATTGCAAAAACTATTTAATAGAAACGTAGCCTCCACCCGGTTGTAGTATATATGTAAGAAAAATTTGTATCATATGATGAGGTAAGTGTATCATTATTGTGTGTACACTGTGTATATCAAAGTAAAATATATATATATTAATTTTTTTTATGTATGTTGTTTACACCTTAAAACATATATTCTCTATTTTGTGTTAATAAAGGATAATCTATATAATTTATTATGTGATAAAAATGATTTATTTTTATAAATTTCTTTTTTTTATATATCAGAGATAAACTCTATTAACTATTCATTGTCACTAGTTAATTATTTAGTTAATAAGGGCACCAAATGATCAATGCAGATGAATTTTCTTTTCTTTTTCTACTATACAAGTTATAACTAATTAAAGCAAAATCAGTTTTACTACGAGATAACGCTTTGGAAAAAAAATTGAAAAATAAAAAATGGCAAACTATGGAATAGCATTGAAAAAAATTTGAAAAATAAAAAATGGCGAATTATCGTAAACACATAACTAGAGTGAAGTCAATAACAATAAAGTTTTTCGTGTGAAATTCGTAATTTTTTTTTCATTCTTAAGCCACTTTGAAATAAGAGATTTCAAGCTGTTTGATTTTATTTTGTAATTTGATCTATAAATATTATGCTTGAAACTTTCAGTTTGGTATGCCGAAGGTTAATTAAAGCATTTAACTGATTTTAATAACTCTGCGGCAGGTAGATTTGTCGCAGATTTACCGCATAACAATAAAATTTCAATAAATTATTAGAAAAGCATATGTACCGACAAACGAAATGGTTTCGAGCAACTGTTGCTTACTTATTTCGATTTATTTATCCGTAAATAACGAGGTTTTACTGTTTAAACATACATTTTTCCATCAGTTATTATTTTTTAATTGATTGACATTGGAAGTTTAAATAATTTTTTTTTTTTATATAAATAGACCGACTGTGTTAGCAAATTTTTTTTTTTTTATTGATTTTAATCTGTTTTGATCGTTAATGCTGTGATTAAATATAATTGCAGCTGTTAAATACTCCATCAATTTTCGCGTTATTTGTTTACAAAATTATATTTTTTGTTAGAGAAGAACAAAACAGCAATTAATTTATAAACTAATTTCTATCTGTATATACAACAACAACACGCTGAATAAATTAATTTTATAATTTTTCTATTTAAATTTAATTTGCTAGAAAACAAGAAAATAATTATTTTTACCTTGTATATATGTAGCAGTGCAGTAATGTTGTATGAATTGCTATCACATAGTCAGTAAAGTTTTTTGTTTATTTTTCACACTCAATTTTAAGGTGATTTAAAGTGGTTTTCAGGTGTTTTATTCTGTTAAAAGGAATTATTATTAAATAAGTTTTACACTCTGAATGTAATGAAAAGTTTTTCTACTCTGATGTAGTTTATTAATGCGCAGGTGTAAGTGGCTTTGTTGCGTATTTAACACACAACCATTCCTAAATAATCATTTCGCTAATAATAACTTAATTGTATTCAATTATTGTGATTATTTTATTAGTAATAATAAATAAAATGAAATTAATTATTGTTTTGCTGCTTATAATAATATATCATGGCGCCTAATTTTGAATTTTTTTTTGTATAATGCAGGGTGTTTTAAACCGGTTAAAAATTATTTTTATTGAAATTACTTTAATTTGATTGGTTTTGTAATGGTAAGACGGGATAGAAAATTAGATTTTAGTACTAATGCTAAATAATGCGTTAATTCTCTCTAATTATTTATCAAACTATACTAGCAGCATCTTTATTCTTAACCCAAAATAACTTTTCCCATCGTCATGATTTATTAATTTTAAACTAAATTGAAAAAATAAGTTTTGTTATCGGTTCTTAAACATGAATATGTCCCTGAGTAATTAATTCAATAAAAAATAAAATAAATTTATAATTGTTACTGCTGTATTGCTTGTTATGCAATACATAGCAATAACATTGTTGTAATACAAGCAATACACGAGAATTAAAACATAAACGCGAGGCATTTCAATTAACTTAATTAATATTCTGTAATGATTTTATATGAAAAAAAAATAAAATAAAATAAAATCAACGATTGTATATGAACATGGTGTTGTGCGGTACATAATTAATTAATTAATTGAAAAAAAAATCGTTTTGTTTGTGCTTTTCGCTGTTTTTCGCGTTTATTTTTTGAAGTGGATAGAAAAAAAAAATAAAAATTACAACGCGACCGTTAGTGTCAATGTGTGAGTGTAAAATTTGTTTAAATAAACAAAACAAAAAAAAAAAAAAGGATAAAATAGGGACACATTGTGTGTTGAGTTGGGTTTAATAAACAATTTTTTTATTTTTATTCTCCTTCTATATTTTTGTGATTTCTGTAATATTATATGTGAGCTTTCTGTAAAGCACGTACAGAGATAGTTTTTGCTGATGTCTTATGTGCTTTAAAGATGAAAATACAACCAAAAGAAAAATCGGTTTTATTTAGTTTTGCCATCATGATTGAAGTTAGATACGATGGATAATTTAGTGCAATATGAATTGTTTTGTTGGTTTTTCGTTGTTTATGCAGTTTTATCGTATCGCTATCTATAGAATACACAGGGTTGTTGAAACATTTAAGTATCGTTTATACAGTAAATTCTTAAAAACAGTATTTCAATGCCCTGAAATCATATTAATTAATGCGGTAGGTGCTTTAGCAACAGTTTTCTTCAGTAAATTAATTTTAAATTTTTTCTTAACCGGATTTTTGCTTCATTAAATATAACACAGTGAAGTTTGTGCCGAAATACTACTTGATGCTATCTAGGAGTACTTGATTTACAGAAATATTTTTTTAGAGAATTTTTCTAATAGATTTAGACTGAATTTAATTCATTTTATTTACTTGAAACTATCGGATTTTTGCTTTAATTTATTCATTGATTACTCTTAACCAAAGTTATGCTGTTTACACCAGAATTCTTATTCTTTTGCTTTTGTGAATGTTTTTTATGGCTTAATCTAAGTAGATTTTCATATATAGCACGAGTTATTTTTTTTTATTTGTTGTATATTCGCCTCATTTGTTTGTTAAGTGTGTTCTTAGTTATTAAGCCTTGTTTTTATGTCGTTTTGAAATTCCTATAGAATAATTATTTAATAGTTTTTTTTTTTTTTTTTAACAATTGTTAAACGTTTAACGATGCTTTATTCAATTTATTTGTTTTATTTAATTATTTCCATGTGTATAGTAGAATGTTTAATCAGAGATAGAGAGAAGAAGTTATCTAGGCAGATGTTTGCGGAAATTATAGCAAAATTACATTTGAACTGTATTTTCGCCGTTTGTAATACTTTGATTAAGTGCATGATAACAATCACCCTAATTTTTTTTTTCATTAGAATTATAACAGAAAACCTTATTTAAACATATTTGTCTTGTCCTGAAATTATCTCCACTTGTAAACAACTACTGTGCGTAATTAATAAAAAAAAAAAAAATTTGTGTGGTGAACAGTACAAACAATAATCAATTATTTATAATAAAAATGACGAGAAAATTAAAATAAATAACTTTATGCAAATATTTTATTAATAGAATTTGTGTATAAAAGGAGTAGGAAAAAATAATATTCAAGTGGGTAAATATTGAATTTCAATCAAAGTCAGTTACTAGACAATTATTGACACTTAAGCAATGTGATGTTAGTTTTAGAGAAAGTAGGCTAGATAACTAGAGGATATACGATGAATTTATGAGTTTAAAGCGTTGATAGCTTTTGCAGAAATCAGCTAAAAGGTTTTGGTCGTATTACGGTACGGTTATGACGCATCTGACGCATCATAGCAATAAACTAACTATTCAATCACCACAACTATGCGGTATTACTTTAGCACAGAACTGTTTTCATCAAAACCAATTTGATTTCTTGTTGAAATTCTAACGTTCAAACGTCCGTAAAACATTATAACAGGACACACATGCGTCCAGACTGTGTTCAAAAGTATCTAGATTCTTAATAACCACTTACATTGTATCAAAAACGTGACAATATTTGTCACGTAACGCATTGCTACTTCTATCTCACAATCAATAATCTTTCATGTGTTTATCATATATAGACGAGATTTATCACTGCCTGGGTATAATTAAACAAATCAAATGCGTTTAACCTTTTAACCCTTAAAATAAATAAATCTCCTGAGAGTTTAGATAATCTTTTCAACCTACCTAGTTTAGTTTTTCTTTTTTTATCAATCAATAAACCAAATCATGACTTAATTATGGTGATAAGAGAATTTTTTTTTGGTGTTTTTTTTTTAATGTAATAAATAATGACACAGGGGTTAATTACGGGTTAAACCTTCTCATTATAGTGTGATCTACCTGTGGTAAAAAACCATCAATAATGTAATTAAATAATAATTCGAGTGTACCGGGTTTTATTTTTTTTTATTTTTGGCGGGCTTATTCCTTTTCAACGCATTTTTGTTGAGGTGTTTTAGTGGGCGCATTCTGTACACTTTTTGCCATTAACGTTTATCGATGCATAAAATTTAATAAGCTTGTCAATGCCATAAATAGTAGCAGCAAAAGGTAATATTGTTTTGTGTGACATATGCTGTTGCCTATATATGAGGGTTGATTTATATTTATAGAACTGTCATGTTATGGGAAATTTACAATTTTGTCATTTCCGTTCTTTTTTTTTTTTTCAGTATACAAAGTTCACTGTCTGTATGAGAAATGGTTGGGTGGTGGAACGAATGGGTTGAACAATTTAACGACAAATAACGACTTTTTAATAAATTAATTTTTTTTTTTGACTTTATTCTGCATGAATGGAAAATATTTGCTTCACGTGAATCGCAATTAAAATTTATCACTAAAAATAGGGGTAGGAATTTTTTTTTTTTTGTTTTGTTTAACTATGAACAGTACGGGACAACTGAATTATTATTGATGTTGTTGTGATGAGGAGAAAATACAAAGAATTTTTATGTCATCAGGGAGGTGATGGTTTTTTTGTAACTCCCATTTTCATTGTGGAAGTAAATTAAAATTGATAGAATGCAATTAACATCCAATAATAAAAGGAAAAAAAAATTTTTTTTTCTTTACATTTCCGGATTTTTGTTCCTGTCTGTCTAGAAATTAATAGAAATTTTGAAAAAATATCAGGGTTGTGGGGGAGCTTAGTTGGTTTGAATAAATCAGAGAATTATTATGCTGAATCATAGTATCGATTGTCATAGTAGATTCTATCGTTGCAAAAATTAAAAAATTTACTGAATTTTGTTAATTTTCAGGTGGAGTTCTGAATTTTTTTTCCCTCTAATTTTAAAGACATTTCTTGTTATACAAAATTCTTAAAAAATATTAGTAGCGTCTAATACTAAACAAAATTTCACGTCACTTAAATTTGATTATTCAGGTAGAGTCCGAATTTTTTATTTGTTTTTTCTGGTTTTTACATTCCTTTTAATTTATTTTCGCTAATATAGTTGAAACACTTTAAAAACACAACATTTCTTTAGTTCCAGGTAGTACCTTCCTTCTGAAAACAGTTTCATTATTATATTTCCTGGTAGTACGTTGTAACAAATTATTATTTATTATGAGAAAAAGTAATTATTAATAGATGTTTTGACGTTATAATAATTTTTCTTTCTTTTCTTTTTAATTTAATTTGCTTGTCACTAGAGCTTTTATTAATATTTAAAGTTCGCACCGGTGTTATTACAGGTGTTATTACTTTGTGTATTCAACATTAATGTTGTTGACATTAAAATGTACAAAAAAAAATAAAATAAAAAAAACCTTCTTCATCTTTATATACTCGTTTATTGGATATTATATTTCCATATACAGCATAAAAAAAGGTCATTTTCATCGTATAAATTGAATTTTCCGAACTTTCAAAATACAAAATTTATTATACCGAAGAATATAATGTTGAAGGTAAAGGCAAATAGGATTTTATGTTTTAGAAAACTACCTTTTGTAAAAAAAACAACTCATGTTTCTCTCTTTAAAATGTAATTTAAATAAGCAGAAAAACAGTGCAACAAGCGTAATAGTTGTTATCCCTTATCATGGTTGTTATTCTGGGAATTGACAACCAGAAAAAAAAAATCCTTCCTTAGTAAAATTATGATTTTTAAAATTATTTACCATTCGATTGGAAATTTATTTATTGATTTTAAAAAAAACCAACAGAGAAAAGGACGAAAAAGGTTTCCTATTTCACCTATTTCTGGTACGTACACAGGGGGGTTTAAACTTAAATCGTTTGGAAGAAACGAAGGTACAAACTTAACGTTTGTCAGTTAAATGAATTGTCATCAATGTCTGTAATCATATTACCAATTTTTTAACTACCTCAAAATAATTGTCCTTATTTTCTGTAGGAGTAAAAAAAACAAGAAAATTCACCATGTGCTCAGGTCTAGTTTCTTTTGTTTTTCTTTTATTATTTGAAATATAAAATGGCGTCAACGTTGCCAGAGGTATTCTAATTTTTCTGACAAGCTTTTCATCTGTAAGCCGCTTTAAGTTAATTTTGTGGAATAAAAATTTTTTTATTCTTAAGGAATTTTATAGAAATTTCCCTAGTTTTTGTAAGAGATCGGGAAGCTTTTCCACTGGTAACAAAACCTTTTTGATGAGCTTTTATAATTTAATTTTACTTAATCGTATTGTAGTAAATTTTATGCTTTTTATAGCGCATAACAACATGCTTTTTGTTTATTGCTAGTAAAACATTATTTTATAATTTCTTTAAATAAACAAAAATTTATGTAATGACGTTACGTTAATGTTTCTGCAAATTCCCTTATCCTTTTTGAATAAATTTAAATGATTTTCACGTCTCTTTTTCTGTCTGTATTAATAATAATAATAATAATAAATGTTGCTTTTCAAGTTTTAATAACTACAAAATTTAATAACCACATCTAATTAAACGTGTTTTTGTGTGTTTAAATTAACTTAATTCATGCTAAAAATATTTCTTACTGTAAACAAACTTGTTTATGAGTTCGTTTAATAAAACCCAACTATCCAGGGATTATTTTTCTTCTTTTTTTTTTCTGTATGCAGAAATTAATAAACGGTGGAGATGTGTCAACAAATGTGAAGTTAGTTATGTTTTGACGCCTTTACATGGAGTTAATTTTGTTTCCCTAAAGATCTCGAACCACAACACCGCCAGTCTCCAATTATATAAAAAAATGATCGATTATTTCAATGGATTTGAACGGGTAACACATATAAAAAAGGTTCTAGAGGAAAAAGAATATGACTTAGATTAGACCTATAACCACAATTCTAATAAAATGTGTAGTAACCAACTCTGTAGAATGTACATATGCAGAATAACAAAAACACGCCTGCAGGTTACATAAAATTCTATAAAATTTCAGTCACATTTCCCAACATTTAGAATTTTTTTTTTTGTGTGTTTTTTAATCAAGAAAATTACTTTTTTCATCATTACGCTGGTATTTCAGTGCAATTTAATTAAAAATAAAAACGAAAAAAAAAAAGAAGGAAGAATTCTACCTCTGTACGTATTGTGTCAGTGGGTGAAAATTGTTTATTTTTCAAAGCGTTTTTCCCTTTTTTTAACGCTAAGTAAATATGAGATTTTCAGGAATCTTCCTTGTTGCCTGTTACGCAGAATGAACAGCTTCTGCTATGCGCCATCATTTATTGACATATCATTTGAATTTTAATAAAAATTATTATATTAATGAAATATTTATTTATATATAAAATGTAATGTGTGTGGGGGTGAGGGTGGGAATATTTGATGCGTGGGTGCATTTTGATGATTAATATGACTGCGTTGTTTGTTTTTTGTGGTTGCATTGCGCTAAATTTTTTTTTTCACTAAATAAACAAAATAAATTTTATTAAACATTATTTACCAACCAATTTATTTAAAATTGGGAAATTTATAAACGGTAAACCGGTTAAAATGTTGCGTTTTTTGTTTGTTCGTTTATCAAAATCCACAGATGCTGCTTGGTTTGTGTTATTTGTGTGGTTTTATTGCTTTGATTTTTTAATTTTTTTTACTAAATAGTTTAACCGATTTTACTGTTTTTTTTTTGTGGTTTAAAGTCCTGATTGTGGTTCGATAAATTTTTAAAATCTAAACCGTATAGCGGGCGAACTCTTTAGATGTGCAACTGACGGAATGGTTACGTTGGATGCTGTATAAATATTTTCATACTTTGTGATTTACAGTTTTGTGGATCTTTGAAATATGGACTTGACAGTGGAATAAAATCGTCGTATACCAACTAACAAACTGCAAAATAATAGCTTAAATCGTCGTTTATTATTTTAACAAGTTTTGAAGTGATTCGTGGCAGTTATATACCAAATTAAAACGGTTCAGCAACCCTGATTATAATCAAACAAACTCCACAAAACATATTCTAAAAAATGTACAGAATTTTATTCGCTTCCATTTCTATTTTATTAATAATTCTAATTACACTAACAAAACCATTTAATCCAGAAATTTTATTTCATTAATTAAACAAAAAAAAATAATAAAAAAATTGTTTTGTGGTAAAAATATGTTATATGTCGCTCATAAATTAACGTAAACGATCTCTGTATGACTGGATAAATAAACAGAAAAATTATCTAAATAATTGAAAAATTAAATAGGAAGAAGAAAGAAATTTTTTATGTGATTTGTTTATGAAATTTTTATTCAAATGTTGATAACACAGAGAAATCAATAAAATAAACTAAACGACGAACTGATATGAATTATTCATTAAAATAGCAGCAGTAGTAGCAGCAGCAGCCAACTAAAGTCTTAAATTTATACAGATTTTGCTTCTTTTTATTTTTATTTATTTTTTTTTTTTATAGAAATATCAATATTAGTAACCATTGTTTAAAGGGAATGGATAATGTAAATCACCTAAAGTATACACCACAAACACCTTAGCTGTTTATTTAGCGTTTGTTTTATTTTATTTTATTTTATTTTATTTTTGCCTCTCTTCATTCTGTCATTTTGTGTTATTTCTTACTATAGATGCCCACAAAATACGTGATTGTTTGTACCTATCGTTTTAATAAAAATGTTCGTTTTATGGTGAAATTAATTTTTTCGAAGGTTTTACCTCCTCTTTCTAGCTGTGTCTTTTAAGTAGCCAATAAGACGTTTATTTACCGATTTTTACCTATATTAACCCATGTTAAGTAAAATTTATTCATTGCTATTTATTTCGGTGTAATTTGACTGTTTTTAGTCATTTTTCTGGCAACTTTTCAATAATTTTTTTAAACAGTTACGTTTTAGTAATATAAGACGACATTAATAACACGGGTTTGTTTAACACGGACGTTGATTCAACCTGAAATCAATAAAAAAGTTAATGAAAAAAATTTATTTTTCCTTGTTTCACGCGAATTATAATTTTTTTTTTATTATCTCGTATAACACGATCTCTTGTTTTTAACAAAGTTATAAAAAAAAACTAGATTCAAAAAAAAAATTGAAAAATCGATGATTTTAGGGAATTTCAGGAGAAAATTCTGATTTGTATGCATTTTAGTTATTTTTTTTAGTGTTATTCAAGGGTTAAACTGTGTTTTAATTTATAATTAAATTCATCACCAATCATTTTATTTAAAAAAAAAATATTTTTTTCTCTCTCCTATCACAATTTTCATTGTAAATTTCGTAACGACAACAAACTTATCAACGAATGACTTTAATTTCCGGAGTCATTCTTATAAAAAAAAAACGAAATTTATAGCACAGAAATGGTGGGTGACCTCATTATTATTATCATAAATTTTATTATTATTATTTTTTTTTTTTTTTGTTATTGTCAAAGCTGCCTTATTGCTATTGCTGTTGTGATTTATGTCGGTGTGTTACGAACGTTTTTGTATAAAAATAAGAAGAGAAAAATATTCTTTTTTAATTGGGTGTTTCTGGGTGCAATCGTTAAAATTTTTTTTTTTATTTTATTTCTAATTTTAATAATCAATTAAAATGAAAGAATTTTTCTAGTTGAAAAATAAAAAATGTTGGTTTGTTTGTTTGTTTGTATTAAACTGCAGCCAGGCACTTTGATTTCTGTTGGTACTGTTTTCAGACTGCAATGATTTCGTTTTATTTTTATAATTAGGTTGCTACCAGCATCATTCACCACCTTTACAGGTATTCAAATATTCTAGTGAATGAATAATGATTAAATAATTTTTTTCTTTTTGCGTTTTTCTTATCAATTTTATTTAAAACACCCCAAAGATATTTTTATTTTTTTTTGCTGATGAATAAAAACTCTCTGTGTCTGTCTTCAGGCAGAATTTTTCGTTTTTTTTATTTTCTTCGTATTTTAATGTAATCAACCGCTTTGTGTATTTTATATCGTAACGTTGATTAAGGTGCAAAAAAGATATCACACATTATATTCAATTGCAATCAGATGGCATTCAATATTCGTGCAGTATTCACATAATTTTCGTTTCTTTTTTTTTTTTTTTTGAATTTCTATTTTGAATTTTAAAAGTAAATATTCACCCGGTATATAACGAAACTAATCAAAAAACAGACAGAGTATTCAGGGAAAGTTCTGAAAAGTAAGAAAAGAATTTTTATTGTAAAACCATGGAATTTTATTTCGTTTTTAAATTGATTTTCTTGTTATAAATGAGTAAAGCCAGTGGTGTCTTAATAATACCTTAAGTGGTTAAACAGTGTTAACAAACCACCGAAACGCGACAATCACACTTTTATTGATTTTTTTAATATATATTTTTCTTTCTGTTTTAATTTTAATTTTATTTCTATTCTGAGCACGTTTTGTTTAGAATTTTTTTTTTATTTTAATTATGTTATAGTGGTGTCTCGTTATTCTTATCATTATTTTCGGTATGTTTAGATTACCGTTGTTTAAAGTCAAGCGTTTGTATCGCTTTCCCATAACTTTTAGAGATTTTATTGTTTTTTTCCACCCTTCATATTAAATATCCATAAGTAAAAGGGACCCAGCTAAAATAAAAAAAAATTCCCATTGCCATGAATTACAGAATTTTTAAATTAAAACATAAAAAAAATTCATTTCTGTACAAAATACCCACGGGATTTTTTGTTTGAAATTTTTTTTTTTACATAATAAAAAATTTGTTTTAAAAAAACGTATGCGTATGGATGGATGCATTAGGATTTGTTTTTCCCATCAAAATACAACGTAATATTCGTTTAATTACAAAAGTAGAGTAAAAAATCGTTGTGTAAGCTGGAATAATTTTTTTTCTAGTAACAGACGCAATCTATAACGTGTTAGGTTACGTTAAGTCAGCGTTAAAATCGTGCGAATGTGACTGATTGCTTTGTTTTCTATTGATTTAACTATTTTCGCGTAATAACTGTTGCATTTTCTTATAAATTCGTTATTAATAGATAAGGAAATGATTAGTTCTGTTAAATTTGAATTTTTTTTTTTACAGCATTTCTAAAAATGAATTTTCGTGGATATTTCTCAAGAGTTAATTGTTAAAAAATTATCACTAAACACTAAATACGTAATTTGTACCATAAAAAACATTTTATCAACGAAAATAATTCACTTGGAATGTTACCGATTTAAATAAGTTTAATTTTCAGAAATTTCGTTGTTTTAAGTTTTCGGTAAATATCGATTTGTTCAGGGGAGATTTAAGTATTTTTAAACTTTACGATAAACAATTTTAATTTAACCTAAAAACAATTTTTGAAAAGAATTTTCTTACTTTGACTTTGCAGGCAATTCTTCTGCTGATGCTTCTACATCTTCTTCATTTTTTGCTTTAGTTTAGTTATTTCGTTTTTTAGTTTTTTATTTCTTCTTCTTTTCTTTTTTATTAAAGAATTTCGTTATTCTGCTTCTTCTTCTTCTTTATTATTATTTTTGTATTTACATAAGTTCAATTTTTATGCTTTTTTTTATATATATATTTTAAGTCAGAATAATACAAAATATCGTTTGGCTTCTTTTGCTTCTTCTTTTTTTTTTTTTTTTTGGGTATAACTAGGGATCGTAAAATAAACAAAAAAAAAGTGGAAGAATTTGAATTTTTGTACAGAAAACAAAACTGAATTCTTTACGTTGTTACGTTTAAAAAAAATTCGTCTTATAACAGATGAAAATTTGCACAATTGAAATTTGAATTTAAATTCATCAAAATTGATTGGTAACTAGAAATGAGAAGAAACTTTGATGGTTTTTGGTTAGAATTAAATTGGTTTGTTGTGCCTTTAAAGTACCATTTGCCTGTTCTGTTTTAGTTACTTGTTGCTGTCATTTGAAGTTCCCGTCTACAATTTCCCAGACATTTTCTAATTTGACGCTTCACCGATATTTTTAAAATAGAAAAATCACAATGCAAGTGTCACTTAAAAGTCTAAATCCGTTGTTATGAATGCAGTGAATCCTTTCTGTTTATTTTTATAGTTGAACACGCATCCACAATTATATTTTCTCTTTAATTAAAATTTTGCCTATACTTCAACGGTTTTATTTCCCTTTTCATATTTGTTTCCAATTGTATTCTTTCGCTGTGTGTAATTTTGTTTTATGGTTTGTCTGCATCCTTTTTTTTTTTCTTAAATTTTTTATTCATCTCTTGTTTTGTTTTGTTTTTATGCTATTTTTACCCTTCGCAAATGTTTTTCATCTTTTACAATAAAATTTTGTGTTTTAAATGTTGTTATTTGTATTCTAAATAGTGCATATATATGTATTTTAGCATTAAAAATGAAAATGTTTAATGTAAACAAGATAAGGTAATTACTTATTTTAACAACACGCTTGTTGTTTATACTGTTGCATAATTTATACTGTTGTGTATAGTCGATTCAGGAGTGTATTTCGAGGTTTTGTAGGGGCATATGATGAACGAGAAACAATTTGAAAATCTGAGGAATGATGGAAATTAGCACTAAGTTCATTGTGATCAGATAATCTTGCATAGATTTGCTTTAAAACAAATGTAAATCTTTGTACGCGTTAATTCAACCAATCAAAAACAACTAATATCGAATATTTCTTACTTCAGGAGTTTCTGGAATAGTCAAAGTGCATTATTATTGCTACTAAATGAATAACTGAACGCTTACATCGTTAATAAACAAATTCACTCACTTAGCAATGATTAATCATTAAGCTTAAACTTAGCTAAGGTTAATAAACAGTGTAGAGACTTAGAGAATACACTTCGTCTATCTCACCTTACACTAAGTTCAGGTCTGTTGATATATAATAAATAAATAAGTAAATAAACAAACATATGTCTGTATGAATTTTGATGAAGAAAATTATTATTACTTGCTGCCTGCTATTACTATTATATAAATAAAAACACAGAAACACAGAAAAAATGTGTTATTTTGGTTATTTGTTAAAGAATTTTTTTTTTCATTAATTCACTGGATATTTATTACCACCACCACCACCACCACCACCACCCATTTTATATAAATTTTACCCAACATAACAATTTTTATTTATTCAAAAGATAACACAAATTAAAATACCATTTAAAATAATAATAAAAAAAATAAAAAAAAAATTATTTATTTACGTTGGTTTGTTTGATTGATTGAATTTTTTTATTTAAATAAATATTTATGCATTCATTGCACACAAATTTTCTGTTTATTTCATTAATGATTTCATTGATTTCAGTTAATAATAATGCTTGAGACATATTTTGGTTTTTATTTAATTGATTTTGTTGTTTTTATTTGTGGGAAATATGAATATACGTTGTATTTGGATTTATGACAGTTTTTTATCAATTTGTACAGTAAGATCCCGTTTAAAGTGGGTGATACCTACCAGAAATAGAAACAAATTCAGCTGTATATTCTCTGCAGTTATAAATCTGACTGTACTCTGTCGATAAATATTTTTAAGAGAGAGAGAAAAGAAAAAAAAAACTCCTAAAGTACTAGAGCCAGTGACATAAAGTGGACAAAAGCATTAATATAAAACAATTGTCTTGCATTTTTATTTATTTATTTCTTAATCCACATGATTGGATAAAATGTTCCATACTGTCCAGTAAGCTATAAACATTGTATGACCGTTAAAAGACACACAAAAAAATAATAAAGATGAAGAAATTTAATCTCTTTTCACATTCGTAACGTTTAAAGACAAAAATTTTGTTTGTTTTCATGGGTTGTTGTCGTCAGTGAAAGAAACTTCAAAGAATTTCATTCAGAAAAAAAAAAATTATTTTTTTCCTTCTCTGTTCTTTTCAAATTTTTTTATTAAATTATTACACATGTTGAACCGAAACGTATATCATGCATAGTTATGTAATTGTTGGCTCTGTTCATGCAGAAATAAAAAAAAAAAATTAAATAAAAACATTGAACCAAGGGGTAAATGGGGGTTTTTTGTTTTGTAAAAAATATTTATTTTTGCTGCCTTGAAATTTTATCTTAAATCCAAGATATCAAAGTTTATGTCTTAAAAGCAAAAAAAGAATTTCTTTTTTTCTTCTATTATCTTGATTTGTGTATTAATATTAAATATGTATATAGGGAAGAACGATGAAGAAGACACGGAATAATGGTTATTCTGATGCTCTACCTACCGCCTTTATAACTTTATTTTCTCATCTAATCTTGACTGGAAAACAAAACAAAAAAAAAAATTTTTTTTCTTTTTTACATTCGATTTTCTTGATAATGTTTAACGTAAGGTTTTGTGTACATTAGAGCAGTGTTAGGTTATAATAATTTTCAGGTAAAATTACTCTATAAAATGGTAAATAAGCTTTGTGGATACTTTACGGAAATGTTGGATTTTGGCTATTTTGAGCTACAATGTAGTCCTAAAAAAAACTTACAAATTTGATTGGCTGCATTAGTTAACGCTAATCACATTGTTTAAAATAATTGGTTATATTACTGATTAAGTATTTTTTGTACTAAACAAGAACTTTAGTACAGACTTCTTCACTTTTTTTTGTGTCTTTACTTTAGTAAATAAACCGTGAAAAGGAACAGCTGCTTGATAATACGTTTTTCTCGTTAGAGTTGACAGATATGGCGGAGAAAACCGATGATACACGATCTTCTAAAATAACGAGATTTTACTGTAAATATCCTGTGTTTACCAGATAGTTTCGCAAAAAGATAAACCACAAAAGATCTCCACACAAAGCATATGAATTATTTTTATCAAATTTGGCGAATGGCCATTATTATTTAATTTAAAAAATGAAAACCTAAAAAAAAAAAAATTAAATGTCAATCATTTATCGTTTTTTTTTTGTGTGTTGTCGATTGAACGACTTAGCTTCAATTGAGTGAACAAAATTGAATGATAACAAACTGAAAAGCATATGTCTGTGGTGGCTTTGGTGCTTTGTCATCAGATGTATAGATAGGTGTCTGCCTTTTTATTATTTTGTAATTTCACCATGTGAACAATATAATAGAATGTTTTATCGGGGACGAAAAAAAAAAAAAATTTGTGTTAACAGATTATGGTATGATTATTGATGGTCGATTGAATTACTATTCGGTGTTCAGGAGTATGGCTTTTTTTTTTGTGTATAGAATTGATTGAAAGAGTTTTAAACGAGGTAAGCAGCTTTTGTACTCGTCAAAACTTTAAACTGTTTGAAACCAGTTAAATGCATCTTAGTGTGATTAGGCTTTTTAAGAAAATCGCAACTAACTTCAATTTGTTCATATTGATTTTGATTTGTCAGTCACAAAGTTTCTTTGCTGTGTCATGCATTATCAACAATATCTCAACCTGTTAACGCAAGACTTTTAGTCCCGAGTTACATTACTTTCACCCATTAATCAGTCCATTATGTTTCGGTTTCATATAAAAAACATTTTTATGTTAATTTCTCGATATATTTTCATCTTGTTAAATAAAATTTATGCTCTGTTCTCGTCTTTCTTTTCTTTTTTTTTTGTTGATCGTTAAAACGATGTTTTGATTGGGTTTTCTCGTTACAGATTTTATGTAAATTAATTTTATTAATCAAAAACGATTTTTTTTATTTTGTTTTTAAACAAATTGGTTGTTTGTTATCGGCTTGTGTTATTTGTTTATTTTAATTTTTTTTTATTATTTTATTTAGTTGTCTTAATCTAATAACAATAAAAAAAAAATAAAGAAGAGAAAATATGGAGAAATCAATAAAACAAATTTTTTTTTGTTTACTTTGCTTGTTGTTTAGCTGCTGCTGTTGTTGTTGCATCACCGTTTTTTTTTTTTGTCTTGGGTGCGTTTTGTTTATTTATTTCTTATAAACTTCCCACAGTTTGTTCTCTCTTGTTTATTTATTTCTATATAAATTTTGATTTTATTATTGAACTTGATACAGTTTTTTTTTTTTTTTAATTTTGAATTATAAATGAATAAAATTTTATTCTGTTAATAAGTTTGTTGCCTTTATGTCTTATACGTTGGTTCAGGTCTTCCAACATATATCAATATAAAAACGAAATTTTTTATTAACTTATATCGCTTAGACCTTTATTATAGATGGGTTAAGGTTGATAGTTAGTCACTGATAAACTCACAGGTAGATATAGAACCGTAGAAATATTTTTTTTTCTTTTTGATTTGATTGAAATTTCGTTTTTTCAGGTGTTTCTGAAATGTTTTTTTTTTTTTTAATAGTGAAAAGTGAATTATTGTCATTATAACGTTTAGTGTGATCAAAAGCAAATTTTTTTTAAAGAGTTTTTATCTGTTTTATAATTTTTGTGATAAGGAAACTATCTGTGTCACGTGCTAGCAAATATGAAATCCCAACAAACTTCTAGTTTATCTTCGTAAATAATTATCCTTTGCCTATGATAAATTTTTTTTTTAAATCTAATTTATACTTGTTAATAAAAAAAAAAAAAAATCATTCGTTATATTTTCGACATAGTTTTGTAAGTGGTCTCTATGTTGTTCTGTTTTCTTGATGTTCCACAATATTCTATGCAACGAAACAGAATTTTTTTTTTCTTTTTATTTTAATAAAGGAAACTATTTGGAATAATTGTTTGTTGGAAGTTATGTAAAGGAGTTCCTGAATTGTAAGTTTTTGAAAAATCGTATTTTTAAGGTGAATTAAAGTTATTTCGTTTGTGTTGTTGCTAGAGATTTATTAAGGTTTCGGAAATAAATTAAAAAAAAAAAGAAGATAGATCTCAGGTACAGTCTGGAGATTGGCTTTTTTCTTCACAACTATTTTCTTTTATACTGATTAATAAATTTTTGTTTTCTTCTCTTTACAGATTAGTTTTGGACGCTGCTTTTTGTTTTGTTTTTATTACTGTGTGGCCGGCACTTCAGGTGAAATGTTCTATAATGTTAATAAATTTAAAGAGCGAACAAAAATTAAAAATTTTAATTAAAGAAAAATTGTTAATAACAGAAAAATGGCATTTATTGAATTATCAAAAATATGTGAATGCTTTGAAATATGGAAACATGGTAAATGGCGATTAATAATTGTTGAATAATTATCGTAGTAAACAACCAACAAAAGTGTGGTTCAATCATTACGAAACATTTTTTATCAATTTGATTGATTTTTTTTTTTTTAGTTTTTATATTTCCTTGTTAATTAAACTAAAATAAAAAACAAAAAAAAAAGTCGTGTAAATAAATTTTTCTGTTTTTTTTTTTTTAACTAATTTTAAATTATTCATAAAAATTAAAAAAAAATAAAAAAAAAGTAAATAAAACGACGACAAAACGATTTTTTTTTAAAGACAACACAAAACAATTTTTTTTACTATTTTATTTAAAATTATCACGTAATGTGAATAATAAAATTTACAAGAGGAAATGATTATTATATTCTAAACTACATGAAATATGTGCTAAAAAAAAAAAAATATTTAAAAATCAAGTGAATAAAACAATTTTTCCCTGAAAAAAAAAAAATAAGAAACATTTTTTCTCAACCGCAGTTTTGTGAAGTTTTTTGGGTGAAATAGTTAGTGAAAACAAGTGTTTCTAGTGCCATAGTAATCGGATTTTTTTTGTGACTTAAAAAATTGTGGTGTTAAGACAAAACATAAAACAAAGAAATAATTTTTTTTTTTTTCTTAAATCATGTCTATAACAGAAAATACAGTGTTATGGAAGTCATCATCATCATCATCAACAGCAACAATAACACCAACCGGTTCTAATTTTACCGGATCAACATTATCGATAAATACAAAAAATAATTTTAAAGAGAATGGTCATGTTATATTGCAAACAGGAACAATATATACAAATGGTGGTGGTGGTGGTGGCGGTGGTAGCAGTAACGGACTTATTGGACCAATTAATTCTGGTGGCAATTTAATAACCCGTTGTTGTATACATTTACTTAAAGGGATTAATGTTAAACGATGCGTTTTAGCATTAGTTTTAGTAACAGCAATCACAATATTAGGTTATAATTATTATACGCCAACATTTACAAGGTGAGTCCTGAAATTTAAGTTTTTAATAAAAATAGCAGGGTTCTAATTAAATTTTAAATCAGTAAAACGGTTAAACTGTTTAATAAAAATTATAAATTCAAAAGTATTGGAAATTTACATTTATTAAAACATTTCTAAAGTAAATTTTCAGGAAAACACTCCTCAAAAATTTTTTTTGTTCATAAAAATCCTTTCCAAAGGTTTTAGGAAATAATAAAACCCTGTTAACAGATTTCAGGTATTCAAAGCAAATTTCTATTGCAATCAATGTATTTAGCTCTCAGATATAATTATTCCAGTGAGTTAAGAATTAACACAAAAAACACCTACAACGCGTTCGTCCTTGCATTTTTTTTAAATTGTTTCTACCTTTTAACACGTTTACCAGATAAAATCGTTAATAAAATTTATTTATAAACGTTACAGGGTAGACTAATCTGTTGTTTGCGTTCTATAAATTTTTATACAACAAAGTGATAGAAAATTGTATTATTGACCAGAGAGTTTTACTACACATGTACAAACACTGTGTTTGTTTAACAAGGCTCTATTATGGCACACGATCTTCCTATTAAATTATCTTTACATGGGAATATTGATTGATTTCTATTTTGTTTTATTCAAAATGAAAAATTATTAATAAACCTTTAACCAATCACCATTTTTATGTTTATTATTTATTGATTCAATTGTTCTACTATTGTGTATAATAAAATAATAAAAACTTCCTTTTACCTTAGCTGCTATTGTTGTTTAATTAGATTTTTTTTTTTTTTTGTATACATCTACGTCTCTGTTTAAGCGGGGTAACAACACATTTTTTTATTCTATCACGTAAACAAAGTTCACCGTCTTTTATGATTAAAAAAAAAAGTAATCGAAAACGAAATAAATTATTCAGAAGACAAATAAACAAAGAAAATTAATTAATAAAGAGAAGAAAAAGAAAGAAAAAACTTCCCTTTATCCTGTTTGTTTTTTGTTTAGTTTAAATCCCTTTTACCTTTCAAATTTCTAAAAAAAAAAATTTTTCTTTTCTGTAAGTTTTAGCCTAATGATACATCGTGACACAAGGCCGGCACCATTAATACATTGTCGCATGTTAAATGGTAAACAAACGATAGAAGCATCACAAGCACCTGATCATCGTTCTGAGGCTCGTTTACGTATTGATCCAAAAGTTTTAGTATTTGTTGAGACAACATATTCACGTTTAGGACGTGACATTGCTGAATTACTGGTTTATAATCGTATCAAGTAAGTTTGAACAAAATTTTTTATTATTATTAATTATTTACCTTTGAAATGGTAATTAGAGGTAATTATTACCGTGGTATAATTCAATTGAATTAGTTATTATAGATTTAACGTGTGTTTTTGCAAAAAAAAAAATATTTTAATTAAACAGAGAAATCTGTGTAAAAAGGTTAACAACCACTGATAGAAACTTTTTTTTTTTTGTTTTCATTAAAACTGATTGAAGTGAAACGTACAACTTATACAACAGACGATAGTTTTCTCAATAATAATAATAATTATAATTAGTCGTAATAACTAATAATGTGTTGATACATTATATTCGCTGTTAGCTATAAACTTTGGTCCCTTGTTCTTTTTTGGGTGCCTGGATACATATATGAAAAGAAAAAAAACTTTTTTAATAAACAAATTATGTTACAAAAGCTACCAGTGAAAACATTATTCTCTCTATACAGTTGGCAAAGACAACAAAAAACACCAACAGTGACAAATCATATATAAGGAATGTGTTTTCGGGGTGTTCGAGTTGTTTTATAAATAAATTTTCAAAACTATTTTAGTGATGAATAATAACACACTATATAATCAGTTTTAAAATAAGTTTTAAAAGATGTTGCCTATGTTTTTCTTTAACTAAATAAGCTATCAAGGATTTGTGTATATTTACCAGCCACAATAGAGTTTCTGTTTGTTTGTTTATTTTATGTGGTTATGTAGTTTCGTCATTTTTAAAGGACCAAAATTTAAAACCCTTAAAGAAAATTTTTCTATTTCCTTGTGTGTTGACTGAGAAAATAATTATTTTCGGTCACAATTTGTTTGGTTATGGGTTTTTTTTTTGCCCTTTAAATGATTAATTATTATTTTAACATGGGGGGTATTTTATACAAAACAAAAGGGTTGCTTACGTTGTTTTCGTTTATTATTCTGAGCGATTAGTTGCGTTTTAAACGTTTTAACGCTTTTTATGCTTATTGTTTAAATAAACAGATGGTGTTGGTTTTTGCAATATTGCGCAAACTCTATGTACTTAAACTTTTTTGAAGGTACTAAAACGGCCATTTTTAAATAATTTTTTTTACGTTTTTAGCTTTGTTTTGAATAAAAACAATTTTTATTCATTGAATAAAAGGTTTTTCAAGTACTTAAAAGGTCGACATTTCATTGTTTAACACATTTATAGTCATATTAGTGCAGTTTAATCTTTCTATTGTTAAATTTTTCTCGGAGAAAACGAAGTGGGACACATAAAACCTTTATTTTAATTTTCTGTATTGTCTCCAGCTGGTTTTCCATTTTTTTTTTTTTCAGTACGTCTTATATAAATATTTATTTTGGCTAATTTTCAACCTAATCAATGACAATGTAATTTGTATTCAGAAAATGTTTAATTGTGTATTGGCCCCTTGTGTTATGTTGTTTTCTTTTTATAAAACAAAAAAAAAAGGAACAAGTGGAAGACAGCTGGTGGGTAAAAGAAAATTAAGATAAATCCAATTGTTTCATTAATTTTAAATAATAAAGCAAAGAGAAAAAAAATTGTTTTTAATTAAAATGAAAGAAAAACAAGGAAGGAACCGTGTTTAATCAGTAAAATGTTGGTTGGGTGTATTGTAACCAACACCACTCTGCTTCGTAGTTATCTTGCAAAAAATATTTATTAAATAAAATTATATTTTTAAACGGCTAATTCTTATCTCTAAAGTTTACTTGTTTGGCATCGTTATTACTTCTATAACTTCTATTTACTTTTATGCGGGGGTGGTTGTTATTGATATTATTCCTGTTTTTTTTTTTTTTTTTTTTAAGCGATGAAATTATTTCTCCAGGCGTTTCTATTCTAAATTCGATCGTACACGATTGTACAGTTTTGTGGTGGTCATTACCTAACTTTCGAAATGCTTTTAATTTTCCGTTTGAAATACGGTTTTAGATGTTGCTGATTATTTCTTTGCAGCTGCTATTCGCTAAAAAAAAATGTTTCTCGTTGCTGCTACTTGTTATCGATGCTCTTTACAGCGACGTTGCTATCTTTTTTTTTATTTATTTCTTACAACTTTGTTATCATTTTATCTTAAATAATGATCATTAATTTGCTGTTGCTATTGTGTCTCTCCACTTCTTATCAAAAATAAAATTTTCTCATAATTGTTTCATCTTTTGTGTTCACTTTTGTGTCGAATTGTTTTGCCTTTTTTTTTTTGTTGCTGATAATTTTTGATTAGTCATTTCTATCATTTTTATTGTTGATATTTGATTATGATGAAAATTTATTTGGTAATAGAAGAGAAAAGGGTTTTATTCAGGTGCCTGAATATTTTCAAAAGAATTTATTTCTGTATAAAAGGGAAATTATTTGTTTAATAATGTTCTTTTTGGAGTATCTTTATGCTCTGTTTTGTTTGTTTTATAAATTCGATCGCATTTAATTAAATTTCAAGCTAAAAATCTTTCTATGGATTAATCCTTAAAACTTGTTTGCTTTTATCTAGAATTCTTATAAACTTACATAACAGTTTTAACGTAATCAAATTGTTAAGAACTAAAAATTTAGCTAAGATACCTGAATAAATCGCAAAATAACTCAATAACCTACATTTAGTATAAACAAGTTATGTCCAAGCAAGATAATAAAACAAAAAAAAAAAATTGTTACTAAGTCAAGTTTAATTATCGTGGGCAGTACAGTTTAAATGCTGTGTCTAGTCTAACCGGTAACTGGTTAATCGGAATTATTTATCTATCAAAAAATAATCATTAAAAAACGAATAACAAATAATTAAATAAATTTTTAGCTAATCGATAATAAAGTTTTGTGGTTTTAGTGCTTTTAGTGCTTTTTATCTTAAATGCCCTTGGCTTTTATTACTTTTGAAGTTTTCAATTTTTTTATTGATTTTTGCTACTTGTGGAGTAATTTTTATGAGTTTTGTTCCGTCTATAAATGGTTTTACCGGTTATAATTGATCCAGTAATCAGTGAATTCATAATTTTAAGTATTTAACGTGTTGTAATACTGGAGATAAAGACATTTAAATAGAATTTGTCGCTTTTTAAAACACTTACGCAAGGTATTATTACTAATCATCCAGTCCCTCACACCTTGTGTATTATCTTAATACCTTTGCCACAAAATAAAAAAATACGTTGATATTGTCTAGGGATGTTATTTTAAAAACGTTTTATTTTACTCAGAACATAGATTTGGGGTTTTTTTTCATTTCTTCTTTTGGTAGCATTTAAAATTATAAACTGTCGCCTTGTGCATAATTTAAATTTCTAAATACCTGCTTAGTGTTATGTGATTAACACTTGATTATGTTAATTATTTGTCATTTGTGCTGTTTTAACTGTTTAAAAAAAAAAACAATGTTTTGTTTGTTGGTTGGAAGTTTGACTGAAAATGACGCTTTATTGCGTCCGTTGCGTTGACAGTTGTGTGCTTTAAATGTTGGATTAATGCATTTTAATAAATAATAGTTAAATAAAGTTTAATAAATGCTTTTGTTGTATAAATTACGCATTGAACATTTTTTTAATGATTTGTAATTTTGTTGTGTCGTTTTATAAAAAAAAAAAATTATAAGTCATTTGTCAACGGAACGGACGCATTGAAGTAATCTTTTAGTTCCTTTTGTAATGACACAACATTGTTAAATTGAATAAATAATTAATAAATAGTTGAAAATCTTGATTAATTAAAACTTTTTAAAAGTTTAATAGGTTAATTAAAGTGAAGTTTGTTTCGATGCGTATTAACAAACAGCAGCAACACATTTTCAATTACCATTAGAAATCCCTTTATAAAATACCTTGTTATAGAGATTTTTAATTAAATTTCCATTCTGGAATGTTGTGCTATTATAATAAATTAATCAAATTATTAATTTAAAAAAAAAGAAGGAATTTTTTTTTGTTGTTGCATAATTGTCAATTAGTTAACAACAAAAAATGTAAAAGAAAAAAAAAATATTTTCTCTGAACCAAAATACCTCAAATAATTGTTACAGAACTTCGGTTTATTCAGTTTTAATTAATAAATTTCATAGAAAATAATATATAAATTTTTTTTTTTGTATTTAATTAATTTTAACTAAGGAATTTATAGTTGAACAGAAATAACAAACATACAGTCGTCACACATACAAACGTTTTTCTGTGTTAATAAAAAAAAGTTTTTTTTTTTTTTCCATTACGCAAGACAATTATTTATCTAAAAGTTTTATTACACTATTTACACACTTACTCACGCTTATCGCATAGTATTTAAACTAATAAAGAAAAATTTAAATGTTTAATTTAAATTGTTTGTTTAAAGTAAAAAAAAAAAAAATACATTTTTTTTTATGTCATTCAACTTTCGTTTTAAAACAACAAAATATATATTTTTCTCCATAAGAAACAAATTTCAAGTGTTTTAAATACACATAGTGAATAAGTATTTCGACAGGGTTTTAAGTTTAAAAAAAAAAAATTATTATTATTTATTCTAACGCCTTGTATAATAAAAACGTTTGCTTATGATTGGTCGTTGTTATGACCGCGAAATTAATGTTTCAATTAAATTTTACCACATAAAGCATCGAAAGTTGAGAAGTGACTGTTTAATACTGTTGACAGTGATAGTATCCCCTACTATAGCACCTTAAAAAACTACTAAACCGTGAACAAATATTTAAAAACCTCTAACACACATTGGTTTTCAGGTGGTATACCTGAGTAAAAAATTATTATTCCTTGTACAATGTGTTAGCAACCGGATTTACTTATAGTAATTTGACAGTAAGACAGTAATTTTCGGTTCTTAAAATTATTTATTAATTTAAAACCATAAATTAGTGTACAAAGATCAGGTTTTAAAAGTGTTTTACTAGGATACCATTCCTAGTAATAGAACAATAATTGTGTTTTGAATTTTTTGGTTGCTTGTTTGTTTGTTTATTTGTTTAAATTCTGTGTCATTGCATAGCTACATTGTTATGATAATTTATGTTATTATTATAATAATCATTAGGAGAAGACGATATATATAATACATATATATTCTGTCTAATTCAATTATGTTACAAAATCCCATCTACAAAATTGTTTTCCCTTAAACACTACACCTTCTTCTCCTACAAATCTTAAAGTTTTGTTATACTGCTGCTGTGCTTATTCCATATTCTCCATTAAACTTTAAGGCTTTTTACTGTATAATACATACATACATATTTTTGTTAGACACAAAACAATCTCTTGTTTGACATTTTTGTTAATAATTTAAAATTTACGTAAACAACCATTGGCTTTAAAATCGGGTGGCACACCATCGTCCCATTATTTATCAACCCAAAAAATTATCATCTTACATACGGTTTCTAAATATTCTATAATAACTAATAACTAAGTAACAAAGGCAAACGGAACATGTTTTACTTGTGGGGAAATATTTGATTTGATTATCAGGGAACCGGTTATAACCGATAGTAAAATTAAATTTTCTTTGCTTTAAACAGCTTTACAAAGGAAACAAAATTTAATTTTTTAATTTGTTTTAGAAAGTAAACAAAATTGTTTTCCCTTTGTGTCACCACTTAGCACGGTTTTACTATTAATACCTTTGGATAACACGATTAATAAATTTGTATATAGAAGATTTCGTTGTAATTAGCATATTAGTGCCTTGTTTTAGGGGGTTTTTTAACCGGTTATTGACTTTTTTAATAAAAAAAATACAAAACTGATAAGCGTGTAAATCAAGGGATAATTATTATTTACGATTTGTATCCAAAAATTTTGTTTATTACTTTAGAAACTTTATTTTTGTCGTTGAAAAGCGATTTGATTCTGTTTTAAACCGTTTAAATAGAACCGGTTTCGATTACCACGGTTTTTTATCAACAAAATTATGAACATTTTTTTTTTTTTATTGGATTTCATCCTTTTGAAAGCTTTAATAAAGTTAGAAAGAAGGTGGTTGGAAATAAGTTTTTATAAAAAGTACACAAACAAGAATGCACACACACACCATAGGTAAATACAGAGATGATAAAAGGTCACATTTAAATCATAAAATATTCAAAATGATTTTCTTCTTTCATTTTCATCATTTATTGTCGCATTTTATCTGGCATACGGTTACCAAAACTTTCAATGAATAAAATTTGTAATCATTTGATAAAAAAAAAAATTGTTTTTTTCATTCGTTATCTTGATGAGCTTTGTTGGAGTTTTTGTTTTTGTTTTTTTTTTTTTTTTTTTTGCAGAGTTTTTCTTATAATTTTTTTTTTTATACAAATAAAGCTGTGTACTTATCTGCAAGCAAACAGACAAACAAACCAAACAAAAAAAAAATAAAATAAAAAAGCTCAGAAATAATAATTTTAATAAAAACGAAAAAAAAAACAAAAAAAAAGTTTTATTTTTTTCTATCCATGGGAATTACGTATTCATTCGTATTTTTGTATAATTTAAGGGAAAAAGGAAGAAAATAAATATTTTTTTATTCTAATTATATTTTGTCACTTTAAAAAGCTTTATTTTGATAAAGTTTTCTCATAAACTTTTACCGTTACTTTTTGGTGAAATACCACTTGAAAACTATTTTTTTTTATTTTTTTTTTTTTTTTGCATGTTAATGATGATGATGACACAACACAAAACGTCTATGCAGGCGACAATGGGAAGCAACGCTTCTTACAACACACTCTTCACGAAAAGTTGTTTTAAAATTTTATTAGAAAATTATTATTTTTTGTATCACCCTCTCCCGCTAATTTAATAACCCTTATGTGTGATTTATAAATTAATTTAAAGGGTTTGTAAAGCTGTGTGCTCATTTTACCCCTACCGACACTATTAACCAACCACCCCACAATAAATATTAACTCTGTGATGTTTTGTTGCTTTGAATTAAATAAATTTTCTATATGAAATTATGTAAATGAAACCCTTGTATAGCACGGTAACACTTGTGGCTTTAATTTGTTTTAATTTGAGAAAAAAAATTTCCCTATCCATCAAAACATGAAAAAGTAAAATAAAAATGGGTAAAAACCACTGAAATTAATCAATTTTTACTAAGTAATAATAATCTTTGATCAGACACAACACTGTCTACTGTTCTCTGGTACCGTCAAAGCTTTATTTCATTTTATTTTTATAACAACCAGATAGTAGAAGACGAAGTGTACAAGCAACAGAGAATACTTGAGCTAAGTTGTTGTACACAACTTGTATCCCATAAAATAAAACCACCGTTTTGTATAAAGAAAAAAATAATAAAAAAAAATTTCAAGGATTATCCTTAGTTTGCATTATTTTTATTATTCTATCGATTAATCAATTTTGTTGTCCTTAATCAAATTCACCTATAAATAGATTTGCTAGAGAGCTAAAAATACAAAAAATACAAAAAAGTTTAAAGTGTTTCCTCGCTGCTTTTAAGCTTATTTATGAGTTAAAATGGAAATTGTGGGTGTCTATTATTATCTACTAGATGAACAATGAGTTTGGTGGATCCTTTAAATGTATTATTCAAGCAATTTAATTGTCAAATAAGTGAATATGTGCTTTTTGTGGGAGCTTGCACACATAAAGCTTTCAATCAAAACGTAATTGATTTAGAGAGAAAACACAAAAAAAAATTTTTTTTTTTTGCTTTTTGTTTTTTTCATATAAAAGCTACAATGTTTTGTTCCTTTGTTTTGCGTTTTCTTTTTTTTTTTAGCTGTAAGTTAAGTAAGCAAATTACTCGTTTGCTTATTGATGTGATAATATAAAGCTAGTTAAAAGCTTTCAGGGTTTTTTTTTTCTTTTCCTTTTTGTTTTTTTTTTTAGAAGTTATTTCAACTTTAACAAGGGGTTAATTTGCTTAAAGAAATTTTTTAAATTCGAATTGTGAATGTGTTTTGTGGGTGTAAATTATTATTTTTAGGCTTCTGAGTTCAGGAATAATTTTTTTTTTATAAGATTTAACATTAATTTCAATATGGCAATACTTATATAACCGGAAAAAGTGTCAAACTCAGAGTTTTGCATGTTCCAAAAGTTATAACTCTGGAAATACATTTTTTTAGCGACAAACTCTTATAATTAATTGATGCAAAGTATACAAAAAGCGCAACCGGTTAAAACCCTTATCTCCCTTTTTTTTCCATATTATTCTAAACTTTTAAAGAAATTTTCGTTTTTTTTTTCGTTGCTTTTTTAATTAATTTTTATTAACAAAAAAAAAAAAAAAAAACTTTTGCCTGTACTTACAAAAATAAAAAAAACCCTAGGCCGCCACCACCACCCTTATTATTAGAATTTTGATTATTATAATTCTTGAAAAAAAATTTGTTTTAATTAAAAAAAAAGCACAAACAAAATTTTTCCGTTTTCCAAGGAAATGATAATTAAAGAAATTTTATTTTTCCTTTTTATATTTTCCTCACTGGATTTGTACCAACACTGACTAATAATCATGTTGTGCATGGCAAAAAAAAATTTCTATAAGAGAACAACTTTATAAAGCGACAACAGCAGCAACAACAACAACAACAACAACGGTGGCATTCGTTTTCGGTAAAGTTTTTGTGTCCTACAACTTGAAAATCGTTGATTTAAAATTAAATTAAAGAAAACAAGAAGGAAACCGAACAAGAAAACTTTTTTTTTTTTTTTTTTTTTTTTTTTCAGAAACCACCACGGACTAGTTGTAGTTGCAACATCATCCTTCGCAAACATAGTTAAAACGAAACTAGAAAAAGAAAAAAAATAAATAATAATTTTGCTATGTTAAGAAGAAGTGATAAGCGGCTTAAAAGCCACAAATGATAACAAACCGCATCTTTTGTCTCCTCTTTATTTATTCTAAACATTCTAGAGAAAGAGAAAGTTAAAGTGGAGAAAATTTGATTCTCTTGTTGTTCTTTAATCCGCACGTAGATTTATGTGTCGTTCGTTTAATTAACTTTAGTTGTTGCTATCAGTAAGGTCAACGATTTTTTTTTTCATTGGGAAAAGTAACAAAATTCTATAAATCACACTGGATTTGTGTGCTATCTTTAAACATAGAACCAGAAATAGTTTATTTACTTTACTACAGACGTTTTGTGGTGGAAATTTTTTTTTTTTTATTTCTCTGTAGAAAGGATTTTAAGAAAAAGTTTTCCGGATTAATCACAAAATTAAAATGTTCATCCTTTAGTTATCTTCTAATTATCGTCTAGTTATCTCCTAGTTAACACAATGTTGTAGTTTTAAATGAAATAAATTTATTACGAATAAAAGTTTCACGTTTGCTTGAAAACATCTTCTGAACTCAGCTTTTTAATGAAAATTTCGGATTTTCAGGAGAGTATGACTAACGACGTTATTCTGGTTGTTTCCAGCAGTAAAATCGCTTTGTTTGTATTTTTCCTATAATTTATGCATCTATGCCAGTTATAACTATATTTTTTATTGAATTTTTTTACGGATTCTCATCAAATTATCAGTACTTCGCGTAACAAATACCGACTTAAGCTTAAATAAGTTTTTTTTTTTTTTTTTAGCGAATAAAATCCTAATAATGCTAATAAATGAAATGATAAGCAGTGAATCGACTCCTCACTCCTACAATAAATTTATTTACACATCGATCGTGTTTATGTTATTCTGTTTTGTTGTACCATTGAATAAAACAAGTGAAATCCTCTTCGAATTTTTCAAATACCCACTTAAAGGGAAATAAAAAAAAAATCTGCTTTCGATAGGTGGTATGATGTGGTGATAGAGATTGGTGGATGCTGCTACAGTGTCAAAAGGTTGTGCTTGAGGTTTTTTATTTACTTTAAAAGCTTTGGATTTTGTAGGTTTTAACCATGTGACATATTCAAGCATTATGATTGGCTAACTTATGTTTCGTTTTTTGTACAAACTTTAAGCTTTATTAGACGAAAATCAGATTTACGCGTAGAATTTTGTGTGGGATTTACTTTTATAACAACCGCTTCAAGCATTGCGTTGGATGCTAAAGTTTCTTATTGTTGCCAATTTTAAAATTGAAACACCCCACACACTGCAACACTTTTGTACTTAGTTATCTAATTTCTATGAATATTCCTACCTCCAGTCTCATGATTTGTTCACAAAATATAAAATATAGAAAATCGTAAAGTTGTACCAGCAACAAAATTAACATGATTTAGCTTTTATACGTATCGTATTTCTACTGTCAACTACACAAAAACATTCATATGAATATCCAGATGCTTGAAGCATCCTTTTTAAATGATTAAATTTTTGTTTTGTGTTTTTAAATATAAATCTTCTATCCCACTTTAAGTATGATTAAGTGTTGGCGAATTATTATTGTTATTTATCGTTTAAAAAAGAAAAAAAAAAAAACAAACGCTTTGTGGTTATGTTGTGAAGGATAATGGGGTTAGCGTGCAACGTATTAATGGCTTTTCAAGGACATTATTTACATTATAAAAGCTACGATGATACGATGATTCTTAATCAATTTGATGTAATATTGCGGTTATTTTTCATTGTGTAAATGTGGTAAAAAATTTTGAATTTAACAAAATGGTGGTGATATCAAGGATTATTAATGGCGGCTAAAATGTTTTTTTTTTTTTGTTTTTTATTCGTATTAAACTAAATTCTGAAGTTATAAAGCCTGTTGGATGGTCTCAAACAATTTCTGAATTTCTTAGCATTGCTCTGTGATGGTTTAAAATTTTTTTTTTATGTTTTCTACTCCTTTTGGAAGTTTTTTAGAGCCTCTGGAATTTTTCCAGTACATTTCGAAAGGTATTTAACACTTCGGACTTTCTCAAGAGCGTCTGTAAACTTTTTGAACAGTAAAAAACTTCAATTTTCTTTAATCTACTCCACATGATATTAATATTGAGTCATCACTATACGCATTACCCTTAATTAATCTGTGAAGTGATGCATTGCACATAGTTTTCAGTGTGCTCCATGTCTATTTACTTTGTAGAATTTTACTTAATTCATTAGAAAAGCCAAAAAAAAAAAAAAAACGAAAAGGAAGAAAAAAAAAGAAAATCCAACTGAATTCAACTTTGCCTTTCTCCATTGCCCTCCGTTGCCAAATTGAAATTAAACTAAATGAATAGCGAAAAAGATTAACAAAACAAGATTAGCGTCTAAAGGGATAATAAAAATTTATAGTTAGACAACGAGTGGGTATTTTATAATTAAGCTTTACCAAAAAGTAACGAACTAAACTAGAGTTTTAGCTAGTTCATGTTTTTCTTTTTTTTTTTTTTTTTGTTTCACTACTCACTATTTTTGCGGTGGAAAATTAAATACGATGTGTGTGCGTGTATGTGTGAAACTTTTATAGAGAGTTTTTGTTTGTTTTTCTTTTAAGAACGGCATTAACCATTGTGCATAGGTTAGGTGCCAAACATACCTAAAGAAATAAACAGTAAAAAAAACCCTTAACCCCACAGAAACTAATTTAATAGGATGAAAAGCTTATCATTCGTCCGTCTTGTCTGTTTATTTAGTACAAATGTTTTGATTAGAATTTTTCCTTTTTTCTTTTCAGATATAAAATAGAAGTAGCTGGAAAGAGTTTACCTGTGTTAACAAATCTGGACAAGGGCCGTTATGGTGTTATTGTGTTTGAGAATTTAGATAAATACCTGCATATGGACAAATGGAATCGTGAATTGTTAGATAAATATTGTCGTGAATATGCGGTGGGTATTGTTGGTTTTGTTAGTCCGAGTGAGGAGACACTGGTTGGGGCACAGTTAAAGGGATTCCCACTCTATATACATACGAATTTACGTTTAAGAGATGCTAGTCTTAATCCAGGATCACCGATATTACGGTTGACAAGGGCTGGTGATACAGCATGGGGACCGTTACCCGGTTCCGATTGGGCAATATTTCAACATAATCATTCCACCTATGAACCACTAGAGTGGGCACAAAAAAATATCCAGGATTATCCAACGGACGGTCAAGTACAACCGCCATTAGCTACGGTCTTACAAGATCATGGCCGTTTAGATGGCATTCAGCGTATCCTGTTTGGTGCTGGCTTACGGTTTTGGTTGCACAGATTATTGTTTCTGGATGCATTATCGTACCTGAGTCACGGGCAGCTAAGTTTAAGTCTTAACCGTATGATATTGGTGGATGTAGACGATATATTTGTGGGGGAGAAGGGAACACGGTTAAAACCTGACGATGTACAGGCGCTGATTGCCACACAAACACGAATTGGTTCAATGGTGCCCGGTTTTCGCTTTAATTTAGGATTCTCAGGAAAATATTTTCACCATGGGACACACGAAGAGAATCTTGGTGATGATATGCTGCTGCGTAATGTTGAGCAATTTAATTGGTTCTCGCATATGTGGAATCACCAGCAACCGCATCTTTATGATAATTTAACCACGCTTATGTCGGATATGATGCTGAACAAAGAGTTTGCACGTGAACGTGGCATACCGACAGACTCTGGTTACTCAGTGTCACCGCATCACTCTGGCGTTTATCCGGCGCACGAATTATTATACTTGGCGTGGAAGAAAGTGTGGAACATTAAGGTCACATCAACGGAAGAATATCCACATTTACGACCGGCACGGTTGAGGCGTGGCTTTATCCATCGCAATATAATGGTGTTGCCACGTCAAACGTGCGGCCTTTTCACTCACACCATGTATATTGATCGTTATCCAGGTGGACGTGACAAGCTTGACGAATCAATACAAGGTGGCGAGCTGTTCCAAACAATTGTATATAATCCAATTAATATATTTATGACGCACATGTCGAATTACGGTAGCGACAGATTAGCACTGTATACATTTGAATCGGTTATAAAATTCCTAAGATGCTGGACAAATTTAAAGTTGACGTCGTCGGCACCACTGCAGCTGGGCGAAACATATTTCCGGTTGCATCCGGACGAAGTGGATCCGGTATGGGGTAATCCATGCGATGATGCCCGTCACATAAAAATCTGGTCAAGGAATAAAAGTTGTGATTCATTGCCAAAATTTTTGGTTATCGGGCCACAAAAGACGGGCACCACAGCACTGTACACATTCCTGAGTATGCATCCAAGCATCGCTAGTAACCTGCCGAACACGGACACATTTGAGGAGATTCAATTCTTCAACGGGAACAATTATTATCGTGGCCTTGACTGGTACATGAATTTCTTCCCCATACAGGAGAACACCTCAACGAAGTACATGTTTGAGAAGTCAGCAACATACTTTGACGGTGATTTAGTACCGAAACGTTCCCATTCGCTATTACCACATGCGAAAATAATTGCCATATTAATATCACCAGCGAAACGTGCTTATTCCTGGTATCAACATATTAAGTCTCATGGCGATTTAATTGCCAATAATTACAGCTTCTATCAGGTAATTTTCGTATTTAATTTACCTATGAACTGCTGTAAATAAATTTTTATTAATATTTTACCACCACTTGTATACACCAACAGGTTATAACGGCCAGTGATACAGCGTCAAAGCCATTAAAAGATTTACGTAATCGCTGCTTAAATCCGGGTAAATATGCACAGCATTTAGAGCGGTGGCTAACATATTATCCACAACAGCAACTACACATAATCGATGGTGAACAATTAAAATTAAATCCAATTGATGTAATGAATGAGTTACAGCGATTTTTAAAGATTTTACCAATCTTTGATTATACAAATCATTTACGTTATGATAGTAAAAAAGGTTACTTTTGCCAAATACTCAATGATAATCATAATAAATGTTTGGGTAAATCAAAGGGGAGACAGTATCCACCGATGGATGATAGAAGTGTTAAAATATTACAAAGGTGAGTTGTGATGTTGATTTTTTTTGCATTCTATGGTTGAATTAATGTGTGGCTTCAGCTAAAGAATATCCAGGCTTAAAAAAGGTTATTCTAAGCGAAATATGAGCAATAAATCGGTACACTGGCTGAAGCCACATCAGAGATTAGCCACACAATATGCTTCTTTTATTTAAATAAGCATTTCGCGTGGCCCTGCACTTTAATTCAACCGTAAAACACAATCAATAAGCTTTATTAAACTAATTTTTCTCTCTCACTTCTCTTTTATTTCCAGATATTATTTAAGCCATAATACAGCATTAGTTAAATTGCTTAAGCGTCTAGGATCACGTCCGATACCGCAATGGTTAAAAGACGAGCTATCAACGACATCATAATTAAAGAAAAAAAAAAAAAAAAAAAAAAACTTAATTTAATAAAATAATAAACAATTTTTTAATTCATTAATTCATTAATTATTATTAATTAATTAAATTTGAATATAAAATTAATATAAAATATAAATATTGTTGTAAATAGTTTATTAATTAATTAATTAATTAAATTTATTCTATTTTTTTTTTTTTTATTTTAATTTTAATTCACATAATACACAGTGGAGTTATAAAACTCTACTTGCTTTTTCTACTTCTTCTTTCTTAGAAGATTAACCTTAAACGAGGGATGATATTGTTTTTGTTTTGTTTTTTTTTTTTTCTTTTTAATTTAATTTAATTTAATTTTTTTATAACAGGGTATTAAAAACTTTATTTACATTTTTTTAAGCCATAATTGTTTTAGTTTAGTTTAGTTAAAACACAAAAAAAAGAGGAAAAAATAAATTATATTAAGGCAGCTATAGACAGGCAGCTTTTTATGTAATGCTGCGGTACAGGAGTTTTCTTTTTTTTTTAATGTCATTTGCAACCGTGTTATGTAAAGGATGACAATAAGAAAACTACAATTTTAACGCTTGAAACCATCATTTTTGGATTTTCATCCTAATTTCATAACAAAACCGAAGAAACAAAATGTTTAATCAGAATCCACTACAAAACACTAAGCAATACTAAAGTAAAACTTCACCCATAAACGGGGATTAGACTGTAGAATATCAATATTACAATAAATATAATGAAAACATTCAATAAAATAACCCGTGAAACGTTACCAATCACATAAATAATTCCATTTGACTTACGTTTATTAAACAAAAAAAAAAATAAAAATTTTTTCTTTCTATATTTAAGCTGCTTTGCATCACATTTTTCGTACTTAATCATTGATAAAAGTTTACGGGGTTTTTTTTTTTATTATTTTTTTTGGCTACCTTTTACAAATACAATTTTTTCCTTACATCGTGAATATTTTTATTTTTGCTGATTATTCGCTTTGCGGTAAATACAGTTTTTCGTATTCGTTTACCTGTTTTACACCCGTTATTCACATTACGCAATATTTTGACTTTTGAGGTAATAAAATTTGGTTGTTTAAATTTATTCCTTTCATATGTTTTATATTTTACCGTAATAATTCACGTAATGTGGTTTTAAATTTCATTTTACCGGTTAGTTTACTATAAAATTTCCTAACAAAAAATATGCTGAGGCTCTGTGTCTGATAAAAAAAAAAAAACCGCAACAATTTTAATCCAACATAATCATTCAAATTTTCGGTGTAATCATTCGATTTTATTTTTCTAATTAATTTAGTTCATTTCGCCATTTTGTATATTTTGAAAAAAAATTATTAATTAACTGTAAATAAAACAACAACACTGTGTGCTGTACCTTTGATACGTTGTGCAGCTGGCAACAATTAATCTCGTTTCGGTGATTAAACATTCGCAATACTTGAGTAAAAATAAAGAAAAAATTAATTTTTAATTAAAATTTCAATGTACTCGTGTGTGTGCGTGTGTGTGTGTATGTATGCATGTTCATAATTAATTAATTTTTTCTGCTAAAAATAAAAAATTCTTGTAAATAAAGAAAGAAAGAAAACAAAAAAATTTCTCCAAAAAATTCATATCGTCGTCGTTGTTGTTATTGCTGTTTGCATTCTTTTTCCTTTTATTTGTTAAAATTAATTTCCTACCCAAAAATAAATAAATAAAAAAAAAAAAAACTCATCACAAAAAAATTAGATTAATGAATAAAAAATTTGTAAAATTAATTAAGAAAATTTCATTGTAAATAAAGAAAATTTTGTTCATTTAATTCCTTTAAAAACTGATTGTAAAATGTAAAAACAAAAAAAAAATAAAATAAAATAAAATAAAAAATAATTATTATATGAAAATAAGTAAATTTAAATTAAATCATTAATTTAATTTGATTAATTATTCATTTTATTGACAATAAAAAAAAAAATTAATTAACAAGAGAGACGGAATTTTATTTTGTGTGACAGAATTTGTTTGTGGCAGAACCGTTTTTTTTTTTTTGGTGAGTGTGTCTTGGATATTTCGTTTTCGTTACTTTTTTTTTACTGTTTTAAAGCTAATTTGCAAGTCTTCAAGAGTTTTTATTTAAATTCTTTTAATTAATCAAACAGTAAATTATTAATTAAACCTTTAATTCTTAATTAATAATTATTAAACAATCTTTCTTTTACTTAATAATAAAACCGGTTACTGAGTTAAGACACCTTTTCATCGTAAAGGAATTTCTTTTTATTATTTTAGTAAAGACACTTTAATATCTGTCAATGAATTCGTTGAAAAAAAATTGTTTTCTATTGCTTACACGGTTTTAAAATTTAATTTTCTTGCTTTTTTAATAATTTCAAGTTTTTAGTGGTTATAATAACTGTTTAACTGAATTTTTGTATTTTTTTACACATATTTAACGATTTAAATTAACTTTTAATGCAAGATTAAACAATAAAGTAAAGACACATTTCGATAACATTGAATAAATTACATTACCTTAGACACATTAGTTAAAATTCATTGAAAACAAATATCCAGTGACTAAATTTTGTTGTTTTGAACTAAAATATCATCAGTGAAAGCTTTGTGAGCTTTTTAATTTATTTTAACTTATTCTAAAATAAGTTTTTTTTATATTTCATCACTTCTTAGTAAAGACACTATAATTTTCGATTAAAAGTTCAATAGTAAAGACACGTAGCCTGTCAAACTCGTTGAAATTTGCTTTTTATTTAAACAAAACAATAAAACTTTATTTCATTTTCAAAGTATACAAAACTTTTCAAAAGTCTCTTTTTAAACTTAAATAAACTTTTAACTCTAAAACAAACATTTTATTTCATAAATATTAAGGTAAAACTTCACTGAATATACACCACAGTAAAGACACAAAACTTATAGAATAAAAAAAAATTTATCATAAACAGAAACCAATTGATAAAACAGTTTTCTAGATCAGAAAATAAAAATTACAAAATTACATTGAATTTCACATTAGTCAGTTAATTAACCAGCGGTTTTTTTTTTGTTTTATTAGAGAAAGAAAAATTTTTTAATGCACAAATTATGTTAAACAGTAAATTAAATTATTTTATTTAAATTATTAAATTATTGAAATTAATTAAAAATTCAAAAAGGGAAAAAAAAAGCTCGTGGATAATCAAATCCGCCCTATAAAACGAAAATATTCTTATTGTTTCGCTTTTAACAAATGTGGTGCCGCCAATGTTGTTACGTTTTTTCTTGTGTAAATGTGTGAGTGTAGAAAATTAAAACAAAAAAAGCAGCATTTCTCTCTCTTTCAAATGATTAAATTTTGTGTAACTGTATGCGTGTATGCGGTTTTTTAAAACCATTTTCACTCTCTCACGCTCTTTCTCTCGCATTTCATCGTTAGAAAACATTTGTTGTTGCTTTTGTTGTTGTTGTCATATTTTCGCCTATTTGGAATAATTTTAAAATCAGTTTCGTTAGTACTAGTGACAAGCTGGTGTCGTTTAGTTTTGTTAACCAAAGAAAAAAAAAAAGAAACGAAGAAAGAAAAAAACAAAAAAAAAAAAAAAAACTTTTGGTTCCCAAAGCAAAGGCAAAAGCAAAAAAAGTTTTTCAAAAAAATGGCGCCTAGAGTGTGTGTTTCGAGATGTCAAATTTTATTAAAATTTGATTTAACGCGTTTTGGATTAATAACATTAGCTAGTGCAAAAAATAATAACAAGGTGAGTTAATAATAAATTTTTATTTTTAGGTTAATTAATTAATTATGTGAGTTCCCCACCCGTTCTCGATACCTAAACATAAATAGTGATAATGTGCGGTGCGGTTTTTTTTTCTTTTTTTTTTTTTCGTCTGACATCTACGACAACGACGACGTCGACGACTTTGATCTTGGGTCTTTGGCGTTTTTTACATATCATTTTGTTGTTCTGTGCTCCAATTTATGCCTCCGCGGCACACACACACACACACACACAATATATATAAATTAATTAAAGAAAATAATAAAATTTCTAGTTGATAAAGAACGAATGCAAAAGTTTTTTCCCTTTAAAAAAAAAATTTCTTTTCTTTTTTGTATTAATTTTGATAACACCGGTGGTTTGAATACAATGACCGATACCACAAATTATGTTATTGTGTCACGTAGATTTTTAATAATTTTCCAGAAAATGTAAAGAAATCTGTTTGATAAAACCCCTTGCACCAAAAAGTTTTGTCAGCGAACTTTGTGTCTTAATTATCGAAAAAAAAAATCGCAAATCCAGTGTTAATTTAATTAAAAATTCTGTTCATTTCTGTTGTGTTTTTTTATATTTAATAAATTCAGGTGGTTTGCACGGGTTATTCACACTAAAAATGAAATAAAATTAAAATAAAAACCCTAGATGTTTTCGCTAGGTAATAAAAAAAAAAACAAATTTAGGCGCAAAACTCTTTAATAATCGAATAAAGAAATTATTTGTGTATTGAAAGTGGTCTGTCAAATAAAACTCCAAAAAGAATCACTAAAAGTGGATAAAAATAGTAAAATAACAAAAATTAAAAATTTTGAAGTGATAAAAACATAATTTCTAGTCAAAATCATATTAAAAAGTTCCTAGAAACGTACGAAAAAAGTTTAAAAAGAAAACCAAAAGAAATGTTTTATAGGAATTGGTATTTTATGCTCTGAAAATCAGTTACAAAGGACTTAAAATAGTTCATAATAGTCAGAAATCAGTTTAATATTTAATTAAACTTTAAAATCCTTATTAAAATAGTCAATCGTGAAATAAACGTGTTTAAGGATTCCTATAATCTAGAAATAATTTAGTACGTTTAAAAACCTTAAAAAAAGTTCTTCAAAATTAAAAAGTTCGTGTTACTCGTTGTGATTGGCTATAAAAAATCTTTAAATATTTTTAACGCACTGTAATTGGTTGAGACGCATCTCTGAACTTATTTCAACTAATCAGTATGCTAGAGTTCGAATTTTATTAACAAAACAACATTAAATTCCTATAAGAATTATTTTCTAAAATTCCATTAATCGATTTCAAGTAGTAAAAAATAAACCAAAAAAAAAAAAAAACTCCTAAACACATTTATTGTTGATTAAAAAACAAAAAAACTTATTGATAAAAAAAAACAATTTTTATGAACTTTTTTCATTTTTTCGTTTATTCATTGATAAGAATTTTTTTTTTGGTGTTGTTTGTTGATATTTATGATTATTAGTGTTGTTGTTGTAGTTGTGGCTGTTGCTTGTGCTGTTTCGTCGTTATTTCTTTTCTTTTCTTTTCTTTTTGTTTTCTGTGTAATCGTAAATAATAAAAATAAATAAGAAAACAGAAATTTATGATGACAAGCACTGAATTAATGAACGAAAAAAAAAATGAGAAGAAAAGTGAAAATAGTTGAACGAAATGATTTAATTTAATTATAAAACAGGTAACAAGCAGGTATTCCTTGATGTTTTTTTTTTGGGTTTGTTTGTTTGTTGTAAAGAGAAATTATGTTTAGTGTTTGTTGGTGTAAATATGTAGAAATACCGGTGTCAAATGATTTAATAATGTTACAAGCTTTTTCAGAAGTGTTTTCAATAAATTCATGATTATTTGCAATTATTTTACCTTGTTATAAGCAGTTACAGTCTCTAAGCTGTAAATATATGATTTGCTACATATTCCTGAACTACCTTAGTTAAAAGTCAGATTTCAAGTTATCTTTGCGTAACGAACTCTCGAATACAAATAAAACTTAATAATAATAATCTTAAGCAAACTGTTTTCAGGTGACAAATTGAGTTCGGAAAGTTTACCTCAATTCCGTCTAGTTTTAAGCCCAAACTACAAATCAATTAAAAACTCTAACGTGTTAAACGTGTAAAAAAGCGTTATTAAAACGTGCAAACAAATTTCCATTTCTTTTGTAACAACCGTTTATGCAACACACATCGAGGAATACCTGCTTTGATATTGAAATTTATTTACCTGAAACAAAAACCATAAAAAGCAAAGCAAAGCAAAAAAAAAAAAAATTATTTTCCATTCGCGCTTTATTGTTTACGATATAATGCGGTAATGCGATATTTTCATTCATGTTTCTTTCATTAAAAAGCAGAAAGAAAAACAGAACAAAAAAAAAATTTAATTATTTCTCACTTAATTAACTATTTTTGGTGTGTGCAGTTGAGTAATAATTTTTTTTTTCTGGGCCAATCTGATATGACGGTGTAATCCGCTTATTATTGGTCTAGATTTTTTTTAAATTAAAAATGCAGCTGGTGGTTTTTTTTAGCCGTGATTTTTTCAGCGTTTATCATTTTATTTGATGATTTCAAAAGGAGTAAACAGTGTAGCGTCTTGACTGGTGATTTTTCTAAGGTGATTTGATAACGAAACACCTGTTAAGTTTCACGATTTATATGTTTCAAAGCACTTTGATGCACTTTTATCACCGTTTTTTTTTAATAGCTGGGGGAATAGTAATTATCCCTGTCAATATGAGTTACAAAAATTCATAACTATGAACGGCAGCAACAGTTTTCTTTTACTGACTTATTGATTTTGACTGGAATTTAATCTATTTAACCTTGAAAATTCAATACCGATTACCAATAGGAAATTCTACAAAATGAGGTTACTTTGTTTTCTTATTACTTTACTTGACCTAACAAATCGATTGGTTATTATCGATTTTTAATGTAAATAAAGGGTTTAGGAGGTTCTTTTTTCGTTTGACAGGGAAATTCATTTAAATAGCGGAGCCGTCCTGAGATTTTTTTTTTTACTCCACTTTGTTGTAAGGTGGGAACAGATTTAATGAAATTTTTTTCTTTAGGTCTTGAAGTACGTTTCTAAAAGCTGTTTTGTCTGGTAAAACAGATAAATATCAGTTCACTTATACCTTCGTATACCGAAATTACATTCACAGCGTATCTTCTGAACCAAACAAACTCCTTAAAAAAACGAATTTTAAGAAAATACACCTAGTGTAGTGCTTTGATGTTTAAATCGATATTTTGTAATCAATTAATCAAATTTTTTTTCGTTTTATTTCTTGTGTTGAATAAATTAAACGAACGTCATATGATGAGTCAGCCTCAGACATGACACAAAAATACCGTCACTCAAATTGTTTGTTGCTCTCTCTCTGTGTGTGTGTATTTATAAATTGATTTTTTAGTCGATTGTTTGCATAACTATGGATCTGTGTTATAAACAACTTTGAATAGTTCTTTTGGTTGTTTTATTAATTAATAGTTCCGGGGCACCGGTACTGACCTATCGTAAGTTAATTATTTTCTCTCTATTTTAGCGAAGTGACGGAGTTTTTTAGTTTATTTTTTATTTTTATTGCTTTAAAAGTAATTAAATTTTCTGTTAATAAGAATTACGATGAGTAAAATGGTTTTTGTATTGTGTACAGCTGGAAATATGTCATGTCTAGCCGTAAAACAACGTTTTGTGCTATTCTAGCGACGTAGTGTTGCTTGGTAATTTCACAATGAATAGCTTTGATGGTTGGATTTTACTTCGTTTTTTAAGCATGAGATTGTAACAAAATTTGTTCATTTGCTAATAATAAACTCGTGTCTCGTGATGTCTATTTGATTGATAATTCGGTTTCTTTATTATTATTATTATTATTATTCTTTTCTGTTAATTAGTTTTAGTTTTTTCTTATGATGAGGATTAATGAATTTTATTTTTGCAAAAACTTTTATTGATCTTTGGTCTGGTTCTTCGTTTGTATAAGATAACTGGAGAGGAAATAAAGTTTCAGAATGGTGTTTTGTGAGTATAAGACATTTGAATTTTGCAGATTACAGGTAGATACTGAGTTTTCTTTGACTAGTCTCAAACTCACTATGCTTCATATGGTGTCGTATAGCTTGTTATTCAACAAACTAATCCTGAGACTAGCTTAGATAAGATCTGTGAAAATTTACGTTTTTAAGTGACGCAGATATACCATAGTGTTGTAACTAAAAATCTAATATTCTGAGTTAAATAATCCTTAAAACACTGTTGCTTCTATAGGGTGTTTATCCACCCTTTGTTGTTTACCTGAATTATTTGCCGTTTAGTAGATAATTCATTACGACGCCTCTCTCTTCATAACGATACCGATGCTAATAATGTTCCTATTTGTTGAATTATTAAAAATATTATCCCGTATCTTAAATTTATAATGACTATTTTAAATATTTAATAAACGTAGGAAAAAGTATTTTTTCTTCTTTTTTTTTGTTCTACATTAATTAGGTGTATTCGTGACTAACTGGGCAATGGCAATGGCAACGTTCTACCTGCATGACTACGGGTTTTTGCATTAAAAAACAAACAGAATGAAGGTTAAAGGTTAACGCTATTTCTCCATTTTGTTTTATTTAAAAATAAATAATGAATCATTGCTGCCAACTGAAATGATATAATTTTTTCGCTTTTCTCTTGTTTTTTTTCTGCAGTTTTTTTTTTATATTGTTTAGGGTGTGAAACATGTGAAAGCAAACAGATGATTTTCTGAGTAGCTGACGTTAAGTAAATATTTATAAATAACAAATCATTGTTGCCAACTGTAAGATAATATTTAAGCAGGGCAATATGATTGGTTTTTTCTTTTTTTTTTTAAATAATTTGTATTGAGCCTAAAAGCTCGGTGGCAATTAAACATTCAATTTTATCTATCCGGAATTTGTTTCTTTTGCTTCCGATTTTTTCTTTCCTTTTTGTTTCCAGATGTTAATGCCAAAGTTGACCTTCTGAATAATAATTGGATGCTGCTCTTTAGGGTTTTTTTTCTTTCTATTCTATTCTTTTTGTTAAACTATATCCGTTGTATGCCACTATCAAAACTTATTTTTCATCTCACTTAGCACATTATTGTTGTTTATTACTTTGGGTATCCGTATCCTGGGTTATCCATAAGCTTTTAAACGTTAATCAAGTGTAAAAAGTGAAGGGAATTTTCATGCCTTTTTAAAAAAAATGAGAATAATCTGTAACTGTAGCCGGTTAACAAACTGAAATAGTTTGCGTAAAAGATAGAAAAAAAAACTCGAATTTGATATGTGAAAGTGAGAGTAGTAATTATGACGTTTTTTCTTCTACTTGGTTGTTACAGCAGACCAATTGCTTGGTTTGATTTTGTCGTTTAGTTTTCGAGTTTGTTTTCGTTGGCGACAGTCATTAAAATCCTTTTCTAAAAATAGTTTTTTTATTTTCTTAGATTTTATGCTGCTTTCTTTTATATTATTGTTGTGTCATAATATTTTTTTTTTGGCAAAGCCACAGCTCTTTCAACGGTTTTACTTTTTTTTTGGTTTTCTTTAAATTAATTGGATTCTAAGCAAAAATTATTACTTAAAATGTAAATTAATGAGCTAAATGTAATTATTCTTACACATTAGGTCGTTTTTATTATTTTTATCTTATTTGCCGCAATTTTTTTTGTGTTTTTTTTGCTTTTTATTGCGTTCGTTTGTTTTGTTTTGTTTTTTTTAGATGTTTTTAGATATCTTTATCGTAATACAAGGGAGTTTTCATCGTTAATGTTGACGTGTTTAGCGTTTTGCTTAATTTTTTGATGACATTTTATCCTGTTTAACGGCGTTTTTCAAGATTTTATTGTTGTTTGCGTTGGAAAGAGAATTTTTTTTTGTGCTATTTGAAATGAAATTTCTATTCGTAAATTATTTAAAACGTTAACGGTGTGAAAAACGTTAAAAATTTCACGTATTCACGGTTTTTACTAATAAACCAATAATCACCTAAACACTAATTTTCTAAAAACACCTAAAAAACATTAATTTTGAAATAAAAAATCGGCTATAACGTCACAAATAGAACCTATAAATAGCTTTCTTAGGGTTTTTCTATTCGTTTTCGGGGTTTACCTATTAACACTTTTATTGCCTGTACCATGATTATTTAGTGTTGTTAACACAGTGTTTCTTGGTGTTTATTGTTATTAATCTTTTATTTTTCTCTTTAAATGCTTTTTCGGTTTTATTTTGATTTTCTTTTCTTTTTTTTTTTCCTTTTTTTTTATGGCGCCAACATTATTTTCGTATTGAAAGGGAAAAATCTGTTGAAATAAAAAAAAAAAAATTTCTTTCGCTTTTTATTGATTTGTGGATTAATTTTCCTTTAACACGATTACGTTTTTTTTTTTCTGCGTTTTAATTTTTTCCTGACATTATTGTGACGTCGTCAAGCATAAATTTAACACATGAGTTGCTAGAATATTTTCTGTTTTGATGAGAAAACAATTTCATAAATCACAGTGCTGTATGTTTGTAAAAAAAAAAAAATAAGCAAAATCTGGTTATGCCGTGCTCGCTGACCACCTTTCCGTGAATTGTGTGGTTCAGTTACATTTTTTTTTTAGTTTTACATCACATGAGATTAATTTTTCTTTTCGCCTTTAAAAAAATAATAGACGACGATCTGTGTGTGTGTGTGTGTGTTTTTTTTTTTTTTTTTTTGTGAGCTATTTTTAAATATTTCAGCAACTGTTTGATTTTTTTTTTCTATAACTGCTTTGTATCGTTGCTTTTCGAAGATGATACGCTAAATCGTTAAAATGTTACTTAATAAAAATAGGAAAAAATTAATTATAAATTTTTGGTACAGTAGAAACATGTTATTTATGGTTTTATTATGTGTGAATGAGTCCTGAAAATATGTATTGCCTTTTTTAGATAACCTACGAAATAAGGAAATATTCAGAAAACTATTTATATGATAATAAACATTTTGCGAAACTTTATTTACAAGTTTTCATCGGTTATTACTCTTCGAAAATTAGGATGTCCTGAATTCTATTATTAATATGTAAATTAAGACCTCCGTGATACAAGAACTGTTTTAAAATTAAAAATAAACCCTATGAACTCTTAATTAAATTTTATTTTCAAATTCAGGATGTCCGGAATCCTTTTATTTTTTCCAGGTTTTTACTAGCCTAATAAAAAATGTGAGTCTGTTAAATGCTATCCTTAAAAGTTAAATAATTCCTATACGTCACTCCTGAAATATCTGGGGTTCACTAATAATAATTTTCGAACATCCTGAAAACCTTCACTCTAACCATAAATTCTGTTTGGCAACATTCGCAACATTCTCAGCTATTTTAGCTGTCATATTCTACAAAAAATTTATCAACAGATGTGACATTCATTAATCTTCCAAAGTACGTACGGTATGCAAGTTTCACTGCTTTTATAATAAAAATTTATTAAACCCTGTGCAAATACTGCAATTGGATTTTTATTTTTTTTGTTTTTGTTTTTGTTGTATTTTTGATTAAAATTCTTCAATTTTTAATTTAATTTAACTTTTCGCTGATTCCCATAACGATTAAACTCTGTTTAGACTATTTATTTTTTTTTTTTTTTTTTGATTATTATGTAACTTTTATATGGTTTTTGTTTATGTAGTTTGCCGTACATACCGTGGATTGGTGTGTAGATTGCGTAGGTTAGATTTCGCATTTTACACGATACAGAATTGGGTGGCGGTTGCTCTTAATATTTTCTGTTTGTTTTAAATTTTTCCTTTCTTTTTTCCTTCAGTTATTTCGCTTTTATTTTACATAAATACAAAGCGCGTGTTTAAGATTTTTTTTTTAAATTTTCTTTCAGGATTTTTTTTTTTCAGAATATTTTCTTTGACCAGAATAACTTATTTTGACTTTTTCTTTTTTTTTTGTTATTTGTTGGAAAAATAAATATTTAATCAAGAGAAATATATTTTTTTTTTAATAAAATTACGTCGTCTCGTACGTAAGTACGCCGTTTTGTAGCAAAAATAATAAATAATTTGATTAAACAAAAATTTCTTTACGTAATAAAATCGTTTTTTTTTTTATAAAGTGGATGAAAATAATTAAAACGCGGATAATTTCACTTAACACTTCTGTAGGTGGTGGTAGATTTTTTTTTCCCGTTTTTTATACAGTATTGGTCAAATTAAACAAACCTTACAAAAATGTCTATCCTGAAAACTAGAGCATTTAATGATTTAACTCCAGGTTCTCGCGAGTTAAAACAAGAAAACTTATTTACATATCGATCATAACGATTAAGCGGAATTGCTACTGACTTCACCTTTAATTAACTTTACTCATTTTTAGTTTAGAATTCCTAAGGAATTTTAAGACATTGTCTTAGGAATTTTAATTACAAGTTTTGTTAAGAATTTTAATGTTCTGTGACCTTGTTACGTGTAACGTAGATTTGTGTTTTTACTTAGTTAATTTATTTAGTAGTGTCTCGCGGATAATTCTACAGCTACTAAGGAATTTTTGAAAATGTCTCCTGAAGTAAATACTTTACGAAAAGTTTTTCAAGCACTTTTTTGTGTAAATTTTTTCTTTCATCACAACAAGTAATAAATCTTTACAGCAACAAATTTTTTTTTAATTTTTTTCCTCTATTTTCAATAATAAATAATTAACTAAATAATTTTATTTGTATTTCTATAAATAAATTAAAAAATCACAAAAATCACCCAGATGTTGGTGGAACACACTACACAACGTACAAATGTTGATTTAAAATCTATTTTTGATTTCTTTATTTTTTTTTTTTTTTAATTAATTTTCTTTTTTGCGTTAGTTTTTCCGGAGAAGATTTTTTATTTTTTTATTACATTTTGTAATGGGAACAGAAAATCGTTTAAATCTAAAATTAAAATCTTTCGAAATTCTTCTTCTTCTTCATCTGTGTGTACTTTTGATTTTGTTGTAAAGATTATGATTCCGATGGCAATAATACGTGGTTATTTAATATTGAAAATTATCCTGCTTTATTGATTTTTTTTCGTTGTTGTTTGTTTTTGGGGACTTGTGTGTACTAGGCGTATCGCTTGTTTACCAAATTTTAATTAATTCTCGGAATTTTTTGGCAAGAGAAAATTAGTTTTATTAAGAGTTAAGCAGTCAAGTTTTGTCGGCAATAAGCTTGAAGTTTCTGCTAGAAGTGCTTAGTTATTCCTTTTGAAACTACTCTTAAGAGTTTGGTAGATTTTGAATTACCACCAGATGCTAGCATATCTGGCTTATAACCTAATTTTCGAAATAAGTTTCATGTCCTGAATTCCTTTTGAAATTGTTTTTAAACGCATCTTTCATAGTGAACTAACGACTTAATTATGATTTTTAATAAATAAAAATAATTTCTATTTCAGTAAAACTAATTACATCTCTCAATACACAGTAATTTGCGTGACCACAAAATTAAAATTAAAATTTTAAATTCACTTGTTAACACAAAGCTTCATTAATTATTATGAAAATTTTATTCCTTCTGTTCGATGTTTAATTAAAAAAAAATTTTTTTTTTAAAATAATTATTAATTACTTTGGCTAATAAAAAGTATAAAAGCACCATCAAATATTAATGATGAAAATTTTATTATTTGTTATTTATAAATTAATAAATATTTATAAACATAATTTTATTGCTAGATTTAATTAAATAGCACCGGCCCTAATGGTATACAGTGTACATAAAAATATTTTTTAATTATTTATTTATGATATTTCAGCAATATATTCTTGATGGATATGTTTGAGTCTTTAAAGCATTATGCTTGAATTGTTTTAAAAAATTAAAAATTGTTTTTAAATGTAAAATTTTTTTTAAAAAAACGTACTGCGCATGACAAAAGTGCTTAAATCTAGTTTCTGTGTCCGCCATTTAAAAAACAATTTTTTTTTTAACTTAAAAAGTCGTTAAAAAATCGCATAAAAATTGAAAAAATCAAATTTCTTATCATAGTTTGTTGTTACATAAATGGTTTAGTAAGCTTTTAATATGCTTTTAATGCTTCATTAGACTTAATTGGTTCAGAAATGCCTTTGTCGACGTTTTTTTTTTTATTTTTGTTACGCACATTAAATATTAACGAGTGAAAAATAATAATTAATTAATTAATTAATTAATTAATTGACTTGTTTTTGTAGGATATGATGTGTGATACAAATAAATTAAAATTCTGTTGCCGTCGTTTACGTTGTTTGTTGAATTTTTTTTCTCATTCTTCTACTGTTTGCTTGAAAACGATTTTATCGTAATTTTTATTTTTTTTATTTAATTTATATTAAATTTTATAGACAATAAAAAATTTGTATTTTATTATATTTTGTGTTTTATTCCAGTATAAACTAGATGAAAGTGATTAAAAATAAGTTTCTGTTCTATTTGGAAATGAATTTGTTTGTTTCGTTTGTTTCTCAATAGCGCGGGAAAAAAACGTTTATCTTGTCGAATTTTACATATTTTTGATAAGTTTATGGAGTGGGTGTTTTCAATATCTCTTGTGAATTTTTCTTTATAACGGACAAGGTCGTTGTTTTCATGGTGAATGATTGTTTGTAGAAAAAAGTGTGCTTTTGGGAGTTAGTTTCTGCTTTATATAAAACTATTGATTGGTTTTGGTGGTGATGTTTCGTTTCCTTGATAAACAGTTTTATTCGCTTTAAAACAGGATAAATAATTTTTTTGACTGAACTACAAAACTTTATAATTTAAGTCTTTGGAAATGACTTTAATCGATTTATTCATGAAAAACTAAAAGATGCTGCACGACAAGCCGGATAAAGAATTTTTTACTGCGATGAAAACGACTTTTTAAAAGCAAAACTTTAGCGAAACTTAATTATAAGGGTGTGGGCCCACCACACCATAAAAAATTTTCTGTACTAATTTACCTCATTCATTTGTAATTCGGAGTACTAATTCTTGTTCTCATTAGGTTTCATTAAAATATTTAATTAGATTTTATGGAAGCAAACAAAAAAAAAAAATATTTTTTACAAACTTTAATCAGACCTCACCCAACAGTTTTTTTTTTTGTTGACGTTTGTTCACGGAAACGACTGAATTTTTATATAAAAAACTTTTTTTATTCTAGCACACGGTGTAAATAAATTTAAAAAACTTTTCTGTTGATGCATTTTTATCGTACAGTTTGATTGTAAACTATGTGAAAAGTGTATCAGCCACCAATCTACATAAAATTTTAATTTTATTTACAATTCAAACGAAAATTTCATTTAATTTTTGTTTTGTTTGTTTCATTTAATAAAAAAAAATTTGTTTGCATGAAAAAAAAATGCCTGTTCTCGTCAATGTTAAAAGGAGAAATTTCTGTGCTTTGTGTAGTTTGTCCCTCAATTTTTATTCAGTAATAACAAGATAAGGATGCTTGAAATAATGTTGACAAACAAACAAACAACAAAGGTTCCTTTGGTTATTTTTTTTTTGTTTAGCTTTTTTCCTTTTTTTTTTTTGATAATTTTTATTCATAAATTATTTTTAGTAATGAAATGATTTTTAGTAAAATAACAAAAACAGCAGAAAAAGGAAGGCAAAAAGGATGGAAATATGTTTTTTTCATAACGTTTTTTTGGCAATAAAATTTAATAGCGTGGTGAATGCGGTTTAAATTGTTGTTATTTGGTGATTCTTAAAATTTACGCTTTTTAGTACACGCTTTTGTAACTTTTTAGTACACGTTTTAAGTGTTTTTCAGTCAATAAAAAAAGTTTTTCAACTAGTTTATCAGTTAGTTAAGTAAAGTTTTGTTTAAAAAAAAATAAAAAACGTTGATATCGTGCAGTAGATATCATCGATGACAGGATAATGAGGGTGAAACGTTTATTACATAACCATAAAAAGTAGAAAAGCAAGTGAGCACTGTTGTGTTTAGTAATGACAAAAGTAAATAAATTTTGATTAAAATAAATAAAATTGGATAATAAGAGATGAAATTTTTTATATATTTTAAATACAATTCATTGCTGATAGTAAAAATTCTATATTGTTGTACGTGAAGTTAGTAGCAGTTAGTTAGTTTACTCATTTAATTCAACAATCCGACCGAATGTTTGTAACTCGGTGTTTATCGTGTATTCTCTTCTTCACTTTTCATTGTAGCAAAAATGAATAAAAAGTGTGTTTATACACAGAAACGTTTGTTTATTGATGTAATGGTAGAAAAGGGGTATTTTCATTTGATATTGAACCCCAGAGACTTTTCGTAAAGAAAATATAATCATAAGACGTTTTGTTTCGTTGAATTTAGCCTCTATACATTTTTTATCAAACACAAGGAAATTTCGCAGGGAAGAGAACGGAAAGACGATGACAACAACTATAACCAACCTTGTTTGGGTTTTCCTTGTTGTTTTTATTCGTTGTCTTTTCTTCTTCATCTTCTTCTACTGATGTATCCTTGATTTGTAAACTCGTTACAAGCTATTTTTGGTTTATTATAAGTAAAGAAATCATAATTTTTCATACTTTTCTCAATTTATCTTCTTTTATTCACTGTTGTTTTGCATAGAAAACGTATTTATTATTATATTTTCCGGATGGCAAATGATATTATTCTTGTTTGAAGTGCTAGTGTACATTTCAAGCGTTTTTTTTTTGGTTGTTGCATAATAATAAAGGAATTTCTTATAATTAATGAGAAGGAATTAAAACGCACAACAAAAGTGATTTTTTTTTTTTTAATTCTTTTCCCTTTTTCTGTTTTTCCAGTATATTTCTGAAAATTTTCTTAATTAGAAACTGAATATTCGTTGTTGTTGTTGTTGTTGTTATTAAAATTTAAATAAAATTCTTTTTCCTGTCACGATCATAAATTAATGGAAATTTGTTGTAGATTTTTGTGTTTTTTCATTTGTGATTAATGTGGCTGTTGAGTGTTTTTGTTCTTGAATTTTTTTATCATTAAGAAAAATTTTCTTTTTGTTTTTTCAAGCGAAGAAGAAAACTTTCGCCTTTATTTTTATTTTTTTTTTTATTTCATTGCATAAATCGTATCGGAGGATTATAACAGTCTGGTGAACGCAATGCTGAGTAATTGATGCTCATTTGACTATGGTAATTTTTTTTAAGTGCGTATGTGATGACATGGATTTATTTTAGTGGAAATTTTCAAATTTTACGTAATAGAAAAATGTGAAAATTAGGCAAAATAAACTGTCAACTTACGTTTTGTGGTAGAATTTAATTTGAATAAATTATGTGGAATTTTTGGCTATAAATAAGAAAGAAATTGATTGAAATATTTCTTTCAAGACATTAATTGTTTGAAAAGTGAATAAATCCCGTGCTTTATGAATGCAGAAGTAGTTTGAATTATGAAGAAACAGTTAGCGGTGTAATTAGAGAGAAAATAATGAATGGAATCTTATTGGTTGTTACTTTCATCCAATTGACATCGAGTAAATTACATTTTTCTCAATTTACTTGCAATAAGAATTTTTTTGATTAAATTTTTGCTATTTTCTTATGCGACCCGGAAGCAAAATGTTTGTTTTTATCCTACGCTAGATTTAATATTATTAAACCTAAAGCAATTTTAATATAGAAAAATATGTTTTATAATATGATTTACAGTGGAAGTGAAGCGAAATATATCAGCAGAAATATAGGAGATTATTGGATTAATATTTTTCTTATTTATTTCCTGTCGTTTTTTATTTATTAAATTTTTTTCTTATTCGTTTTGTGATGAAAAATAATTAGGTCTTGGGTCTAGAGGTGGAACGTTTATAACCATTGCTCACTATTGTGTATTATATGTTGGGGGTGTAAATAGGTGAGCTTTGCCCAACAATTGATAACTTTTAATTGTGTTTTATTATTTATGATAGAAAATTACTTTTTTTTTGCTTCGTTATCTAGAATTCACCAGTACACTAGGATTTTTAATGAGTTTTATAAATTTTTAAATGAAGTCAATGTGAAATATGTATGTAGGGGGTGAAACAGTTTTTGCTTTCGTTTTTTTGATTGAGAAAATTTATTTTCGTATTTATTTACAGACGGTTGAACGGTACCGCAAAAATCATCTAAATAAAAAAGAAAAAGAGTTTTTTTTTTGGCAATATAAATGCGTGGGATGTTTTATAATGCGTGCAACACATCCCTTGTGTTAAATTTTTTCCATGTCTCTCTTTAAACATTCGTTTCGATTATTATTATTTTTATAACTTGATCCGGTATAACACGGTTTACTTTTAATAACCGTTTTATAAAAGTTTTGTAAACACAAATTACCGTCTCTTATATATTCATGACACTTTAACAGCCCTTGACGTTTGTTTGTTGGTTTTTCTTGTTTTTTTTTACCTGCTGAATAAATTATTAGTTTATTTAAAAACTTAGAAATGTCGTTTCAGGGTGGTTGTTTTATTCTATTTTCATTAGTAATAATGATAATGATTGTAGCAGCAAACCAGCAAAAGCAGAATTTGTTGAAAGCAGTAATATTCAGGGAATATAGAAATATATTGGGGTGGAAATACGCTTTGACTTAATGAGTTTTTTTCTTTCGTTTTTTCTTTTTACGTTTTATTGTGCTTTTTGTGCACTATTTTTGGATGGCAGGGGTTAGTTCAAATGTTCATAATATGAAATAAAACTTTGCAACTGCAAAAAAAAATATTTTTGTTGTCGATAAAACTGTTCAGGGCTGTAGCATGTTGATATTTCCTGTTTCTAGCTTTATTAAACTATTTTTAAAAAATAATAATAATTCGATACTGTTCTGTTTGATTTAAAATACCAAAATCATCATAAAAGTTTTGTAATTTTGCTGTTCCAAGCGATACAAAAAATTATTTAACCGTTGATTCAGCTGTAATTGAAATGAATTTTTTATTTTTTAAGCAGAGCGCTGTACCCCCCGTATTTAAGTTTACTTAACTTTAAATGGTAATTCGATTTTTTACCTTTCCAGGTGTACATCGCTAAAGCTTTTTTATTAGTAAATTTATACGAGGAAAGCTTATCGAAAATAATCCAATGAATTGACTTCTATTATGTGGATGGGTAACAAAATTTTGGGGGTTTTAAGTTGGTGGGGAAATATTGAAAGAAAAAAAAACTAAGATTTTAATTAAGAAATAAATGAATAGGAGACGTAATGTAGACACTTTGTGATTTGGGTTCTTTTTTTATTTATTTTTGCCATTTCATTCAAGCTAATTTACCTTATTTGTTAAATAATGAATTCTGTGTGGTTTGTTAACAGAAAAAAGAAAAATTCCAAATTAAGTGTTGATTTGTGAACCAGATAAAAAGTTTACAAAACAAATGTCGTGGAAAATTTTTCGGTAAACACAAGGAAATTCAGTTGTAGCTTGTAAACTTGAATTTAAGGCTACTAATTGGAGTTAAAAGACAAAAAAAATCATTTGAAGTGCGTTTTGGGAGTTTTATTGTTTATACTTGATTTCAGGATGGGTGCTTTTAATTAGTTCGCCTGAAAACAACCGAATAAACCGGTACAGTTATTTTTAGAATAGATGATCCCACTAATAACCCTTTGTAACTGCCTGAAACATAAATGTTTACAACATTCTTCACTCTAGTGCGAACATCGCTCTCGAATTACTCAATTTTCATAAATAATTTCTGTTACAAAACCTTTCTAAATCCACTTAACAGATTTACTTGTTAAAAAAATTTTTTTTTCTTTTCATATTCACAAATGTCTATTTCACCCTAAACCGTGCAATTTTTATTTAATATTCAATAATCGTCGTTTATCGGTTATGCTAAAATAACATAAAATTCTGAATAAGAAAATTGCGAAATTTCTTTACCTGGTTCGAATAGTGTATAGCGACCTTACAAGGATTATAACTGGAATTATAGCACCCAGCTATTTCGACTATCTTTTATGATCATTTTAACAAATTTACTGATAATCCAAAAAAATATATAATAGCGGGCTTTAGTTGAGAGGGTTGCTTGTAATAACAAAATAAAACTTTTGTAATCCAATGGAATAAAATTTATGGATTTTTATTCTCTGAATGAGTGTGTTGTATGTTTGATTTAAAGGCGTTTCCGGTAAAAGTACTCTGTTAAAACCGATTGTTGTAATAAATTATTATTTCATTGTGGACCGACCGCGCCTTAAGGACTTTTATTTCTTGTTTAACACTTTGCTTTGTTTATGCCGCATAAATAAGATTTTTTTTTTGTTTTTATGACGGTTTTTTGTTGTGTCGAAATGTGAGATTCTTGATGCTTTTAGCTGTAATTCATCACTGATTTCACTATATAAGCTCACAAATAGTTATCAAATAGATTTAAAATTATATTAATCAATCATTCTTTATCATCACTTTATTACAATAAATTAATTTTTTTTTTTTTATATATTTTGATAGATAAGTTACTTAAAAATAATTAATTAGTCAAATGTTTTGTTATAAAGTGTGTGTGAGTTTTGAGAAGGAATTTCACTTTGTTGTATTAATTTTTTTAATAATGATAACAGAATTATGACTCATTGTTATCATGATAACGTAAAAATATTTTGTTTTTATGTGATAAATTGTTTATGTTTTAAAAATAAAAACAAAAAAAAAATCCAACAGTCCTGAGCAAAACTCTGGGTACTCTTGAAAACATTTTTATTTTTATTTTTCAGGAAGTTTTTTCAGTCTTTGTTAATGAAATTTGTAGACAAATCATTGGTGTGTACGTGCTTAACTAGTTTTCTAACTTCTTTACACTAAAAACTCCTCAGAATTTTCTTGAAATGGAACCTACAAATATAACATGCATTTATCAACAGAAATATTATTATTGTGCAATGAAAAAATCGCCTAATATCTGTGATATCATTTTGGCGCAGTCGTTAAATTTTTTTTCTAAAGATTATTTGATGCATTGAATGTTGAAAAATTGAAGAGTAATAAAGCTGTGCTTTTACTACATAACAATAAATTTACAAAAAGAAAAATATTTTCCCTATATATGGAATTGATAAATTTGCTGCTTGCTTTGCCGTTATATATTTTTCTGCTATTTAATGTGTATAAAGTGGTCACTTTAGACAATTTTCTTTTTGCAAAACTGACTGGCTGTCATTACAATTCATAATAAAAAAACATTGAATAATTTTATGAGAAAAATATGAAGACAGATCGGTTTGCGTGTTTAGTAAAAAATGAATTTTTTTGTTTATTGAATATTTGATGTTTCTCGTTACATTTATGGAAATTTTTTAGCCATTGGTAGCCGTGGAGGTTTTTTTTTTATAAAATAAAAGAATATTTGAGTAAAATGTTCAATCAATCAATTTTAAGAAATTTAAACTATTATTACTATTAATTACTATAATTACTATTATAACTATTTTTTTTTTTTTTATTTTTTGTTGGTTATATTTCATGGTAATTGTGGGTGGTTTTAGTTTGATTCGAAAAAAGAAAATTTATTTTATCGGTTTAATCTGCATTATGATAAATGAGAAGGAGGTCGAATTCTTAAAAGCAGATTTTATATTACGTTTCCTAATGCTTATTAAGCTTTAAAACTGAAAACATTGGCATAACGCTACGTTTCTGCGTACGAATCTACATGACCGCATACATTTTCTATTGGTTTAACATTATTAGTACAGTCGTTACTTTTTAAAAACGCCAGCATTGCCACAGCATTACCAATATGAATTTATAATCGTGACAAACTAATTCAAATATAATTAAACAAATTAACAAAACATTTGTGTAAATACAGTAAAAAAACATGAACCGAAACCATGATCTTAACATTGAAAAACATATTTACGAAAAAAAAAACATAAAAATAGACCAAAATTTCACCACACAATATTTACATAATTTTTTTTTTTTAATAAATTTTTTCATTTATCAAATTGGTTTTTCGTTTTCAAATATTTGAAGCGTACATTTTTTGTCGTCATCTATAATCTAAAAAAAAATTGGGTTAACTAGAGTAGAAAAGCCAAAATAACCAATTTAATTTGTTCTTATCATTTGGATAATTTTTTTGTATTAATCTTGATAGTTGCGTTAAGAGTGAATGCGTTGCGTGTACTACGTGCATTACGTTATGAGTTTGGGACATTTTATAGCTGTAAACCCGAAACTAAAAACGATCGATTTTAAAATACGAAGTACTGTATCTAACTTCACTTTAGTTCCCTTCTTTTTTCTATTTTTTTAAATTTCTTTTAATACGAAAATTATACAATTTTCTTTATACAAATTTAATAACGTTAATACGTAATAAATAAATTAATTTACTAATATATTATTATCATGAATTATAAGGATAAACAATGTAAAATATTATTCTGTATATATCGGAAGTTGGTTGTTTTTATTTTTAGTGTACGTACGACAAATACTATTTTTCGATTTTTTTTTTTTTAGTATAATAATAAATGTTGACAAAAAAAAAAAAAAAACACTATAAATATGCAACAGATTATTATATCGTGACGAGAAATTTTTTTTTTGTATTTAAACAACTGTGAACTAGAATTATATAGAAGAAGAAGAAGTAAAAAAAAAGGCACAAAAAGCGCTAGGCTCTTATGGGACGGGAACAAACTAATAACAAATGACTTTTCTGTTATTTTATTCCTCGTTTTATTATTACGATTTACATATTAAATATATGTCGTGTATGTTATATGTATGATTGCTGTAGAAATAAATAAATAAAATTTTTTATTTCTATACAAAGAATACAAAAATAAAAATTATTATTATTATGGGGAAATAAAAAGAAATTCATAAAAAAAATATTTGATATAATTGATTATGGTTTTGGTGTTTTTTTTTTCACCTTAAAAATATACAGGTAAATGTGGGCTAAATATGCTTAACACGGTATGTTTGACGAGGGTGGTATGAGACTATAATACCATAGTGTATAGGCGTTTAACGAGACGGTGAATAAAGCTTGTAAATTGCGTTAAATAAAACTCGGTAAAAGCTTTTTGTTAAATGTGAATTTTAAGCGTTTAATATGGATTAAATAACGCGTTGTAATGTGGTAAAAATAACGATATATCGATTGGATAATTATACTTAAATACATTTTTTTAAAGCTTTACAAACGAGTCTTAAAAAATGAGATGATTGGCTTATTATTAGGAATTTTAAAATAGGGGAATCCCAATTAGTTTGCTGATCTACAAAGCTTTCAGTTTTATTCTTTCTGTATCTACACCGCTTAATAAAAGTCATTTTAACAGTTGAATTTCGTTTACTTTAAACCACCATATATACCGTATTATACAAAGCATACAATTTTAAACATTTTTATTACTATCGAAAAAACATTTCATAAATTACCCCAAAAATAATATTTCCCTTTTAATTACACAAAAATAACAAAAAACTAGAAGAAAAAAAAACATTTTTTAATTTATTTAATTGTGTTGTTGCTGCTGCTGCTGTTTTATTTCAACGTGTACCAAAAAATACTGAAAAAGACTAATTAAAAGGTAAAAAATTTACTTTTATTTCTCGGGATATAAAAAAAAAACAAAACAAACCGAAAAAATATTTTTTTTTTTTGTTTTTCTCTCTTCCTTATTGCGTTACATTTGTCTGGTGGTGGTGGTGCTTTTTCTTTTTTTTTAGTACATATTAAAAGCATTCGGCTATTAACTGTCACGGTATTATTTTAGTACATATAAAACACTAGGCAACAACTAAAACTTTTTTGTGCTAATTCAAATAAATTCATTTAAAAATGACAAAATTTAAGCTTTTGAATTGGTAATTTGTAGTAAAATTTTATTATTGAAACTTTTTCTTTTTATTTTCTGCTTTTGCTTTTCTTTATCCCAAACACTACGCCACCATCACCGTGTAACATCTGTTTTTTTTTTTTTATTATTCAACCGAAATACAATGAAAAAGAAATCAACAAACATTTTGATAGATTTTCAATGGGAATTTTCGTAAATTAACACGTTTCTAACTATTTTTAATGCAATTTATGATCGATTGGATTATTTTGTTTAAATATTATCGTTGGATAATAGGTTTTTTTTTTGGGTGGAATGCTGTCTTTTCACAGTCTGTTAGTAATTTATCATCATCAATTATTTTTGGTATTTTGATTATAAACTTAACTTTCTGGCGCACACCTGAAATTCTCCTTCTAAAGTAGCTTTTTTACGATAATAAAACTTCACTTTTACAATTTCCTCAGGCATACAAAGAAATTTCCATGGGTTCTTATAAATTTTTCATTGGATAATTTATTGTGTCGCAGAGTTTATTATATTTACATTTAGAGTGAATCTTGAAGGTAATTCAAGTGTAAAAAGGTAAATGTTAATGCGGCAATTAAACATTATTTTGTAGGACTTTTAAGTGTGTTGTTTCATTACTTTAAGCCTTATAATGGTTCATGGTGAGTAGTAAACACCAAGTTTTATATTAGATCCGTTAAGTAAGGTTTATACGCTGATATCTATTCAGTTTTTTGTTAAAAACTTCTAACCATAAAGTTGGTTTTAACTCTTCTAGACAGTGCGCTGCGTGTTCATTTCTTCAGCACGTAACCATATTTCTGTATAAAGTGGAATTTTTTTGTATTTAGTTTTTTATTTAAAGCTGCTACTGCTACTGCTGTTTCTATTTTAAAATTTATCTTCTAAAAAGACAAAAGAAATTTTTTTGGCATAAAAATCGTTTGGTTTATTTTTTTAGGAATATAAATGTCTATATGAGAAAATTCTTTAAACCCCTTGAGTAGTACAGAACGGAAGACACACAAAGCGAGTGTATTCTATAATTCTTTTTTCATTTTTTTTTATTTTTTTTTATTAGTTTTTGTGCCTGTATCCACCCTAAAAACCACCAACAGATGCAGCAGCAGCAACGCCACAAACACTAAAAAATATAAATAAAATAAAGAATGGAAAAGATTTTATGTTTATTTCTATATTTCATAAAGAAATTGCTATGTTAAGTTAAGTTTTGCTTTTTGCCGGAGCTTTCATAAAATTTTATTTTTGTCTCTTCAATTTACCGACTTTTTATTATTTTTTTTTTGTTGTCTCTTTGTGTTGCTCTTTTGCAATAGAAAATAAAACTAAAACACATAATAAAGCTTGAAAATGAATTGTTTTAGATTAACCAATCATGTAATACGTGCGCGCACAGTTTATTAAAAAATAATTGTTTGAAAAGTGTTAAGTACGGCTACGGAATGTATTTTTACGTCTTAATACCACATAAAACTACTTGCAACTACTGAGATTTTCTTAACCAATTAAAAACGTTTAAATTTAAGCTGCGCACGCATATAATTACATATGTTTGATAAGGAAAAAATAATTTTTAATCGAATTTTATCTATTTTTTGACCTTTTCTCTGTGTTGTTCTATGGTTTTTTCTTAATTTTTTTTTGTTTTTTATTACATTAAAAATTATTACCGAAAAACCATATATGTTATAGCCCCTAGTGTATGATAAAAGTCTGCAATTTTTATTATTAATATTGCTTTTGCCCCGTTTGTTTTTCTTCTTCTATTTTTTCTTTTTTTTTTTTTTTGGCTTTATTATTGATTTTTGCTTTTTATTATCTAATTTTTATGTTTCTCTGAGTTGTTTTTCGGTTTTTTCAATTTTTTTTTTTATCATGGAAAATAATATTTTTTCTGTTTTATTGATTAAAAATGATAATTTTTTTTTTTTTAGAACATGAATTACACAGTATAATTGCCTAAATAAATTTTTCTTCTGGTTACCAAAAGGTTTTTTTCTTCTTTTTTTGTTTTCCGAACTGTTTTAATGCGGTTTTTGTTTGGGGTTGTATGTTTTGTAATTAAAAAATAACAAAACGAAGAATTTGTATCGTTTTTGTGTTTGTGTACTAAAAAGTTTTTCTTTTTTTAAAATATTTTATTTGTTTCTCTCTGCTAGGTTTAATAGAGAAGTAAACACATTTGTGTTGTGTTAATGTTGGGTAATAAATATTGAAATAAAAACGAAAGAAATGTTTGTTTGTTTATTATCGTTTATTTAGTAATGGATTAAGATGAAGGAATTTTAACTATCAAAAATAAAGAAGAAGATTTTTTGAATCTCTTTTGTATAGAATTTAATTTAATTTGTACATTTTTTGTGTTACCTGTTTTGTTGTTACTGCTGAATTAGCAAACAATGCGGTAACAATAAATGTTTTTTTTTTCTTTTGCTCTTCTAAGAGAATTTATTTATAAAGTTTAGTTTGGTTTTCATTTCATTTTTGTTATAAAGACGACAACAGTGACAACAGCAATGACAGAAAAGAACATTAAAGAGGATGGTTGGATAATCTTGTTAACAAAAAAAGAAAAGAAAAAGAAACGAAAAAATATCCTGGATACGCCTAACAACTAAACTCTGTTACTAGAACAGTGGATGTTGTCTTGTCTTTTTACATATTTAAGTAGTTTGGTTTTTTTTTTTTTTTTTTTTGTTCCGGTTTATTTATGAGGTTTAAAAATGTCTCGTTGTGGAATTTTCATTGTAAAGTTTTACTTCGTAGGTAAAAAATCGCGATTATTACACTGAATGACAGTTACTAAAGTAGTTTTCTGTTACTTAATGTCTGAACACATCTGATCGATGTTATGACCTCTTATATCTTGTCCCAATTTTCCCAGTTTTCTTCACGCTTATAACAGAAATACATAGCAGATACTTCTTTACACAAGGGACAAAAAAGGCTGGCGTTTGTTCAACATTTTGATTGTTTAAAATAAAAATTATTTCTTGTAGCTACGATAATGAATTTATTATTTTATTTTTTTTTTCATAGACGTTAATCACCATTTGGCCTATAAAAAGTGGAAAATTGCAATAAAAAGCTCCGGCATCACCATTATCACGAACAACAAAATTATCTTTTCTGTTTTCTATTTTTTTTTTTTTTTTATATAATTTATGATAGGAATTGCAGAAGTTTCTTGTTAAAACATTACGGAAATTTATGTACACGATTCGACCGAATTATTTTATTTTCGTAGAAAGGAAAAATGAAAGAAATGATCCAATGCGGATGAGGATGAGGAATTATTTTATTGGCAAAACTTTAATTTTTTTATATATTTTTTTTTTATCTGATGGGGAAAATTTCACTTTGTGCTGTGTCTTTCGTATTTTTTTCTTCGGCAAAAGTGCTGATTTTTATAAATTTCTTTATAATTTACTACTCTGTTGTACCGCTGTAGTTTAAGTTGTTGGATTTGTCTAAAGACACGTAAATTAAGTCAAACGCAGCCAAGTCAGTCACATTTAAAACTGTCACAGCACTGTGCCAACCATAAATACACGCCAGCAAATAAATCATTCAAATAATGTGACATAAATATTTTATTAAAACGATTAAATCTCTGTTATCTCTGTTTGCTAAAAAGTCGCACCTCATAAAAAATAAAAAGGAAAAATAAATTGAGAAAAATGATTTTAATCTAAAACGACTATAGTTGCTGCTAATAGCTCATTTCCATTGATCCAAATTCTCTTGTATTGTCTTCTCATTAACATTGTGTCATATGTTGTCGCTTAAAAACCATCCCAACCCACATTACGACAACAACACATTACTATGAGTTAAATATTTGCTGCTTAATCTACAAAAAATAATCTCTGTTTAAACTTTATTTTTCCTTCTTCTACAGATTTTCTTTTTTTTTTTTTTGGCTAAAGATGAGAGAAAGAAAAAACTTTTCTTTGCCTTGAATTTTTCTTTGTTTGTTTTGTTTTGTCTTGTGTCGTTTTGTGGACACACAAATGGAATTTCATTAATTAAATTTATGTTTCTAAGAAATTTCCTGCCTTTTGTGTATTACATAAATAGTTTAGCTACGATGCCATTTCAACACTAAAGTGATTATTTTATTCTATTTGTACGGCAAGTGTTTTTCGTATGGGAAAATTTTCATTTATTATCTGTGTACTAAAATACGGCTTAATTACTGTTCTAAACAATTTTTTTTCTTCGTTTTAAGAGATTTTCAAGCAAAGAAATTATTTTTAATTAGTTTTAACCGTCTTATCCACAGAGTTTTTATTTTGTCACCACTTTTTAACTTATGAGTGTACTAAAAGTTGCAGTTATTGTACTAAAACACTGTATTTACGGTGTGATTTTCCTTCTTTTTTTTTATTGAAAAAATTATTTTAAATAGAAAAAATTGATTTTCTGTCTAAAGAAATATTTATTTTCTTTGTATTTCACGTTATTTATGCTATTAGTACATTAATGTGGAAATTTTTTCTGTGCTTTTTGACAATTTATATGTTAAATTAAGTGACAGAAATTTTCTACTTTCGTGGCACTTTACAATATGCATAGTTGACAGGAAAATCAGGGTATTTATTATGGGGGTTTTTTCTGGGAAGAAATCTTAATTATAATCTAGAGTAGGTTAAATAGTTGAGGTGATGGATGATGGGCTTTTTTTAAATTTTATTTGTTTGCCTCGAGACATGTAATAGTTTTGCTGAGACTGTAAAATTTCGTTTTTCGATTGATTGCGACTTCAGTAAGTATCTGGCGGTGTCACAAGATTTTCCGTTAAAATAAACAACTAAGCTGTCTGTATAAATTTAGAAGTTTTTTTTATGCATTGGTATTGATTCAAAAGTTTATCACACAAAAGTTTTCGCTAAAAATAAGTTTTTAAATTCATAATTTATGTTCATTAATAGTCGCTTTTGTCCTATGTTCTCTGTGCTTGTTATTCGACAGACAATTTTTTTTATGCATTTTCTGTTGCCAGCTGTGTAGTATGCCTATTTCTGCTTTTAATTAATTGCAAATCAAAGCTTTTTTATGCTTTTATTCAATTATGAGATTTTTTTTTCTTATTTCAAGCAGCAAAAAAAAAAAATCAAAGGAAAAATTCTCGCTACAAATAAGCTAAAAATAAATAAGAAAAAAAAACTCTGTCACATCTCTCTCGTCTTTATCGTTTTTTTGATTTTCACAATGGGTATTCGAGGGGTATTTTAATGTTTTATATATAAAATGAAATTATTTTTAAATAATTTTTATATTTTGTAATATTCTTAGCACGTTTTTGTATGCCCGCACCTCTTGAGAATTTTTTTATTTTTCTTTTCTATTTCGATTTTATTTATGGAAAAGTCAAAAATTTAATAATTTATGTAAATAAAATTCATTCGTAAAAAACACTAGTCTCTGTCTGACAGGTATGAAAATTTCTTTGTAAATTTATGTACTAAAACCATATGATGGTATATGGTGGTTGTTTTCTCAATTCAGCTGGTAGCTGATGTAAAGAATGGGCTGTTTGGTGTCCGCTGTTATACTGCAAAGTATATGTCAGCTAACATATTGTTGATGTTTGTGTTGTTTTAAAAAGTCTGTCCACTGTTTTAAAGTGGTATGGGGGCAGGTTCTCACTTTCATAATTTTTAATACATAAAAATGACATTTTAAGTGTTACAAATTGACAGGGTGTTTCGCAGCGTTTTGTTTTAAGTCAGCTAATATATAATTTCAGTAATTTATTATTGAAAATTGCATGCTATTTGTGTACGGAAATGAATTTTTTTGTTCCATTAATATACTTGATGTATGTTTGTATTTTCTGTTTAATAAAATTAAAAATATTTATTGTTTTGTGTTTAGAGCAGTTTTATGCTGAATATAAAAAGCCACAGCTGCAGCTTAGGATTGTCTAAATACACGGAGAATCGATTTGAATTTAATTTCACCAATTTCGATGCTTAAATAGCACATACATTTTTCGAATTTCAACGTCAATTATAAAGATCTTTATAGAAATAAACTAATTTTGTGGATAATGACGTAATTGTGGGTGGTTTTGTTTCATTAGATAAAGTTTTTGTTATTATTTACTCAAACCATATAAAGGCGAAAATCAATTTCTAAATCTCATATTACGATATAAATGTTGCTCTTTTATGGTTGATTATTATTATTATAGAATTGATTGGATAATTATAATTACTTTTGGATTAATTCATTAATTAATTAATTCAAATTAAATTTTCTTCGCATTATTCAATGTCATATAATTAGTACACAAAAAATTATTTTATAATAAATCACTGTGCTATTGGTGTTATTATAGACGTTAGGGAGTTATTTAATGGGCGGTTTTTGTATAATTACCTACAAGAAATCTATATTTAGTATGATATAACGAAAAATGTCATGAAATTTCTTTATGAACGTACAAAAATAAAGTTTTATCCAGAAAATTTGTGTGTACTAAAATTGTTTGCCATTTACTAGAACGTATAGTCCGCACTTTATCACATTTAAAGAATGTTGTCTCGCTTTATAATCGATTTATAATAATAAACATTTTTTTGTTTTCGATATTTTTTCTTTTAAACAGGAAACATGGTGTCGAACCGGAAGAAGGTACTGCACAACGGATATAAAAAATAAAGAATTAGACGAAACATCATCTAGTAATGATACGACAAAAGTTGCATCAGGTAAGAAAATTAATTTTTTTTCGAATTTTTAATTAATTAAATAATTTATTTGTTTTATTTATAATTTATAATAAAATTAATAAAAAAAAAACTCTCTCCACCATTTTTATAATTTACAATAATTTTTACAAAAACTTTTTTTTTTATTTTCCATCAAGACTATCATAACACTCCATACCCGGTTCGCATACCTCAAACTCTTCAAATTCCATTTCATCAAATTTATTCTGTTGACTCTTCATCTGTGTATCATTTGTTAAATAATTTTTCTCATTAAAAGCACTCAGATTACCCCATTTAATTAGATTTGTTGCCGTTTGCTGTTGTAATACATTTTCCGGATTATATTCTGAAATAAGCATTTTATTTTTGGTTTCATTTATTTTTGTGATCACAACTTTTCTATCATTATCATCATGTTGCTGTAATTGATTATCATTTTGTTGTGCCTTTTTAGCATTATTTTCACGATCTTTTGTTGGTTTATTTACGGATGTTTTATTGGCTGTTGTTGTACTCGGATTAATTAAATTATTTTGATTGAATGCCAAATCAACGTCTTTGTTACGGCAAATTTTTGTTACATTTTTACATTGGTCGTTTGTGGTTGGATTATTAAAGTTAATATGATTGTTGACTGTCACTTGGGTGATTAAATCTACGGGTGATAATTTTTTAGTACCACCCTCCAATACCATTTGATTATTTATTGTAACCGCGTCTATTGATTTTATTGAAATATTATGATCGATCATTTTTTCGATACACTTTGATTCGATAATGCGTGGCATTGCCTTTTGATTGATTGCACCCGTCTCTAAACGATTTATTAATGTACGTACAGATTCTTCCTGTTGTTCATCCAATGGTAATGGCGGCGGTGTTTGTAAATAATCATTTCTCTCTAACAACTCTAATTGCTTTTCAATTTCTTCACGTATTTCATCCTCGTGACGGCCAGCCAACTCTAATCGACTGCTGCAACTATTTGATTTAACCAATTTGAATTTAACACCTGAGAACGATGACGACATTTGATTATTTATGGTAAAATAAAACTAAAGTTCTTACTACACTACGAATTATTTATTTACCCAAATAATTATCGGATGGTTTCATTTGATTGTAAATATCTTCGGTGCGTGGACAACAGTGTGGCTGACAGCTACCACATTTTTTTGATTGTCCACGTATCTCTTGCATTATGGCCTTTGTCATTGGGCTAACATCAGCCAATTTTTTTGCAACTACTTGGCCTCCATAGTATGTTACTGTTGAGCCACATTCTCTGATTTTTTCTAGGACATCCTAGTTGATTAAAAAAAATATATATATATTATTTAGAACTGATTGACAACGGCAATTTATAAGATTCTTACCTGACTGACATAATGCGATTCACATAATTCATCATCGCATAAATATTCCTCACTAGACGAGTTGTTGTCTTTTAAAGTCAATCCGTTTTTATCCTCGTTATCACCACAATCACACGGTGAACTAAGTTCTCCACTTGATATTCCACTAGATAAACTAGCTGAATCCCATTTTCTCATGCCAACACCGCCGCCTACGCCACCGCCAACACCACCACTTCCACCATTACCATACGATGTGTCAATTGTTAAATATCTCAGTGCCTTCTTTCTTATATTTTCATTATTCTGCACTCTGGTTACAATCAATTTTGTTGTATCCTCACCCGTAGATGATAATGACGACGACGATAATGGCATCACATTATTAATATTTTTATTTTCGTTATTTTGCTGTTGTTGTCGCATTCTTAATGTGCCTTCGAAAAGTTTACGTACATTTCTAACCGTATCAGGACTTGGTAATTCCTCATCGATCAATTCTCTGTTCACACGTACCGGATGATAAAAGAAATGTCTTTTGATGCCACTTTTAGTGCCATCTAAACGTTTTGTCGCACCGCCGGTTATACGGCATGTTGTCGTATGCGGTGGCATCGCATGCTGGGAGACTTTTTCAATCTTCGTACGTACCGGCTCTATTATAACGACATTATTGTGAGCGAGTAATTCCTAAAATGTAATTAAATTTTTTTTTAGTTTTATTTGATTTTATTTTATTTAAAGAATGTGGGGGGGAGATTTTTTTTTGTTTACTTGAAAACTATAATCCTGTAGGTATTGCATCAAACCATCGAATTGTGCTTCCTTACGACTATTTGTCGTTGCCAGCATATTCTTCTGAAACATATCCGATTTCATAACTTTGTAACGGACATGATCAAAGTCAGCCTCGTCAGTGTTTTGTGCTTTAACAATGGTTGCCTGCTTTTGTCCATCTAACTCAACAATTTCAATCATTGGACAAAAACTTTGAAAATCCTCTTGCTGTTGTTGTTGTTGTTGATATTGATGCTGTTGTTGACCTTTTCCAATACCATTACCCCATAAAATATTTTTTGTATTTTCAACAGACGTGACATAATTATTATTATCATTATGCTGATGTTTCTGTTGATGTTCCTTCACCTCCTCCTTTTCCTCTTCAAATTCATTTTTTCCATTATCAGAATAAATTGGTTGTTGCTGGCCATCTTTACCATTATTTTCAATTAATTTTGACCAATAACATCGTACCGAATCGATTTTCTCCTGAAATTCTTGTTTTATCTCTTTGGAATCATTTTTATTATTTAAAATTTCCATATTTAAAAAATCTTCATTTTGTTTTTTTATTATATTATCTTGGCGTTGTACCTCCTGAGGTTGTTCTTGATGTTGCTGTTGTTGTGGCTGTTCCTCCTCACCTGTACTGGTAACACTATGATATTGATTAATCATTTTATTGTCGGATCGCTTAGAATCGACAATATGTAAAATTTGTGGTCGTGACATTTTATTTTCCTTTATTCGCTTATTTTTATTATTATTGAATTCACAAAAATTTGGTATCGGTGATGGTTTTCGTGAAGTATTATTATCATCGATTATTAATTTAATTGGTTTTGCTGTGAAAATATCTTTAGTCGACGTCGGTTGCCTTAATTTTATTTTACGTTCCTGAAAAATTTCTTCTTTATTACAACAGATGTCATCAGTTACATTTGCATCACATTCATCTGTGATTATTATCTGGATATTTGTTGGTATCTGCTGATTACCACTATATGTTGATGTTGTTACCGGAAATGTATCATTAACAAATTGATTTTTATAATAATTTATTGATAATTGATGATTATCGATTAATATTGCTTCTGCTAACTTTTCTTCCTTGGAAATTTGATTAAAAATTTCTTTTTTCTCTTCTGAGTGCTGTAACTTCTCTTTTATAACGTTTTTTGCTATTAATTCATCAACAATTACCTTTCTACCGCCTATATTTATAAAATTTGTTGCTTGTAGTAATGAGTCTTGATCACTAAACGTGTTATGCGTATTATTATTCTGTGTATTACTGTAACAATCACTTGTTGAAAATGTATCTGTTGAATTACCACAATCAGAATCTAAACCTAATTCTGATAATAAATCACTAGTTGTTCCAACAACACTATTCACTTTTTTATTAATATTATTATTGTATTCTCTAATGACCGCTTCCACTTCAATTGATGGCGCCTCCTTTGGTTGTTCATCAATTGATATCGGATTTAATATAACAATTTCACAGTTTTCACGTTGTCGCAAACGTTTATGGGCACGTCCAAAACGTGATATTGAATCATAAATTGTACTTTCATTATCATTTATTTTTGGCTTTGTACAGGTTACATCACCGGTTATATCACAAGACAAACGTAGTTTTGCATCAATGCACTCGGATACACAGAGACTTTTACCGATGTTAATGTCAGGCAGAGAACAGTATTGATTCTCCAAAAAATTTGTCACTAAGGATCCTTTACCCTTATTACAAATATTATCTAAATAATATTCACGTTGTAATTGGGAATTTGCAATAAGTGTTAACCGTTCCAAGGTGCCACGATTTGATAAATCGGAAAATGTTGTAAAATTACTCTGCTCCTCAATGTCGTTCTGTTGATACTTTGGCTCTAATGCAATTATTTTTGGTTTAGTTTTTTTCGTCACTTGACTGTACAACGTATCGATACTCGTTAAATTCACTTCATCATCATCCTCTGGATTATTATCATCAATTTCAATTATATTAGTGTAATTATTTTTTGTTGTGTACGTTTGATAATTCGCTATTGCATCATAATCATCGATTTTTATCTCGATTATTTGTCCATTCGCGATTACATGAACCTCAGGTAATGGATCATCAAGATTATTATCCTCGATAACCGTTTGTATGTCACTACAAAAACTTCCTTCCGATGATAAATAAATTGAATTGTACGAAACTTCACTCGTTATATCATCTGCTTTCAATTCAATTATTAATTTTGTGTTATCAGTGTTTGTGGTTGTAGTGATAACAGGTATCACTGTCGCTGCTATACTATGATTCGATAATGTTTCTAAATCATCTAGTAAATCATTTGCTATTACAGAACAAATGGCATCATTTTCGTCGTCGTGTTGTATTGAATAATTTTCCGATAAATCAGAATTTGATGGTGATGTCGTTGTTTCAGGTAGTGCACTGCTAGTCGTCTGTTCCAAGTCAATTAAATGTTTTTTTCTTATTCGTGCTGAATCATCGGTACCGATTTGATGTAACGAATTTTTAAAATAATTCGAATCCAAACTATCTAAATCACTTTTATCATTTTGCCAGGGTACTGGCGGTAATTTATTATAATCAAAACCACCGATTTGTAAATTTTGATATAAATCCTGTTGATTTAGGTGCAATTCTGAGTCGACAGTTTCCGTTGATTGGGTCTCTATACCGCTACCACCACTATCATCGGTGTTGTATTTTTGTTTATACCTAAAAAAATATTTTTTTTTTTTAGTTTTATTTAGTCAATGAGGAATTCCGGAGAGATTTCGTATACTTTTCTTGGAAAAAATTTCGATCAACTAAACGTGCTCTTGGTATCAACTGTGATCGTCTACTTTGCTTAATTCCACTTATTTGTAGATCGTTATACGTTTCCTCCCGAATAACCGCTAGACTTCTTGTACGTCGCAAACTGCACGCTTCTAAATTTTTATTATCACCTTCGTAACTCAAATTAATTTGCTCATACAACGTATAATCGTCGTTATGATGTTGTGGCAACTGATGCTGCTGCTGCTGTTGCTGTTCTGTTAAATATAAAAGAAAAACTTTTCGGTTTTAAGGTGCAATTAGATAAATTTTAGTATTTTAATAAGAAAAGAAAAAAAAATAATCGCGTCTGTCGTTACCTTTGTTATTAACGCTGTAAGAGTCCTCAATGTCCCCACATGTATCAATACGGGAGTACAAATCGTATAATCCTGTATTGTAGAATTGTTGCTTTTGGTGATGTTTCTTGTTACCAGAGGTGCATTTACCGTTTATTGTCGGTGTTGTCGTTAGATCAATACTAGATAATGAACGTTGTCGCCAACCAGAACCTCTACCGGGACCCTTAAATATATTAACAGAATCACGTATACGTACACGATCAATGTAATTATGCTGATTTTCTGAATTTCTGTAAAATTAAAGAAAAAAAAATTGATTATTTCAGGTGTGTTATTCTTCAAATTTAATTAAATTTCTGCATGACTTTTTTTGCGTTTTCGATTTTCTTTAAAACAAATATTGGATTTTCTTGTGTTTTTTATTCGCTTATCATGAAACAATATTTGTCTATCTTATCACCCATTGTTAACAGAATTAAAGTTATTTTTCAGCGTAAATTAATATATTTTTTAATTAAATGTTAACGAGAATTCTTTTTATGTTTTAAGATGGTGGAATGATCTGTGTTTCTCTTCATTTTCTTTGCTTTTTTTTTTTTGAGAAAATAATGAAAAACTTTTTGCATTTTCGATGGGTGGTTGTGTATTGCAGGTAATTTTATATTATTGTAGCGTGAATAGAATGGTTTTATCGTTTCATGTTATACCTTAACGTTTTATTAAACGCGCCAGTGTAAAATATTACGTAGCTGATGTTTTAGTTAGCGAATAACCAACGATGTACACCCGTAAAACCTTTTACTCTGTTATTTCCTTTAAATTTCAACAAAACACTGAATTAAATTTATTTTCCGTTATTCAAGTCGTACAGTGTTATAAATATACCGTGCTAAAAAAAAGTTTCTTCACTAATTTTCCTTTTAAAACAATTTTTAACGGCAAAACTCGACCAAACCCTGAAAATTAATTCTTAAAAAAAAAATGTTTCTCTATTTTTGTTTTTTCATAAGTTCGTGTTAATAAAGTACCGTGTTAACAACAGGTTATTTTGCACAAACGTTAATTAACATTATTTATTTCTATCACGCACGTTAATAACATAAAAAAAAAAGAAAAAAAGTTTATTTGTAGTAAAGTTTGTAATAAAAACTGAAAGTCAATTGAGGATGATGCAACAGAATAAAGAGGAAAAATGAAAAAAAAAAAAAAAGAAAAAACTTTTCTAGCTTTTTATATGGAACTTTCGATTTTTGTTTTTACTTCTTTTACTTTTAAAAGAACCTTAGTTAGTGTACAGCACATAACATGTGTCAACGATCCTTCTTTCTTTTTTTTTTTATCGCAGATACCTAAGTATGTAATGTAATGTCGGGCGTATAGTTCGTTGGGGTCTTCTAGGGAAGATGATGATGCTTGCGAAATGTTTTTTTTTTTTATGAATGGGTTTGGATGGGAAGTTTCGTTTGCTCTATTACTTCACAAAGGTTTTGCTGTTTGTTATGTCGTTTTATATTACATACTGATGGTTAACTTATTGTGTGGGTGTTGTGTTTACCTTTAAAGGAATAGAAAAAAAATGATCAAATGTAATTAAATATTTACTTAATTCGTTTATATTTAGTTTACGTATCATAAGTGTACATGACAAGAGCATTATTATTGCAGTAAACTAACTTTTTTTTTTTTTTTTGTGTTACTTTTAAAAACGCGAAACACAAGGCTGCTCTCGTGTTTTTTTTTAAGCTAAGAAATTAATTATTTATTTATTTTTGTTGAAGAGTTGTTTCTATGCTTTATTACAAGTTCATTTATGATTATATAATAAAAAACGTTTTTTTTTTATAAGAAATTAATTTTATAATTGGTCGCGTTTTTATGAGGGGGGAAATTTTTGTTGATAGATATGCATGATGCGCGCATTGTTTTTCTATTGAATGACCTAGACGTTTGTGATTTATTTCTCTTATAAATAAATTTAAATTTACTACCGAAAAACACAGACAATAAGTTTGTTTAAAATGTGATTTACAGATAAAAAGTGTTGGTAGCAAATGTATTTAACTCATTTCATCGGAAAGTCGGATATTCTAATGACAGGTAAAACCGATAAAATCTGATTTTTTACTTTAACGAGCGTTTATTAGAAATATCAGCTGATTATTTGATCATTTTAAAAGGAAATTAAAATCTCAAAAGTTTTATATAAATGTTTTAAGCTTAAATAATTGATTAAAGCTTGAAATTGATCGATTTCCGAAAATAAACGACGTTTTGCTCGCGTTTATTTGTTTAAATGATTTTGATTGGTCGTATATGTGACGTTAGCTTACTCTAGCCAGTCAAACACAGCTGAGTTTCACGTTTAAACACTTTAAAATGCAGTATTTTCGGGGTTTTTTTTATTATCAAAAATTTTTTCATATGATTTGTAATGAATTTTCTGTCATAATTAAAGTGCAATTTCATATAAAACGTTTTATTAACTTTTACATAGTTAACTGCTTGACACTACCTGCATTTAAATTAATTTTCTAAAAACATTTAATTTGATTTAATGCATCCAAATTAACTAAATCGACATTTTAATGATTTTTAATAACGCAATTATGATTATTTTTTACATGAAATTATTATTTAATTACATGAAACTTTCACATTTAAACTTTAAACTAACGAAACTACCTGCCATTTAATTTTTTTTTTTTTTTTTTTTTTTTTTTTGTATAATTTTACCTAATAATTGTCGTTATGTTTACACTCGCACTTTATTCACGGTCATTGATTATTTACAATTAAGTGTTTTTTCACTATGATTTCTATTCGTAAAAAAAATAAATATGAAAATCACAAAAACAACAAAACTGTATCTAGAACTAGAACAAAAAGTAACGAAATGGCACAAATTTATGTCAAAATAAATCAAAATATGCAAAAAAAAAAAATAAAAAAAAAAGTTGTGAAAAGTTGTTTTTCGGGTGTTGTTCAGTCGGTTATACCAAATTAACACTGAAATGTTAATTAATTTTAATTTTTATTTGGTTTAGAAGAGGAGAAGTTTGTTAAGTAAGTCACGTTGATCGGTGGTTTTTTATTTGTTTGCATTAATCAGATGATCTCTGTTGTAGTCTGTAACCTGTAAAGCTGGCAACCTGGTATTTTAATTTTTTTTTTTTTTGTCTCTGCATCTCTTTTTCTGCAGTAATGAAGTGTTTAGAGAAATAAGACTTTTTTTTTAACACGAAAAGCTCTTTTATTATATAATTAAAAAAAAAATTTTAATTGTCTCTTACGACGTTTTTTTTGGTTTATGTTTATATAGAAAAAAATATTTTTTTTTTTTTGTTTATTCGTAGATTTTTTTAATTAATTAATTACTGGTTGCTGTTTTGTGTTGTGTTTTTTTTGTTTATTATAATCGTAATTATGCAGTTAATAGAGGTCTTATGCATTAATTATTTAATTAGGCTTTTCTATAATTATCTACATAACTATAGGCTGTGTTGCCTTTCTATGTTTAATACAGAAATTAAGAATTAATTAACGTTGGAAAACTAATTGAATTTTATTCAGGTAACGTACTAAAAAAATGAATTTTTAGCTTTGAAATCAATGATTTATGTTTTTAAAGCTGTACTAAATTATTTTATACGCGTTATTCAAGGGTTGCAGTATTTTTTTTTTATTATTTCTTTACATTTATAAAAAAGAAAATTGTTGTTTACACATAAAACGTTATTGAATCAGCAATTTAACAAAAATGTTGATGAGAATATTTATGTTGAAAAATGCTTGCAACATATCCGTGTTAAATAAAATTCATAGCACATTATGCGTTGTTATCGCAATATTCACTTCTGTTTTTAGTTTTTTTTTTTTTTATCAAATTTTATTCATATTGCGAATGCTTTTTCAATAAAAATTGACACTTTTGTGTGGTGTTTTCAAAGCTTTTAATTAATGTTTTTTTTTTTTTTTACTACTTCCGATAATTAAATTGCGTTTTTTATTACTGGGGCAATTTGTTAATAAATAAAAAAAAAATATTTTTGCAATTTGTAATTTTCTCGATTTTTTTTTCATTGATTGATTTTTATCGGTTTTTAAATAATAATTTTTTTTGTCAAGCAATAATTCATGTGGTGTAATCAGTAAAGTGTTTCTTGCCAGAACGATGGTTTTTTTCACTTTTTTTTTTTTTTTGTAACTAAATGTAAGCATTCAGGCGAGTAAATGCAGCTGTATTAGCACAGGGCTTTAGCAACACAAGTGATGCTATTTGTAGCTGAATTTAAGCGAAAACACTTCGCTTTTTTATTTTATTCGCAATTTAATTTTCTATAATTAATGATAATTATTAGAAAAATCGTTGCTATTGTTTTGTGCAGTCAATAATTGCATAAAATGTTTTTTAATTATAATTAGCAAAGGGAAATTTATTTGTTTTCAAAAAAAACAACAAAATGTCATTGAGTGTGAGGATTTTTATTATAAAACTCACTGAGCTGTTTAGTTTAATAAAAAATACATTTTTTTTTTTTATTTGAATCAATAAATGAAATTAGAAATCAGCGAAATTAGTGTTATTCATGGTAGCAGCAAATTGCAATTGAAACAGAGTAAAAAACTAAGCAAAAAAAATAAATTGTGCAATGCAGTAACCACCAACATGTTGATTGATTTTGCAAGCATAGTATTTACGCTGCAGTTTATTATCATAAATTATTTTTTGGTTTTGTTTATTTTGATTGTTATAGAAAAAAAATTTAATTGATTGATAAAATCACACACGCGATAACACGGTTTTTGTTAAATCGCTGTTTAGTAAATTATTGATTTGTTTGTTACCAAAACACTAATCACTATCACTACTGCTGCAACAAGTACAACACGAATTTTTTCTATAATTATTTAATTTAATTTTCACGCCTTACATGGTATTTATAGTTTGGTTAACGAGATAAATCTTCACTTCTTTGGTACTAAAAAAAAAAAAAGAAGAAATTTGTATTTCTGTACTAATTACGTTAACATCGGTTTGTCAATCGCAATTTTGTTTTATTTTTTTTTTATTTAATGCGAATTATTCCAGATGAATAGCTTCCAAAGCTTTAAATTTTGTTTTTTGTATATTTCACGGTTATTATGCAGAAATTACATAATAAAATATGTACTCTGTGGTTTCGCAGCCTATATTTACTGTTGAATGGTTCAATCAGTTTTTTATTAGTTGTAGGAGAAATTTTTGATTTTTTTTTTTAGCTTAATAGTTTCGCAATTAGAAGAAAACAAAATTTAGAACGAGAAATAATTGTTTTTAGTACTTTAAGGATTTATTTTAGTACTTGTGTATACATTTTTATTGCGATTTAAACAACAAAATTTTGAAAAGAAAAATTCTATAAAAATTTACTAAACCCAGAAGGGTATGCGTACTAAAATATAAAGTGTATGTACTAAAACGTTAATTATTTTAATATATTTGTTAATTTTAAATAGACAAAATATGTTTTAAGCGATTTTAAGCACCAAATTTTTTTAAGCAACAAAAATTATTTTTATTAACTAGAGAGACCAGTTAATAAATTCACTAATTAATCAACTCACTAATTACGATTATTATGAAATTAAAAATTAATTTAAATCAACCAACACAGCATTACCAATAAAACCAACAAATAAAACAAAATTTTGTGACTAAAATACGAAAATTACTCTGTGCAAAACGATTTTTCTGAATTTTTTTTTTTTTTTTTTTTTTTTTTTGTTTGAAAAAATCAGTTTATGGGGAAAGCAAAATTTAATTTTAAAAAAGTGTGAATTTTTTATATAATTTTCTTCGCTTAACAGATCATGTAATTTAAAAACAAAAACAATAAAAAAAAATGTTTTTTTTTTTTTTTAAATAATATCTAATTACAAACCAATTTACAACTTTTATAATAATAATAATAAAAAAAAAAACTACAAATTTTCATTTTTTCTGATAGAAATTATCGCTGAAAGTTTTTTTTTCCTATTCATTTGTATATAGCGAGTTTAAATTTTATTTAAATTTATATAAATTATGTAATGTTTATGCACACTGTACAGAGGAATTATTATTATTTATTTATTTATTTTTTTTTTGGTATAAAATCGCCACAAACATGCACTTGAAGGGTGGTAAAATTCAATTTATTAATCCATTATCCAACTCTAGAATCGTAGTAAAAAAAAAAAACTCCCCACAACAAAAACAGCAAAAAAAAAGCCAAAATCACAAAATTTTAATTAAAACAAAAAACACAAAACAATAAAACATACTTAAGTAATTTTAATCGTTGGCGCACGCATAAATTTTTCACAAAAAATTCTTTTTTTTACTTTAAATCCAATTAATGAAAAACAAAATAAATAATTTTTTTTTTCTACTTAAGCGTTGTTTTCGCGATCACAGTCACTTGTCAACTAAACGCATGCGCCACTTAAAAGTCTTTCTAGAGAATAATAATAATAAAAAAAATAAAAAATTTAATTTTGAGTAGAAAATAATTTTTTTATAAACGCTGTACAAGCATTGTCTGTGGCAGGGTTTTGTAAACTGGTGGACTGTGGTTGTTTTATGCGTTGTGATTTATTTGAGGCGTAGCGGAATTTTAAAACTTCGGTTTTTTCATTAAAAATCCCTTTGTTTCAAGACTTTCTTCTGAAATTCGTTTCAACACTGGATTAACAAAAGTCAAAAACATTGATTAACAGTGGCTTATCACTAGAAAACACTTTATGAAAATATTGATTAAAGCAAGTTAATCAAAATAAAAAAAAAAAACAAATTGTTTTAAGCCACTGAAATAGGCATAGTAGGTACCTGACTAAATTACACACAACAAGAGTTTTATGGAAATTTATTCAAGTTGATCATGGTGTTGGTTGGTGGTGGTTACTTTGCTTACTGTTTCAATTAAAACATACACAAATGCAGGTGAATAATAATAATAATTTTTTTTTTGTGTTTCTATTCATTTATTTATTAATAATTTTAATTTTAATTTATTAATAAATGTTTTCTAAGGTGGAAATGGTGTTTGTTGTAGTAGTGGTGGTGTTGATGGTGCTGCGTTTTTTTTATCTGTTTTAATTATATTTTTCTTCTTCTACTTCTTGAATTGTATTTGCACGTCGCGTCAACTTTATTGTTATATAAACTAAGTATGACTAATTTATAATAATTAATTGTATTCAATTTTTTTGTATGTTTCTTCAACGGATATTTAACTTCTTAAATAATAAAAATGAATGAAATTAATTGTTTTAGACAGATAAAGTTTTTTGGTTAAAGCGCTTAGAAAAATCACTCGTTACTCGCGTCCTCAACCATGACAAAAAATGTCTGCTTTTTTTTTTTGTTTATTTTTCTAATCTCTTGATTAAAAACAATTTTATATTTTTCTACTTAGTTTTTACTTTTTAATTAATAATAATTAAGAAGATATGTGGACTGGTTAGTATGTCAAATTTTTTTTTTTTTGTTTTTAATTAACACCAATTGGTTATGTAATTAGACAACAAAATAGTTAGCACAGATTATAAAATTAGATCTTTTGCGTTGTTTTTTTCTTTAATTTTAATTAATTAATTAGAGGGGTGCAGGAGTGGTAAATGTTTTTTTTTTAAGAAGATTTATTTAGAGATTTTTTGTCTTTTTTTACTTTCATTAGATTTTAATTTTTTCTTTAGTAGTTTTAAAGAAATTTTTGGAAATTTCAGGACTACCTGAACTCCAGAATATTTAGATTTCAAATTAAACTGTACTAACTGTTGGAAATTGCTTGTGAGTTTCTTAGAGTTTTTGTGAAATTTTTTCCTACTCCCGAAATCTATTTTTGAACTAAGACGCAATACTAGCCGACACTATGATAGATTATTGTGGAAAATCGCGTGATTTTTTTTTCTTCTTGACACTTTTATGAATTCTGGATGAATAAATATCGTGTAGGGCACAAGTAATAACTAAAAACAAATTTCGTTTCTCCCTTATAAATCGTTAAACAGTAACAGCGTAGCTATTTTATATTTTCGAAATGCTTTTGGTTTTTATGTAAATTTTCTCTACATTTCTGTGTACCTGTGTATTTGTGCACAATTTTTTTAGTACAATTTTCATATTTTTCATTTAATGGAGTTTTTTTTATTCTTTGTTCCACGAATTTTTTATTTTTGTCGCTTTATCCATTCATCTGTACACGATGTGTAACCAAAGTTCTAAATACGGGCCGTAAGTGTAGGTTGCTGCTGCTGTTGTTGTTCGGCGGTAATGTTCATATTCTGTTGCGTTTTGTTTGTTTTTTTTTGTATTTTACCGGAAATTATGGTGTTTTTTTTTTTCGGGGGGGAAGTAAATTTATTTTTTTTTTTATTATTTTGTGTTGTGTATCCGTGAGCAAGTTGAATAAATTTATTAAAAAAGAATTTTTTTTTGTGTGCCATATACACGCACTTTAAATTTTTTTTTTTATTTTTTAAATAAAAGCCGCGATAGGCTTCGTTGAATGTTAGCCAGTCCGTCAGACTTTGCATATTTTTTTGTTTTTGTTTATGTTTAACAGAAATGTATGTTAAATAAACTTACTTAACCCTCATATTACAAGGTAAATAAATTTGTTTACGTGTTAATCAAAGTCTTTTAGTTGTGTTTCGTTTATTTTAATTTACAAATAGTTGCATTAATTGCTGAATACGATGCTTAACACGCCTGTCAATAGCACGGGTATTGAACGATTTTTTGTGCTTTAAATGGAATAAATTTAATTTTCTCTGTGGCACACACAAAGTACAATTTAAAGTCACTTTAGTACCCTCTAAATACTTTTTTAATTATTTTTTTTTTGTTTAACGTTCAACCCTCGCAATTTCTTTTGCAGACGGAAAATTCATTAATTGCCCTTTAATTGTACGCGATGAAATGTTTTTTTTTTATTTTAATTTTAATCCCTAAAGCTTTTCTGAACGATTTTTTATATATATATATTTTTTTAATATAAATGTTAATGCAGAAATGTTATCTTTACTTAGTTAAATAAATTCCGCTGACGATTCAATCGCTGATTAAACTTTTTTTGTTGTTATTAGAAATTCTTTTGTTCTGCTATGTTTGATTGTGATTGGTTGATTGAATTTGATTTAAATGTTGGAAAATTAATTGATAAAATTTTATCTGTATAGAAATGATGTGTTATTAGCGCGTTATTATCTTGTTACAAGCTCATGTCGTGTAAGATTAAATTTATTTATTTTTTTTAATAAAGAAATTATTATGCGAGTTATGGTTTTTTTTTATGCAAAATATATAAACAAACAGCACTGCACAGCAGCTGTATTTACTTTACTTGTGTTTTGCATAATAAAATTAATTATGTTACTGGTGCTGGTTGGGGCTCTACTACTTTATTATTCTCTTTATGCAAAGGCAGAAAGCATTGATTTTTTATTTTCTTTTTGTTATTTTTCCATGTAGTCAAAAATGTACAACTTGGTTTATATATGAAGAGAATTTTCACTGTCGCTATATTTTGTGGTTATATTACTGCAAAATGTGTTTTTTGTTTGCTAAATTAGATTAATAGTGCTTGAATGTGGTAAATAGTTTGTTGTAATCAAGTAACTTAATAAGCAAATGTATTGATTACTAACTAAACTACAAAACAACTATTTAATGGTGAAAAGATTGCAGAAATATTACAAAAAAAATGTATAAAAATCATAATTTGTGATTAAAAATGTTGTGTACAGCATTTTTCTGTATTAAAAATGTTTTTAAAGTGTACGAGACAGGAAAAATGTATAATTTTAGTACTGTATGTGATTGTATACAAAGCGCATGTCAATGATTTTCTCTTTACTTATAACGCATACTGTAATCAATCATAATTTCTATAATTTGGTGAAATTTTAATTCAATTATTTGTATTTTTTTTTTATTATTATTTATTATTATTAATTTATGTTGTAAAAATGCTTTTATATGTTTATTAAATTTTTTATTATTCATTATAAATGAAAGTTTAATCAAATCATGGTAGTAATAATTAAATAAATCTAATTACCTATTACAGTAACAGGCAGGTATTTGTTGAGAAATAAATTTTTATATTTTTATTTATAATAAATATATAAATTGTGTTGTTATTTGTTTATTTGTTGCATGCACATTAATTATGATAAATAAAATTATTATTTCAACTTGCACAGCTAGCTATTTAAAGACTTGCCCAGCTAGCCTATGCACAAGTTTTCTTGTTATAAATGATGACAATTCGTTTGTTTAGTTTTGTAGGTGGACATTGATACAAACGGTCATAACACGCTAAAAAGTCGTTGACATTACAACCACTACCTGTGTTTTATACGTTTATTCGATTTTTTTTCTTTTTTAATTTATGTTGCCATGATTATTGTTAATTAAGAATGAAACATTTTTTTTTTTACGTTTATCTCCTAGTTAATCATAGTTTAAGAAAACAATTTTTTTACGCTGGTTGTAATGTTGCTTCCTCTGCACTAGAAAATATTGTTTTTCTTCTTCTGTTTGATTAGCTACGATTAATGATAAAAGAGTTTTCAAGAGAAATATTTATTATTGTGATATAAATCAATAAAATTCGTTTACCATGAATGACATTTTTTTCCCTGTTTTTATCTAAACACTTGAATCTAATGACAAATTATTGTTTTTTTTTTTGCTGTTTAATTAAGATTTTACATTACTTAATTCAATGTTAAATATATAAAAGTTCAAATTTTTTAAGTAAATTTTGCGCTATTAATACGCAACCTTCAAAACTTTTGAAATTTTTCTAATACGTTACAAAAACCATCATCTGTCAATTTTTTTATTCATGCTTAATATCGTTACGTCTGTTTGGGTTTTTGTTGATGTTTTTTTTTTTTTTTAATTTATTATTTAATATGAATTTATGTTTGCTTGTTGTTAAAATTATAATTAAAAATTATTACTATTATTATTATTATTATTATTATTATTTTACTGTTTTAATAAAAAAATTAATTTATTTATTTATTTATAAAAAACACGTCATATTCGATGATTAAAGTTTTGTATCATGCAAAAGTAAAAAAAAAAAGAAAAAAAATTTTCGTTTATTTTTTATACGTGTTCTGGTACTATGACTGGTCAAGGTTTATAATAATAATTATTATATTATTTGTGAGTGTGGGTGTGTGTGTTATATAAAAGTCCCAACAAAATTATTATAATTTTATGCAAAGCTTTTACCTTATTACGTTCGGCTAGTTCGTCCTAAAAGCTTTTTTTTTGGTTAATTTCTTCTTCAATTATTTACTTATTTGCGTAGTTTAATCGTTTTTTTCCCTTTTTTTTTTTGATAAGAATACTACTGGCTACTAGGGTATTTTATACTTGAAAATAAATAAATCAGGAGCTTTAAACTTTTTTTTTTTTTTTGTATTTAGATAAGGCGACATTCTGTGTTTTCTTTATTTTTATATGCAAGACAAAAATTAGAAGAACGAATAGAAAGAAATAAAAAAAAAACCTTGAATACGAAAATTAATGTAAAAGAAAAAGCTTTTCTAAAGCACATTTTGTAATTAAGTATTTTTTTTCTTATCTACTAAGTAGTTAATTAATTACGTAGATTTACTCTTAGAACTACAAAGCATACACATATTTAACTTTGTAATTAGAATTTTTAGATGTTTGTTTGTTTGTTGTAAGTTTCAAGGTAACGTTGAGGATGGGAAATAAATACAAAAATAAAATAATTATTAATAATGCAATTAAAAACCGTGTAAAATAGAGATGCTGCTTGTTGTTAACATTATTGCATTTTAACGCTGTCGTAATCACGTTTAGAATTAAATTTTAATGAAATAGTTTTATTTGGGGATTCCCAAGATTTAAAATAAGCTTTTCCTGAGCATGCGTATTATAAAAAATATTTTTTCTTTAATCTGATTGGTTGCATTTTTTTCTAAAAGTTTTCCTTCCATCTAATCGTTTTTATAAAATCTCTGATCATTTAAAATTTTATTCAATTATTTTTCCTATTTATTTTGTTATCTTTAATACTTTAGCTTTGTTATTAACCATCCACACCCTAGACAATTTTAGAATGCATAAAACAGCATCCAATAACAAAATTTCATCTATTAAAGATTACACAAAATGTATGTTAAATTATTTTCGAAAAGCTTTATATTTGAAGGCTTTAAACGTTTGACTGTTTATTTAACGAATTAAATATTTAAAAGGGAATTAAAATGTAAAACTGATGATTGAATTGATGTTGATGTTGTTTGGTTTAGCCACAGTGGTTTTTGTTAGTTTACTGTCTGTGGCCCATAACAACGAAAATTTTTAATTGAATTAAAACGAATAATAATGAAATACTTGCGTCGTCGTTTCAATGGATCAACAAATCTATTTGTTACCAGTTTTTACTTTTTACATGCAATATTTGATACAAACAAATTTTTTTCTCTTTCTTTATTATCGTTCACATTGAAAAGTGAATTTTTTTTTTTTTGCTTTCCATTTTAATTAGAAACTAATTATTTTACCATGGAAAATAGTTTTAATTTTCTTTAATTAATTATTCGTTTGTTATTAATTTATGATGAGAGTGAAACAATGTTTTTGTTACAAGACTTAAAAAATAATTCTGTATTTAAAACTTCCAAAGTGTATAATGAAGGTTTACGTGTTGTATGCTGTAAGTTTAAGAATTTTTCTTTTTTAATTTTAATATTAATGAATCGACAAAAATCGTAGAATATTAATCAGAGAAAATGACATTTTATTCGACAAGGTTAAAGGAAATAAATTTTTTTTTCTATTTCTGATGATTATCCATATTGATAGAAAACAATGCATAGTAATAATAGTAATAAACAAATAAAATTATTTTTATATAAATATAATGTAAAATAATTAAATTATATAAGAAAAATAATAATAATTATTATGATTATTATTATAAGTATAAAATCTAATAATGAGATCCCTATTACACATATCTATGTATTTTTATACTACGTGCTGTGCTTTTAGATTATATTTTTCTTTCTTGTTATAAATAGCAAAAAAAAAAGCTATAAAAAAGGCATAAATATCTGTTTTATGTAATAAATAATTGTGGGGCCTGAAATTTTTGTTGTTTCTATAACTATTTCTGTTTTTTTTTTTTTTTTTTTTATTTATAAAATTAACTTAAATCTCTGCAATCATTTTTTTACATATTTTTTTTTTAAATAAATTTATTCATTTTCTCTTATTTAATGCAATAATAATAATTATAATCATGTTGAATAAATATTTAGATGATTTTTACGTACGTGGTTTTTAGTAATAATTCATATTAGTTTGTAAAGTACGTAACGTTTTATCAGAATTAAGTGTGTTTTATGTGACTTTACGTTAAATAGTGCATAGATACGTATTTTATTATGTAATTTAGCAGCTTTTGCATTGCAATGATGTCTTTTCTACCATTTTCCAATCAATTTAGTAAATAAACTGTATATTATGTACTTAAATTGTTTAATTGTTGTCCTTTGTAAGTATTTATGAATTTTTGTTTAATGCTTAGCCCATGTACTAAGTTTAAAATGTACGCAACGTACTTTTTTCAGGGGTTAATGGTTTATTTGATTTTACAACCAGCTTGTGCCATTTTTACTATGATTTTACGATTATTTAAAATCATTTTGCTTTGTTATTGAGCCAATTAATCAATGGATAATAATTATTAATAAACTCGAAAAAAAAGGTTCCCAACTGCTGTTACCACTCCTTAATATTCTATGTACATTTAGGATAATTTTATTTTGGGCATTTTAAATAGAAATAAAACAAAACCAAAAAAAAAAAATTATTATGACGCAACATAAAGCGACCACAAAAGCCTCACTCTGTCGTTTTTATTTTACAACACAAAACTCAAAGCTTTTTACCTTGTGCATGCATAAAAACTTTAAGGATCCTTTTTAATTTTATTTTCCAATAAAATCGCCTTTATTCTATTTTATGAATGCAGTAATAAAAAAAAGAAAAAGAAATAATTAAATAAATCAAAATATAATTACGTTAATTATGAGAATTATGTAAACTTCTTTCTTTTTTTTTCGTAAAGCTTTATTGCCTGCTTATAAACGTAACAAACTTTATTGGCTTTATTTTTGCAACAAAGTTGTTATAAAGTTTAGATAATTTAATAAATTTTTTGTAGCAAACTTGTCTACAATTAAGTGAATTAATTTCTAGTTAACAATGTTTTACAATCGTTGTCATCGTACACAGTAGGAAAAACTGTTTTAAATCATTTTGACTATTTGACTCATGTGTTGTTGGATAAAAAAAAAAAAAATTATTTCTCAGGCTGAATAAACATTTGAATGCAATTAAAAATTCCAAAAAAAAAAAACTGCATTTAAAAAAGTTTTTTAATTGCACTTTTAACCATTTTCTGTTTATTAAAAAATAGAAAGCACTTTGCGGTACAATCTTAACACTTTGTATTGTTATTTGGTTGATTTTTTTAAATTAATTATTCAGTTTATTTTAATAATTATGTACATTATTGATTATATTTATGCTATGAAACGTTTAAACATTTAAATGAAAACCAACTTTCTGTAAAGAAATTATTTAAGTGCATTCAAAATATTGATTATTTGCAAATTATGAATTAATTTTGGTTGTGAATTAACCAGAAAAATGTTTTTTTTTTCACAACAGTGAAACGAAAATTAAATGAATATTTAGCAAAGCTTAGGCGTTGGCTTTCACATTGGTAATTTTATTAATTTCGGTTTTAAAGCGGTTGAAAGTTAACAAGTCACGAAGTGCACGATGAAGCTATGGTTTTCAAAAGAATTTTCATAGTTTTTGTACAATAATTTCCGGAACGTTCCGGATTATCTTAAGAATTCCAAAAGAATAGCAACTTTACTGTTCTGAAAAGCTTTCTGATTTTTTTTTATTTGTTGTTTTCGGGTTTAACAGATTCCTGAAATCAGGTAGTCTGTCATTATTAGTTTCTGAAGTCAGAAACTACCTTAAACAAGGAGTATTTTCTAAAAATTAATGTTGAACGATGTTATCTTAGAATAACAACAAAATCTAAAGTCCGGAAACCACAATAATCATAAAAATGGTTTGTTATCTTGAAAACTTTATTCTACCAAGCTACTAACTTTAACAAAAATTTGATTCACAAAATTATCATCAAAAACTACAAGCGCCTTATGCTAGTTTTTTTGTTGTTTTTGTCTTTTTTTATTTTCTCAATTAAATAATTTCCCTAGTACACATCCATAATCCATTAGCATAATTATGATTTTGCTTTAGTTTCATTAATATTAAAATTATGTAAATTTGATTTCAGTTTTTTTTTTTTTTTCTGTTTTTCGTTTTTCACTTCAAAAATGTTGCTTGAAAAATATTTTTTTTGTGTTTTTTTAAAGATTTTTCTCGAAACGAAAACCATTTGATAAGCTATTTTTGTACGGTTTTAACACACACCACCTTTGTGTATTCATTTTAACAGATAAGCGATAATTCTGTTAAGGTAAACAAAGCGTAAATACTTAAGTTTCTTAAGTTCCTACAGTTTCTCTCTCAGCATTCTGTTTATTTAATTCGTTGTATCTTTTGAGTCACTTGTTGTTTCATTGGAATAATTATCTTATTATGAAAAATACAATTTTTTTTATGATATTTATATTTGCTTTGCCTATGACAACATAAATTTATCGTTTGTAATAAAATATTCAAGAAAAATAAAAATAAAAAAAAAACAATTTTTTTTTTGTGATAAAACTCAAAATCCCAACTTTAGGCTTTTTTTTTATCTGGTTGTGATAAAACAAAAAAAAAAAAATTTTATGGTGCAAACAAGGTGTGTAATTGCGTTTTATTAATTTTTATTTTATTTAATTAAATGATTAAGAGAAATTATTTTTAAAAGATATTTTTTTTTACTAAGCACAGGGTAATTAGTGAAATTATTTTTTGTTGTGTCTGATCCTGAAATTATATTTTTATGACTTGTTTATTGCATTATCACATTCAATGTTAAAAGTTCATTGGTGTTTTCCGAGGAATTGGCATTAAATCAGATTAAGACTGTACGTTCAAAGGGGTATTTGATAGAAATTTACCTAAATACCGTGATTATTCTTTAAAATTTAAATGAAAAGAGAGGGGACAATTACAATGCGGAACAATCTGTATGCAGATTCATTCTTTGTTTTGTTTTGGTTATTATCTCTGGTTAGTTTGTGGATCATGACCTAGTTATTACTTGCTTCCGGCATATTTTAGACAAAATAACTGGGAATTTTAATGAATTTTTCTGTACGCTTTTTACTTGTTTCAATAACGCTAATGAGTTGAAACTTCCGGACTCTATCTAAAGTAAATTATTTTTTGTTGATTATCAATCTAACTAAAAGATTTTTACTGACCTCAAAAAAAAGTATTAAAACCCTGAAACAGTTTCTCAATATTAATCACATGATCTGAAATTATCATCATTTTGCAATCACCTGATTATGCAATTTTTTTTTGTTTTCTTTTCTTTTCTTAAACGAAAACACAACGAATATTTTATTTAATTAATGCAAATATCAAGTACTAAATGACAAAGTAATGTATGGTAAAAATCAATATAAATTAATTAACAACATGTTATCAGTGTGTGTGTGAGAGAGATAAAGTTTAAATATTTATTCACCTAACCAGCCACTAATTAAGTTCAATATAAATTTCCATTTGAATGTCATTTAGCACCTTGTTCAGGTGAAATTTATTTTTTTTTTCTTTTCAAATTATCAGAATTTACTCTGTTTTATTTACCATAAAATAAAATTATTTGTGGTATGACAAAATTGCAGAATTATTGACTCCTTATTGATTTATTATCATCGATAACTGCATTTGGTCTGTTACGATACTAAACGGTTTTTTTTATTGACTTTTACTGTTAAAACCGATAGAATATTTGAAATATTATTTCCGTTTTATTATAAAATTACTTTTTTTTTCTACTTATTCTCTGTATATAATTACTGAAGGGAACCATCGTGTAATGTAATTATCCCGTGTGTACATATTAATTTAGTTTTAGTTGAATACAAATAAGTAAAATTTTTGTGTATGTGGTATCAAGATTATTATTTTTATTATGGATGTATGTTTGGATGTCTAGCTTCCTGTTCACGTAAATTAAAAAAAAAAAATTTATGAATAATTAATTCATTTATGAGGTTGAAAACCCATTTGTTGTGTTGTGCTACGGCGATTTTTATTCATTTTAGTTGATTTAAAATAATTTTATTGAGAATTTCAGAAGTGATGAATTTGTTTAGAGAAAACATCAAGAATTTACTTGTAATTTGTACTAAATAATGTAGAATCGTGATAAACTTCATTTCATTGATATTGTGTGTACTAAAAATGATTTTTAAAATCCTGATTTCTGCAAATTGTCATAATTATGATTTGAGAACATTTTACAACTATAAATTTTGCTTTACAAAAACCATCAAAAAGTATTCAATCTCCACTGTTCTAAGACTAGAAATGTTTTTAACCAGTTTATAGCATAATAAATAAATTTATCTTTGGAATAAAACACCAAACTATTGCCTTTTCGTCCAATATTTTTGTAGTTGCATTAAATTAAACAAGAAAAAAAATTATTTAAGTAGTTTTCGCTACGTTTTTTATCAGTTAATGAAGACTGAAGACCGTATTCTGTACGTAATACGTAATAAATATAAATAATTAATGATGTGAATTGATTAGCCTTATTCTTTCCATTGAAATCTAAAGTGTGAGTACTAAATGACGGTTTTATGATTAATGTTTTTTTTTTGTACTCTTCTCTGTTATCCTAATGTACAACAAATCACTTTGATTTTTTTTAATTATTTAACGCAAGTAACGAAAGTAGCGACACACATGTTTAATATTTAATTTTTTTTATTTTTTTCTATAATTTACATTAAATTTAGCTAAGTAGATTAAATTTTAATTTATCTGGGAGTACGTAGCATGTGTGCTTTTCAGTTTACGTGAGAGTATTAAAAAAAAAGAAGAAAAATTCTACTCTTCTGGGAAGAATAATGTCTTAACCTTTTACACGTAAATAGAAATCGCAATAACAAAAAATTTAATCAAAAATTTATTTCGGGATGATTTTTTACACACACACACACACAGAGTGGAAAAAATAACCAAATCTCTGTACTAATTTGATTTCATTTCCTTTTTCGTTTTTGTTTCCTATTAGCAAAAGTTCGATGGGAATTCTTATTTAAATTCTGTGGAGCACATCTTTGACTTTGTAACTTATACACAAAATACCAGTGGCCCAGTTTTATAATTTATATAAATTAGTTTCTTTGGTGTGTTTGTTTCTTGCCTTTGTAATTTACAGTAGGGGTGATCAGAACCTTTTTTTGTTTTTTTTTTTTTTGCTGTGCTTCTTGTTAATAAAATTAAATTTCGTTTTTGATTGATTAAATTAAGGAAAAGTTCGCTGTATTTCCTGATTCTTTTTTTTTTTTATTTCTTATTATGTGTAGAAAGAAGTCTAAAGAGTAATTTGCGTCATCATTTTCCAATATTTGGCACGATTTACGCTTGAATTTAATTTCTTTTAGAATTTTTTTTTTTTTTTGGTTATTAGGCTAGGCAGTCTTGAAATATTATTTTTGTTGAGAGTTTTTAGCTGTAACTAACTTCATTGTTTTAATGCTTTATACTGGTATTTGCTGCTGTTTTTAACATTTTTTATTTATTTATTTATTATCAATTATGATGTCATTTACCGATTTTTTTTTTAACTTTATCGCTGCTGTTTTTGACGTATTTTATGGCCAAATATTTACTTTTTCCGTTTTTTTATCTTATTAATGTTTATTATTTGTTTTGATTACGTATTCTGTGTATCAAATCACTATCTGTACACAAAAAAAAAAAAAAAAACACCGCATTGCCGCTACAGCTGGTGTGCTCTAACGCTAACGATACTCTAACAACAACCACCACCCAGTTTTATATTTTTTGCATAAATAAAGTAAATTATTTTGCCATATCTATCTTTACCGATTTTTTGTTTTACTGATTTTGTCACCGTTTTATTTGTTACACAATAAACAGTGGACGTGGCGCGGTTTTTTTTTTAATGTTTACCGTGGAATATAAAATTTTTTTAAGGATATTTTGCGCTAAAATTTTAAACCTTTTTTAAGAGGTTATAACAAGTTTTCATTAAAAAAAAAGTTTTCCTTCGTTTCAATGACATTTTTTGGTTGTTTGCTTTTGATTATTTATTTCTTTGTTTATATACGAATGACCCAATTGTTTAATGGCAAACAATTTTTTTTTTACTTCAATAAAGCGTGAAAAGGGTTTTAAAACTTTGAAGCTTTCAAGTTTTTGTTTTATTAATTAAATTTCTTTGGTTTTTTATTTTCTTTAAAGCAATTATAAAAGAGCATTCAAAGGATTTAATTTGTTTGTATCAGATATCGTGTGCTGTAGTTGATGTGTTTACATAATCTAAATAATTGAAGAACAATACCACTTAAATTTACCTTAAATCGTTTGGAAATGTTAGATAAGTGTAAAAATTTTCCATAAACGAAATGTAGAAGAAAATTGATGAAAAATATGTTTAAAACGTAAATAATAATCAAAAAAAAAAAAAAAAAAAGACTGGGAGAAATTGGGTGTCTTACACAGACGATTAGCTACAGCAGAGCTTTATCATGCCTAAAGTGTTCTGTTTACAGTCACTTGAGAAAAATATTCATAAGTCGATATAAAGATGTTTGAAAAAAAGAAGAAGAGAAAACGAAATTTTTGTATTCACTTGGTGTGTCGTCCTCACATCACCACCCACCCATCTATATTTATCTCTCTCTGCTTATTTATTTTAATCAGCTCGGCAAAATAGAAGCAAACAATCATTGTCGTTGTTCCTTTTTATTTAGTACTAAGCTTTTGTACTTTGCTTTTTTTTTTAATTAAATAAGGAAAGACTAAAGCACTTGAAAGGATTTTTTTTGTTAATAAATAAAAATTCCATATGTCATCATTGAATTATTTATCGTGATAATGTTTATGCAATTTGTTTGTGTGTTTCCTGATATGAATAGAATTTCGATTCGTTTTTTTTTTCTTTCTTTGCCCTACATCTGTTTTATCGTGCATAATTTACCTTATTTTACGTGTGCTGTTTTTATGGATTAATAATGTTTCTAGTCGATTTTAAATAAAAATTTAGTGATTTATCCTTAAAGAATTTTGCTTACAAATCATGTTTTAAACATTAGAAAAATTTATTACCAATTGATTTAACATTTGTTATGTAAAAACGTACAGTTTTTTAGTACATGGTTCTTTAGTACACCGAATAACAAATTTCCTGCATCACAAATTAATAACAAAGCATTCACGAGTTGTTGTATTTTGTTTTGTCTTTCACGGTCGTTATAATTAAAGTTTTACACAGGTGTTACAAGATTAAATGAAATTTTTTTAGTTACCGTCGCCATTTTTTATTGTTTTGTAATTTAACGGCTGAATGTGCAGCCATTTTTCTTTTCTTTTTTTGTTTTAATTGAGAAAAATCAAATTATTTGCAACCTCTGTCGCATTTTATTAATGAATGTGTGCTTCCTGTTTGTTTTCTTTATTTTTTAAAAATAATTTATTGTATTCTCGCTTTGTTTATAACAAAAAAATAACAATAAACTGCAATTAAACTTAATTAATAAAAAACAATAAAAAGTGTGGGGGTGGGGTGGAGTGACAGACATTTATTACGACAATCAAAATGTTCAATCAAATATAAACAAAACAAGAAATTGAATAATTGATTGATTCATTGATGAATATTAAATATTTGGAAGACACAGTACTAAACCAAAGCGCAGTTATTTTATTTATTTTTTTCGAATATAAAACTGTACCATAGTTGTGTAGTAGTTTCTGTTTCTGTTTCTGTTGTGTAAAGAATAAATTCATTATATCCCCCATCACCCACCTACACTTGAATTTTTTTTCTCTCTTTACTATTAATTGATTTTTATTTTATTTTTTTCACTGTAATGTACGTTTTCTTGTTGTTGGAAAACAATATAAATCCAATTAGTCGCGATCTATTAATTAATTAAAAAATAGAAAAAAAAAAAAAAATTTCTGTTGTTTTGTTTCGGTTTTAATTGAGAATTTTTTTTTTTTTGTTTTTTTTTTAGTACTCAGAATGGTTCGTTGAATGTTTTGTGTTTGTAAGTTGTAATGTTTTTATTAAAGCTACAATATGTTAGTCCGAATTAACGTAGTGCTTTGTTTTACTGAAATTTTTCTGATATTTACCAGTTGTAATAAGGTGACTAAACCCCAACAAATTATACAAGAAATCGCGTTAATTGATCCTGATTCTGAAAATACTTTAAAAACCTCATAATTACGTTTATTCTATTTTCATTAAATCATTTGTCCTCAGGAATACGTGGCAAGATCAATTATGGTTTTGTCCGTTTTGTCGTCCTATCTTTCATTAACCGAAAAATACCTTTTTCTTCATCTCTTTTTCTCTTAATTATCATTGTCTTTTCCGCCTTTATTTCTTCTATTCAATATTTTTGTGATGTTTTAATTTGCTCTTAAGTGACGAATAAAAGGCAAAAAGCAGACAATCTTCCAATGTTAATTAAAGTGGCTTAAAGGCGTTTTATCTATTTAAAAAAAAAATGTTTCTTTCTGTAATAAAATTTACGAAAAATTTGTCATTTCATTTCCCACGTTTAAGCAAGCTGTTGATGGATTTAGGTCAGTTAAAAAAATAAATAAAATTCTCATCGTCGTTACAAGGGTTAAAACATGTTATTTTGTCGTCTTTAGTAAAATATTTTGATTTTTATCTCGATTTTTTTATACAAATAAATCTTCAATTTCTATGCAAAAAAAAATAAAAATTTCTTTTTTACTTTTTAACTCTCGTTTTCTGTTTTTTCCTGTTACAACAGGTTAAAATATTTTTATGCCACCCAGCCAGCTTGCACAATTTATTGTACGTGCTGATAATTTAAATAATCTTTTTTTTTTTTAACCCTTTAACACCGTTGTTTTGGTAAACAACATATTTGCGTGGTGTACTTATCGTGCGCTTTTAAAATTACTTTCCAATGCACGTCATTAAACAATTTTCTAAACACTTAAACGTTTTTTTGTTTGTTTGTTTATTATTTAAGTGAATTATACGTTACGTTACTGGTTAAAAGGTTTAAACAAAGAGAAAATTTACCTCTACCTTCTTTTTTTTACTATTTTTACGATGCAAACATTTTTTTATTGTGATGCGACACGAATTATTTACGTTTTACGAAAAAAGAAAAAGAATGAAAACACAAACCTTCTTCGTCTTCTTGATTGTGATCCTTGTAAAATTCCGACTCTGGTTCCTCCATGACATAAGCCGGTACTCTGTCCCGAACCTATGTTGATGTAGTCGTGTTTTAATAAAGCCACAAGTTATAACTCTATTTGCCTTTGTGCTTTTTTTCCACCTTTTTTTACAACACTTCAAACAACTTAATTTTCCTTTTTTTTTATATTTTATTAAAAAGGGAAACAAAATTGTTATAAAACTGCAACAGCAAGAAAACACTTTTACAAATCACGCGAATATATTTTTTCTATTTTTTTCACAATTTATTAATTAAGCTCTTATGCTGTACAAGGGTTATAGAAGGATATCCTTAATATTTTAATTATCCTGTTTGGTTCTTCGTTATTCGTTTTTTTTTTTTTTTTATTTGTTTACCTGTAATAAAATAACCTTTAGCTTTGGAATTTAATTTGCTTTGTTACTTCTTAATTAAGAGATTAATTTGATTAAGAGAATTCTAATTGGGGTGAATCCCCGATTATTGTTGTTTATCGAAATTATTAAGTGGATTTTGAAAATAAGACACTGTCGCCAGGAAAAAAATTGTTTATTGCGCTTTTCTTTACGGTAATGTCCAGAAAATCAATCAATCATATGGTGGTAATAAAGAAATTCAGTCGATTTTATTATGCTAAGGATTGTGTTCTAAGCCACAACAATTGTGATTTAGGATTCACATTAAACCGGAAACTAAGATAAGGTTTTTGTAGACCATAAACTACAAAAGACTAACGTCTTCAAAAAAAATAAAAATTATTTCAGGATTATTGTGTAACAAAAAAAATAAATTTTTAAGTATTTTGTAACTCGATTATGTATAGCACATACACTTTTAATTAATTTTAACAGCACGATTCTGCTGTTTATTTACTATCACACATAATAAAACGTAAAGATTGTCCCGAACGGTCACTTATAATTCATCTGTTTTTATTGATAATTCGTATCACAATACAAGATGAAAAATATTTTTATTTTTTTTTTGCCACACTAATCTTAATCTGTTTCTCTCTCTGTTGGCTAACAATTGTAAACTAAAAACAAAAAAAAAAATTTATAATAAAAATCAGAATAAAAATCGTAAAGATGATAGTTTATGTCTGCTACTATTACTATTACCACTAATACGCTTGCTATCTACCGCTTGTTAATATTATTAATAACAATGCTGCAGTAAGTTAATTCAAAATTAATTAATAGAAAAAATAAAAAAAAACTCTGAATAACCGGGCAGACAACAATATAACTGAAATTTTATATTTTCTCTTACAAGAAAAAAAAAAAAAAACAAAATCAACGAAGAAATTAATTTTTTTTTTTGTTCTACCTTAATACTACATAAAGGTAATAAAAACAAATCATTATGAAAAAAAATGTTTATGCTCTGCAGAATTTGTAGAGCAGTGTACGGTGTAATATGCAATTAAATTCATATGCTACTGATGCTGAATGCTTGTTTTGCTGTAAATTACAACATCGTAACAAAACATAACAAATATTATGTTTGTATTTCTATGTAACAACGATAACGATACATAGATTTGTTTTTGTTACTTTGTGTGTCAACGCAAAAACCATTTTTTTTTCTTTTCATTCTTATAAATTCAATTGAACGACGCATTTCTACTGTCGCGTTTTTACTGCGTAAATAGAGTGAAGAACTCTTTAGAGCAACTGCAACATTGTTGTAGTTTTACGTGTGGCATGAATTTAGTACCGAGTACTTTAGTACTGAAATCCGGAAGACCTTTAGAAGAAAGTTAAAAGCAACCTATCACAGTCCTGAGTAAAAGCTTTAATCGTTGTGATTTTAGACACAACACACATGATAAAGTCTTTTCAATGCCCAACTACTCCCAAAACTCCCAAAACTCCAAAGTTTCTCTTACAATAAATGACTTTTGTCAACCGCACTTGTTTTTATTTTGTTTTCTTTAATTTTTCATATCATCGTCGTTGTGGTTATTGCTGTTGTCATTCCAAAAAAGCACGCACAAAAATCCTTCCTGTAATACGAGGAAGTTCAAAAAACTTTGCTTTTTGTTGTTATTCTTATTATTATTATTAGAAAAGTTTATGCAAAGTAATATGTTTCGTGGGTGCTTTCGAACAGAAAATTCTTTCTACAAAAAAAAAATAAAAAACTTTTTGTTTTTTTTTTCTCTTTCAAATAATTCCTTTGATTTGTTTTCTTATCACTGTATTTCCATGCTGTTAAAATATTTAGAAGGAAAACAAAAATCGAAAGAATATTCGCTTATTTTTAGGGAAGAAAAATAATAATTTTGGGGTATTCAGGTGCCTTTTTTTTCTTGCGTCTTTATTTGTTGCTAAAAATAAACTTTCAATGCTGCAATTTTATAAGATTAAGGGTAAATAGCACGCTTAAAGATTTATCGTCGTTGTTGTCTACCTGTCTACATCCCTTGCCTTTTTATTATTTTCAACAATTATGAGAAATAATCCTGAAACATTTTTTTTTATATACGCATTTTTGTTTTTTTTTGGGTACAACAGAGATGAAATTATTTACAACAGAAATATTTTACGTATTTGCTAACGGCGAGATAAATTTTATTTTTTCGTAGGTTTATGGTTGAAAATGTTGGGTTTTTATCCTGAAATCTTTTTTGTTTTTTGGTGCTTTATTTGTAATCGGTGTGGATTATGGTTCTATCGGTTTTTAATAATTTTTCTTTAGCTTTGTTGCAGACGAAAATTCATTTTTAAAATCATTTCAGGAGTTGAGTTTTTTTTTTATTTAGTTTACAATTTCCGTCAGATTACTGCAGAGTCTGGAAATTACCATTAGCTTTCACTTTACAAAAATAATTTATTTCATTTTCTGTTTAATTAAAGAAAACAATAGCAAAAAATTTAAAAAAAAATTGAATTTTCCCATCATTGAAATCTACAGAGACGGAAAACATCTTGAAACTTCATTTTCCGTATTTTCCATTCTTCAATATTTTCTTTTTTTTTTTAAACTTCATTGAGTAATTTAAAGGTGGAAGAAAATTTTTCTTTTTCATTATGATTGACTTCACCAAGTGCGTTATTTTTGATAAACATTTTTTTTTTTATTGATTCTTTAGGGATTTGATTCTCGTTTTACTTTTTTGTTTTTTTTTTTTTAATGAGATTTTATAGCAGATTGAACATTTTTTTCGTTAAAGTGGGATTATCAAGGTTTTAGTAAGGGATTTTTACAAATGTCAAAATTATTTTACGGTGATTTTCCTGCTTTTTTATTATTAAATTTGATGTTTTCTGCTTTTGAAGATCGAATATGTTGCTTTGCTCTGTTTTTAATTGTTTTTTTTTTTTTAATTTAGCAATAAAAATGTTATAATCCGACCTGTAAAGCGGAATTTGATTATCTGGATTATTATAAAACGAGATTTTCTATTTTTATCATAATTCACATTATTAAAAGCAATTTTAATGGATTTTAATCATATTAAATGCTTTATAAATGAATTTAAGTAAATTTTTGTCGACCTATTTACCGTATTATTAAATTAAAATCTGGATTAATACAAACTGACAACGAAAACTTTCGACTGTCTATTATAAATTTTAGTTTACTATGTGTCATTGTACAGTAGTCATGCACATTAATGTCTATTTAGGAAGTTAAATTGTCTTTAGCATAGCTGTTTGTTCTTTTCTCTTCTTTTTCTATTTTAATTAAATTTAGTGCAATCTTGTAAAGAAAATTGTTTTTCTTATGTATTTTGTACGGTTAATAAATTTAATTTTTTTTTTTTTCATTTTTTGCACACAATATTCATCGTTACATTCTATTTACCATTGTCCATCCTTATATTGCTTCTACTAAATACACATTACACGAGATAAATCTATTAAACATGTATAAACTGTTTTTTTATTTTTCAATTTAATTATTTCACTTTATATACACGCAAACGTTTTTTCTATAATTAATTAATTTTATTAAAACTGCATTTAATTGATGAAAATTTCATCCATGTGGAAAATGTGTGTTTTGTGGTTGGTTTTTTTTTTTTTTTTTTTTTTTTTTATTAACAGAAAAAAAAATTATTTCGCTATCTTATGTGCTAATAATTATTGTTTTTAATTAATTACTTAATTAATTAACTAATTTGTAATGAGCAAATGACTTTCTTACTAAAATTCAGTTTTTAATGTGAACTTTGTCTTACAAGGTTCAATTCTTGTTGCAATAGACAGAATATAAATGAAATTTATAACTATAAATGGTTAGAATTTTGGAAAAGGGTTTTGCGTCTTCATCTCTTGAAATTTCTTGACTGTTAAACTCCTGGAAATTAACTCTGCAAAAGTAGTTCTACCAAATTTCAGGAAATAATTTTTAATTTTGCAGAAGTACTGTAGTAATAATTTTGCAGGAGTTCCTGAATTGATTTTATTACACCGAAAAGTTATTTATATAAAATGTATTTCTTGCATAATAGCCGACATAAAAATTCTGATTGCAAAAAAATCATCGTTTCGGTGTTTAAATGCTTAAAATTGACCTGATTTTGCAAGTTAAGTCCCACGACTTAACTTCCTGCTTTTCCTAGCAACAAATTATTATTTTTGGGTATAACAATAACCGATTTACTTGAGCCTTGTCTATAAAAATCCAGATCCAAATATAAAACAAACAAAAAAAAAGGCATTTTGCCACGCGAATCCAATTTGCATAAAAACACCACATAATAAACGTACATTTTTATTCAACGGATTTTTTTTTATTTTGAAAAGATGGAAATTCATCTTGTAAACAAAATAATAATTTTAACATTTTATTGCAATAAAAATCGTCATTAGTTTTAAGAATATTTTTTTGATAATATTTTCCTTGTTCTTGTTCTTATGTTCTGTGTGTATTGATTTTATTTGTAAAAGAAGTTGTCGTCAAGTCCCAAATCTATTCATAATAAAGTGAAGGCAAAAAAGATGCTCTCTACATCTCCTCAAACCAGGAGGTTTTATTTTTCGCTTATTTGATTCTATTTATTTGGTAGATAGAAGTCTCGAAAAAAAGAAAAACAAACATTTTATAGTTGAATAGAAATTTATGGTTTATTTATTAACTTGGTATAAATGGCAACAACATGGTTTGTCAATATGTAAGCTTAGAAAGGATCTAGCAGCATCAAAAATAGAAAATTGCATTGAAACTATTTTTAGTTTTATCTATGAGTTGTTTAGGTTCCTGTGTGTCTTCTCTCTAGCGACATATACACAACATCAGCATCAACGCTTTTCGTTTTTTCTTCCAGTTTAACAGTCTACAAATTTTTGTGATGAACATTTTTTTTTTAAAGACTTTTCATCCAGAAAGATTTTTTCGTTTTTTTTTGTGATATTTTATGATCGATTAGCGAAATATTGTGGTAAATTTAGTACAGAAAATTGTTGAAAATGTTTAAACGAACTGAAATTTTGGATCACAATGAAGTTAGTTGCATTACAGAGCGTTTTATGCTAGAATTTAATTGGTCTCGGCATTTTATTTATTTTATTCAGCTGTATCAACTAGAAATTATATTTTTAATTAAATATCCTGGTAAAGTTGTTGCTTTTTTAACTATTTACCAGCTTTTAAACATTTTTTAATTCAGTATTTTGTTAGATTTAATCAACAACAAAAAATGTCATTATAAGCCGGAAATAATAGCCAAGCGATGTAAAAAAAATACTCGCAGTTTCTGTGTTGTATTTTTTTTTTCTTTTTTCACCTTTTATTAATAATTTATATTATTCGTTTGACTTAGCTACCTGTAAGCTTAATAATTTATCTTAACAATAAAAGCTTTTTATTTTTTATTTTTTTTGTTTTTAATTTTAAGCTCGGCTTTTGTGTTTTACATTTCAATACCATTTACATTGTTAAAATACTATTAGAGAAGAATTTTCTATAAAAGCAACAGCAGCAAGTAGAGACATAATTCTATTGTCGTGTTTTGTTATATTTTATGGTGAAATTTTTTTATTAAAAATTTAAGCATTATGGGAAAGACAATGGAAACATTTTCTTGTTAACAAGAGTTTTTTTTTTTTGTCTTAATTTTTATGTCTTTGTGAAGACTTTTATTCGTTGTTTGTCTTCCATAAAGAGTGATTATGGTTGGTTAAAGTCTAACAATCGATTAAACTGCAGATAAATGCTTGAAAACTTTAAATAATTCAGCAATAGAAATAAAAATCTTTATGGATTCTAGGTAATGGTAATGGATTTTTGCTATAAATTTTGTTTCAAATGACAAAACCGGTAATTTTATTCGATTTAAAGGGTTATAATCGGTTAAACTGTTAAAAGTGTTGTTACTACAGAAAAACCTTTAAGTTTCCTGAGGTAAAACTATTTTCAAAACATTATTATCCAAGTGTTTATAGGCAAATTTCAACTTTTGGTAATATTCCAAGACTGCAAGACTATTTACAGCATAGAAAGGGTTTTTTTTATTTAAATTAAAAATTCATAATACTGCGTCTTTCCTGACATCCTCAAACTCTTTCCCTGTTTTTATTTTTCTTTTGTTTGTTTATTCTATTTATGCGAAATTAGTCAACCGTTGATTTATTTTTATCTTTTCTGTGTGTTTTCAGATGTTACAGTCAAATATATACGTGGTTTGCCTCATGTCACTATACCACTGCCAAGCAGAAATGAACGTTGCCAATTCGCACTGCGGCCGGTATCACATAATGTTGGTGATTTTCTACATATGATCAAATCAGAAGATCGTGGTATTGATCGTGCAACAATACTTAACTGTGATGGTGTACGAATAGCTGCAGCATGTTCAATTGAAAATTTAATGGATGAAGACTTTTGGTGAGTTTTATAAAAGAATTCTTTTTCTTTTTTTTTATAATTTTAATCAAATGATCACAATGCAGTCATTGTCTATGTATCGAAGCACAATAAATATTGGCTGCTCCATTCTTATAGTTGATTGTCGTCGTTTATTATTAAATTTACAAATTTTGTTGAATTTTTTTAAATAAATAGAAAATTTAGAGAAACATCACAAGGACGTACGTCATTCGTTTATTTAAAAAAAAAATATTTGTTAAAAAAGAAAGCAAAAATAAATCAAATCACTTAAAGTTGTTTGAGGGTAAACCAGAAACATTTGTTTCCTTTTTTTATTTCTGTTTTGGGTCAAAACTTTGAAATTTTTTTTTTTCCATTTTAAATATAAATGATGGCAGAGTAGATTTATACTCAACCATTTAAGTGTTGGATTTAAGGAAGGTAATCGAAAGTTTTGTGTTTTCCGGGCATTTAAAAGTTTTGTGGTGCTTTTTTTTGTTTTAGTACAGAAATTCCTTGTTATTTGCCGTTTTGTTTATTGCTTTTGACAGAGTTTTTTGATTTACCTGGAATTAATTCATCTGTTTTGATGTTTAGACCTTCAAATTCACAAAACTCCACCACTGTACCTTTTTTTTTTTACTGTGTGTTCCTTATAAATTCTAAAGTAGTTTGTCGATTCTGTTATCAAAATACAAATGTGAGCTTCAATCATATTAGCTAATATATAATTGGTTTCCTCCTATAATACCTTTTAAAAAAAAATCCTTCTTGCTCCTTCCAAACGGTTTTTTTGATTTATACTGCTTATGCCTTTAATTTATTTTGGTTGCCATCCTGAATATACATTAAAAACCACCACTTCAGACATTAACTCATCACTGATTCTGGTTGTTTTTACTTTTTCTCTATACAGACATTTGTATTTGGCATGCCATAGACATATTTCATGAATGTAAATTAAAACAAAGAATAAAAGAAACACTAGAACTATCTACAAAAGTACTTATAAGCCATTAATATACAGAGAAAAGTTTTCTGGACGAGACACAGCAATAAAATCTTTCCACTTCTATATATATGTATTATGTATTGAAGATGTTTTCGTTACGTCTATCGTTTTTGTGTTTATATTGTGTTTGTGTATGGATAAAAGGATTTCAATAGAAATATCGAGAAATAATAGATAAAAAAAACTCTGTTAAATAGCTGAAATAGCTGAGTAACACCTGAACTTTAATGTTTTTCGGAAAGTGCAATACATTGAAAAAGTTTTCGTAAAGTTTAGCCAAAAAAACGATTTTTATCAGGACATCAAATATGTTTTTCTGGTACCAATATAAATGTATGTTAGGGATGGTAAATAACCCAAAGGTATATTTCAACAGAAATAGGTTAATCAAATAGAAATAATACTCCTATTACATAGACTTCATAATTAGATCTCTATGGAGTATTTTTATTATTATTATTTAGGTTATAAAAGGGGTTGGTTTAAATATGGAAACCTAGAATAAATTAAAAAAAAAACTCTTACCCCAAATAACAGTCAACCGGTTTTTAGTACATAAATAGTACAATAATAGTTATAAAATTATTTTTATTAAATAAGAAAAAAGGAATTTGATTGATTGTTCGTGTTTACACCTACAAGTACTAAAATAATTTTTATTTTTCCTCTAGTTATTTGAACCTTTTCGGTTCTAATGTTTTTTGTTGCTCTTTTGTAAAAGTACAACGAAAATATTTTTTTTTGTGGTTAAAACATCATGTTACATGGATCAGTAATCAGTGAATTACAGTAATTAGTACAAAAAACCCAAATACATTAAAAGCTTTATGTAAATTTCTATCTACACCCAATCAAATATAGTGTTGTCTTTTGCATTAGGATTTATAACTAGATTTAATTCATTTTTATGTCTTTTACAAAAGTTTTTTTTTTTTTTTTTTTAATTCTATTTATATTGATTAGAAATTTGTTTACTAACAAACAACGTCTTAGTAACAGTAGATTATCTACTTAAGTTTGATTAAATCGATGTTGTCTGTATATTTTTAGTACTAAATTCAAAGGATTTATTATGTTTTATAAAGGATTTTGATAGTATTAAATAAATCAAAATGGTTTTCACACTTTAGCTATAGTAAAGTAATTTAATGTTTTATTATTATGCGCGCGCACCATATAATTTTATCTCTCTAATTATTAATTTGGCTATAAAATAATTTTAATTCGACATATGAATTTTATAAAATCCGATTAAACATATTTTATGTAGATTATTACGTTATTAATGTGTCATAATTTATATAAATTTATTAAACAAACATTATTTCCACTTGCATTATGTATAACAATGAAAATTCCATTAAAATATCGCTTAAATCAATCTCTCTTCACTGCCACACCGAAACAGCTTCTATTTTTTGTTGTCAAAATAATGTATGAATTTTTTTTTTTTTTTTTTTTTTTTGCGGAAATTAATATAAAAAATATTTGTTTGTAGCATAAAAATAAAACCACATGAAAGCTTTTTTTCATTTAAGCTGATAGCTTTAGTATTTAGTTTGTTGTTGATTTGTGTTGGATGGGTAATCATTCATGTGAATGCTTATTTGGTGGTGGTGGTGGTGTTGTTTGTGGTTTTTAATATTATTTTTTAATAAACGAATAAAGGGAACAGGAATTTAAAAATTGAATTTTTATTAATAAAATTAATAAGCTTTTTATGTAAGCTTTTACTGTTATGTTTGATGACGAAAGGTTTTTTTTTTAATTGGTGAATATGAATTAATTTATTTTAAAGCAATTTTCTTGTACTAAAACTTCAGAAGTTTCTAGTTAAAGCGACTTAAAAAATGTTTGTTATAGTCCCTTGTGTCAATGAATTTCAGGTGTTTTTGAATAGTATTACCTGACTAGAGTTTATTAAAGAAATTTCCTATAATCCCTACCTCATAATTTCAGTACTAAAGTTTTTTTTTTTTTTTTTGTTCATTTTTTATTGCCATAATTCTTAAAGTAAGGAAAAACTTTTTTTATGACTTTTCTACTTTATTAAAAATTAATTTCTAGCTAAATGATTTTTCAAATGTTTTCTTTTTTTATTTTTCTGTGTATGAGCGAAAAGTTTATCAAAGAAAGCTTCGTTGTTAAGTCTTCTTCATTATACCATGAAAGAAGCATGGAATTTTCATAACAATAACCATGGATATTCATTGCAAAAATAAAAGTTTTTTTTTTATCTTCATATTAGAAGCTGCAGATGCTGCTAATACAATTTTTTTTTTTTTAATAATATTAAAGCTTGATGCATCGTCTACCACCGACACTTAATAACGCACGGTTGTATTATGAATTTTAACGACTTTTGATTGTTCTTGAATGGTTGTAGTGTGCCATTTTTTTTTCTTTAAACTTTTATGCACTTGATTTGCCGGAAAATTTTCATCTTATGGATTAATTTTTGCAATGTTTGAGTCCCTTATTAAAAGTTTATCGAGCGCAAACGTTACAAATTACCAAAAAATTTCTTTTAAAGTTTCAAACTTGGATTTGGGGGTATTAAGATGGCATTCAGGATCTGAGTAATAACGAGAAACTTCCTGTATGTACGAGTCAATATATCCTTGAAATTTCTGAATAAATTTTTTACTGAAATTACACTGACGCCGTAAACCAATGAAAACAAAGCGAAATTTAGTACTAAAGCTCCGGCGCTATCTCTCACGGGAGTAAAGGTAATGAAAACGCGTCTTTTATACGCGGATAATTCTTTGAATTAAATCTAAAAAATTATGATTATTGTCTCTAGGGGTAATGAAAGTAAAACAACAAAAACCTGCTCCGTACAACCTCACTTTATTTTTCCTCTTCATCTTCATTCAGCCAGTGTGCACACTTTGCCATCATTATTTTTCACCCAGCACAGAAAAAAAAGGTTTTTGATTAATGCCATTGCCGCCTTGCAGCAATAAAGTTTTGTTCACTTTTAAAGGTTTATCTAAGGAATGAGCAAACATGTTGCTTAGGACTCTTTAAAGCTAAATTTAGTTTTTTTGGGATGTTGCTGTTGCTGCTGCTGACTGGACAAAATTATTTTTTGTGTTGTGGACTTTTTAACTCTTTTTTTTCTCTCTGTGATTATTAAAGTTAAATGTAGTGTGTAGGGCTGATTGGTGCCTTTTTTTTTTGCTACTTATTTTACACTTTATTGTGAAATTTACAAAACTAAATCTGCTGGTTTTTTATGAAATTATTTTCAAGTTTGTTTGTTAAATATGTGTTTGTCAGCAGTTTTACCAACGTCAATTACTACGCCTTATAATTTGCAAAATTCTTTATTGTCGTTGGTTCATAAATTTGAGGATTTACTGTAGTTAATTAAGCTATTTGTGTCCATCGCAATAATAACGACGATAATACCAACTAATAATGATAAATAGGACGGGATTACATTGGATTATAGCACTGAGTGCTTTATTATCTTTATATTTGTCTCTAGAAATTGTGTAAAATACTCACGTAGATAAAAGAATTTTCATTTTGAAAATGGGATTAAAAATGTCTTGAATCCTACAAGAATTTTCCTCTGTATATTTTATTTCGGAAAACTAAATTCAAATTGCAAGTGGGTGCATTGTAAGCAAAAATGTTTGTATATTGATTAAAGAAATTAATTAAAGCTCAGAGAGAACTTCTGAAATATTATTGCAGTTGAAAGAGCTTTTTTCTTTGTCAGTGAACAAAGACAGCACTGAAAAGTCTTGCTTCTTAAGTGCTTTAAAGCTTTGTGAATAATTTTATATAAATAGGGAAAAACAAAACAATGAGCATTTTTTCTCTAAGGTTTTACAATTGATTCGGTCGTTTACCTGATAATCCTTGTATAATGCGAATTTGATGGTTAGTAACCGGATAGAAATTGTGGCTAAACTCGTATATAAAGCGATAAAAGAAGATTTTTATAGCACATGAGTTAATTGTATCTAGAATATAAGATAAGTCTACGTTGGCGACTCATAATTTTTGTATTGATTGAGGATTTTAATTTTTTTGTTAACCCTTTGTGTTCTGTGATAATTCTGATGAATCCACCTCTCGATTATTGAAGGTGGGTTACAAGATTCCCTGAGATTATTTGAATCTGTTTCATACCAAAGTTCCTTTAGATTCAAATCAATCAAATTAATTTTTTTTATTCTTTTTCAAGCTTTTCTTTATCGCGCACTGCTTGTTGCAAGTGTGAAAATTTAAAACTTTTATTTTTCTTTGTTATTTTACAGAATAATAGCAATAATAAATCATAAAAATAATAACAATAGTAGTTGATGCCGTCTATAAAAGCATTACAATAACAAAAGACACAAAAAAACACATCTATTGATGTCAAAAGGAATTTTTAAGTATTTTTCACTACATTTATAATAAAAAAAAAATCCACGTGAAATTCAATCTTATTCCATACAAAAGATTGTCTAGTCATATGGAAAATAGTTATTTTATAAGACAAAATCAAAGGATTAAAGTAAATCCCATTATAGAAAAGCAAAAAAAAAAAAAAATCCCCGTAAAACTAGAAAAACAAACTTAAAAACCATCTTTGATCCTTGCAAAAGCATTTTTAATGTAATCAAAAAAAAAAAAACGAAGAGAAACAAACTCTGAAAGCAGCTACTTTAGAAATCGTTTAATCTTGGTACAAAAGCTTTTTTTTTGCTTTCTTCTTGCCACTTAATGAAGATTTTACGGGAGTAAGGAGTTTTTATATTAATCGTAGCGTTACATTTAGCGGGTATATAGGGTTAAAAAGCGCTACAACATCACACTAAACGCATGAATGACGCTTTTCGTTTTATAGTTGGTTATCTCATCACAAATTAAATTTGATGTAAGAACTTTGTGTTTAAAAATATTTTGTGTCTGGTAAGGTAGCATCGATCTGTCGTTTATAATTTAAAGAGTAATTGTCCCAGTTTATACTACCCCCCCAAACGTATCAACATTTTTTTATTAAGGTTAAAACAGAGAGCCCTAGTTATGACCTGATATCCGTCTCATAAATAATTCGCCTAATGAACATAGTTATAGTAAAAAAAAACGCATAAAAGTTTCAAACCCACCAACTCCACTAGAAAACAGCACTACTGCAGTCTCCGCATAAAGCACACAATCAACATAATAAATCATAATTTTAGACAATACGTGGCATATGTTGCTTTAAACACGAATACACGAAAGTCTGCCAAGATTATTTGCCTGAATTTATATGAAATCACTTTGTATTGATAACGAATATTTTTCAATTCAATTCACAGGCTACATGTAAATGATAAGAAATATCATGTGATACCACCGGCTAGGGATAGAATAACATCGGAGGAGCTTAGCAAAATGAGTGATGTACGAGCACTTGTGGCACAGGTAAAAGAAAATTGCAAATTGAAAAATGTTTTTTTTTTTTTTATGAATATTTATAAACACTTTGTTTTCTCTGTAGTTATATGAAGCACTGCATGTTGGCGAGCATCAATTGAAACGGGAAAGAGACTTAAAAGAACAATTAGAGCAATTAAACTGTGAAATATCACCGATGGAACAGGTGAAGATTTTATTTTCCACCATTTTTATTTTATTTATTTATTTATTTATTTATTTATTTATTTATTTATTTATTTATTTATTTATTTATTTATTTATTTATTTATTTATTTATTTATTTATTTATTTATTTATTTATTTATTTATTTATTACTTCGTTACTCCTGTATAACACGGTTTTAAAAACAATTCAACCGCTACTCGTCATCTTTCATGAATGATGCGATAATTCATTCAGGATTAATAATAGCGAAATGCTTATCAATGAAGCAACTTTGACGTTTTACACGGTTTTTGAATGAAAAGGTTTTTTTAGCAGCATTTAAGGTTCTTTCAAGTATTTCCGTGTTATTTACCTATTTCTACACGTGTATACCAGAACTCCTGAAAGCCCAAAACTCGATTTAATCCGAATTCGTATTGATGCGAATTACACAATGCTTTCTAAATTCTTTCAAATGTATTTAGTACACGATTGGTGTACCGTTATAGCTTAAAGCCTGATTAAGACAAAACCGTGTTATACGAAGCTTCTAACTCGAATTTAATTAAATAAATTTTTTCTTTGGCTATTTTAGAAAAAACTACAAATGGAGGCAAAAACATTAAAGCGCAATAACGTGTTAACATGGGTTGGCCTTGGTTTAATGTCGGTACAATTTGGTATATTGGCACGTTTAACATGGTGGGAATATTCCTGGGATATAATGGAACCGGTTACATACTTTGTAACATATGGTACAGCAATGGGTTGCTACGCATATTATTGTATGACAAAACAGGTGAGTGGTTGATATACTGGTTGAGGTGGTTTGGTTTTGTTTGCTGCTTTCAAGTTAATACAAATATTTTTTTTTTGTTTTTTTCGCAGGATTACATTATACCAGAATTATTTGATCGTCAATATTTAATTGCAATGCATAAAAAGGCTAAAAAGGAGGGACTCAACTTTGATGAATATAATAATATGAAACGTAAAATCACTGATATTGAAAATGATTTAAGACGTTTACGTGATCCATTATTTTTACATGTACCAGCACCACCACCACAAAAAATGCTATTAGATAATAATAATAATAATAAGAAAAATTTAATTAATAATAATAATAATAATAATCTAGGTAAAATTAGTAATAAATACGGATTAAAAGATATTTTTACATCAGCTAATAAAAGACTAAATAAATAAATGAAGAGGAAGAGATGAGAAAAAAAAAAAAAAAATTTTTCTATTAGATAATTTAATTAAATTATAAAAAAAATTAATAAAATACTAAATTTCTATTTAATTAATTAATTAATTCACTTTGAATCGTCGTTAATTTTAATTTTAATTTTGTTATTTATTTTTTTTTTTCGTTTCATTTCTTTCTATAGTTACTGTTTGTAAATAATTAAAAAAAAAAAAAAAAAATTTAATTTTTTTATAGAATGGGTGATTTCCCTTAATTAGGCACGCAAAATACACTAATTAACAAAATTTTTACCGAATAAATGTTGTTGTTATTGTTAATTATAATTATTACTTATTAACCCCCCCCCCCCCCCTCTTTTATAACGATTAAAATAATTTAATTAATTAATTAATTAAGTCAAAAAAATTAAAAAAATAATTTTTAATTAAACACGAATAGTAGTAGGATAGAGAAATGTAATCAAAATTTATGAGATTTAAATTCTTATTTTGTTTATTTGTTTTTGTTTTTGTTTATATATTTTAATCTCTCTGTTAATTAATTAAGAGTTTATTTGTTTTGTTTTTATTTTTGCTAATTTTTATAAAGAATAGAAAAGAAAAACAATTTTTATATTTAAGCAGAAATTTTGTTTTGGTTGTGGAATATGTAAGAGATTGTTTGTATAAAGAAAAAATGAAGAGAAACTCCTGAAAAATGAAACATTTTCAACCGGAACCGTAATGTTATTAAATTAATTAGAAAAAAAATTATGTAAATAAATACGTTTTAAACGCTATAAACAAAGCTTAAAGTTTTGGAGATTTTTTTTTTGATTAAAAACTTCTATCGTGGGGAAATTATTGAGGCTTAATTGATAAGACGTTTCGTTTCGGTTTGTTTCGTTGTTTTTTATGGAGTTTTTTTTTTTTTTTTTTCTAAATTTTATTAAATTTATTTTTTTTATTATTATTATAAACTTATGTTAAGTAAGTAAGTAGAAATTTATTAGGCAATTTATGAAAAAAAGAAATTTTTTCCTTTAATTAAATTGAAATGCAAATTTTATTTTATTTTATTTTATTTATATTTGTTTTGTGTTGTTTATTAAATAATTAAAAAAAAAAAAAAAAACAGTTGAGCCTTTATTTAAATTAAAATTAAATTTCTTTTTTTATTTATTTTAATTAATTTTTTGTCATTTTAATTTGGTTAATTTACTGTAAAAAGGGCATAAAAGAAAGAAAGAAAAAACAACAGAACGAATAGTATAATCACCATGTGTGAAATAGTCAAGAAAATTAATTTAATTAAAAAGTCCCTATTGCCATCTATTATAAAAAATTATAAATTAATTTCTTAATTAAAAAATTTGAATTTGTTAATAAAAAGTAAAAAATTAATTAATTCTAGTTAAGTAACAACGATTAAGTGCTTATAAGAAAAGTTTAAAAAAAATTAAAGAATTTTAAGAATTTTTATATAAAAAAATTTGAATAAAACAATAATAATAATAATAATTATAATATTCTTAATTAAATTAGTATAAATAGAGACTAAAATGCTTAAATTAATGAAAAATCAAATCAGTCAGGCACCAGTGCAATAGAATAATTAAACCTAACGACAGCTTGATTTTATTCAAAAGCGAATAAATCAACGTCGCTTTGTTAAATAAATTAATTAATTTATTAATTAATTAACCAAAAAATAATTAAAAATTAAATTTTAATCAAATTGACTGACAGGGCAAGTGTTTTTTCTTTTTTTTTAAACATAGCTCGATAATCGCTTTTTAAAAAAAACAAAACTCCTGCACAAAATCATAAAACGCCATCTCTTAGGCGTACCAATCGTTACTATTTTCACCATTTTCTATGTTAATTCTCTGCACAAATATTAAGTTTTCATACATAAACTTTATTCAGTCGAAATAGTAAAAAAGATAAAACAGGCGAGAACCACCCCACGCGAGTTTTGTTGCACTATTCTCTTTAAAATTAGTTTCTAAGTAAATTCATTTGCACATCAGGGGTAGAACCGGTGTAGAACTTGCTCAATGAATATAAAAGAAAAAAAAATGAAAAAAAAACAGTTTTTACACCGGAATAAAATGTTAACACGAAAACAGAAAACATCTGTACGTTTAGCTAGTCAAATACAAGACTTACGACTTGCTGCATTATAGTTGGAATAATCCGACTTAACAGAGTCAAGCGACAGCAGCAGCACCAGCATTATCATAAATTTTCTTTTACGTTTTTTATTAGAAATTTAAATCAAATTCGGTTGTGAATTGTAAGGTGAAACGACACCTTGTTAGATGGAAAACATATTTTTTAACAAACAATTTTTATTACGTTGTACTTGCTTCTAGTTTATTTACTGTAAAAGCTTTCCGTTTGTGACGTAAATCGTTTTCATTGCATTGTGGAAACGATTTACCTACCACACCCCCTAAACGTTTGTGGTTCCTTTAACACAAAAAAGTTCCTTAAACATAATAAAATCTCTTTTAACCCTCTGCACAAAACTGAAAACAAAAATAAAACAATTTCTCCACCCTTTAAAAATACAACCAGAAAGCTTTTAGCAAAAAAAAAAAACAAAACTAAAAAAAGCTTTATTTAAGTCTATAAATAATCACACACAACAAATAAATATTAATCCGTCCTTGAAAAAAAAGAAAAATAAAACAATACACGGAAAAAGCACATCAGTAAAAGCAACACACAAAGCTTTTCTTTAGTCAAATTTCTTCGTTTTAATTTGAATTTTTTTTCATACCTTCAACTTAGATTAAAATTTATAAATAAATAAAAAATTTATCATACTTCGAGCTTTTTAATTAAACAAATGAATTAAAAAAAAAAGGAAAAAAACTTTAATTAAATTAAGAAAAAAAAAAAAACTTTATTACGCTTTTAGCTTGTGAATAATAATTAATTAAATTTAAAAAAAAAATTTAATTAAGATCAAATGGAAGAGAAATTCTAATTTTTTTTTGTTAATTAATTAACTGGTTTGTTTAATTATGTTAACGCTTACATGGGAGAAGGTTTAGCCTGGGATAATTAATTTTCGTTACTAGTAACGAGTAATTAACACAAATTAAATTAAAAAACAAATCCTTAATTAATTAATAATAATTAACAGAAGCATAAAAAAATTGTTTTAACGACTCGATATAAATGCGTAGTAGACTGTAGTTTGTTGTTCTAAAACCAACTAAACTAATTTTATAAAATAAAAAACCACGATAAATCCCATGCAAACCTTGTAATTAATAACCCCGAAAAATCCACCATGTAAGCGTCGTTTTTAGTTAATTAATTAATTAAATAAAAATAAAAAAAGTTAACAACACTAGAAATTCACTCAAAACAAACGTTTTTTTTTTTTATTGTCTTCGTTTTTTGTACTAAAAATGACCAATTTCATAATTAGTTAATAAAAAAAAAATAAAATTTAATAAAATCGGTCAGATGTAGAATAATTAAAACATAAGAAAGAAAAAAAAATTACGTGGACAGGGTGTGAAACAATCTGTGGTGTAAAAAACACTAGAAGAAAAAATTTCTGTTTCTCTGTATTTTAAATTTATATTCAAAGGGTGATTTATCCTCTTAATTAATTAATTAATTTAAAAAAAAAATTATTTACCGGTTATTACGGTTTTTTGTTTTCTAATTTTTAAACTAAGCAAAATGGCGTTTCTAAACACAAAATTAAATTTTGTTCTAAGAAAGAAAGGGAATAGAAATTTCTATTCTCACTTAATTAAAGCTTTAAAGTTATAATCAAATTTTTTTTTTTATTGCTTTTTGTTCTAATTTTTTAATAATTTAATAAAAGAAAAAATAAACTTTTGAATTGTGTCTTTGAAACAAAATAAATGAAATGAAATAAAATGAATAGAGAAGATACTATGTAATGGTTTTGATTGACTGTTTTACAAGGAGAAAATTAATACGAATTAACGTTAATTCGTGAATTTTTGATTAAAAATGTTATTGTTAGGTGATATTAACGTGTTATTACCTGACTTTTGAAGCTTAAAAAGCTTTCAATACACGTTTAAACGGTTGAAAAACAAAACAGTCTAAAAGCCAGAAGAAACGATTTCTGCTGTTACTGGTATTTATAACAAGTAAAACGTGTTATAGCCAAGCTTTTATAATGTAAAACAAGCGTAATTAGTAAAAAAGTTAAAAACCCACCAACAACACGTGAAAATATTACTAGAATCTCAGAGCAATCAGAATTAAAACAAAAATGGCGAAAACGCACAAATTAACACAAAACGCAAAAAAAAAAATTTTTAATAATTAAGAAAAAGTGCCAAGTTGACTTTAATTTGTATGTTTTTTTTTTTTTTTAATAAATTCTTTTATTTAGTTTTAAGATAATTAAATTTTTTATAGAATTTAAGAAAAGAAAAATTTTTATCTTCCTAATATAACGAAATAAAGAATTTTTGTTTGTTTGTTACCTTCAATGACTTAAGCACTTTAAAGTATAACAAAATAACTAATTAAATAATTAATAATCAATAATTAATCATAAAAAAACGTTTTTTAAACAATTTTTTAATTAATTTTTTCTCCAATTATTCTTCCTACAACTAACTAACTAACCAACTACTTGTTAAAAATTTTAATTTTTTTCCCTTACTTTGTTTAAACTAAATTTTAAGTTTATATATTCGTTATTTTTAAACACTAATTAATTATTAATTAATACAACAAAATACGTACATTATAAATGATGAAAAACATTAATTAATTTTTTTTTTTCAAATTATTTTTGTTATCCAAAATATTCATAAATAAATAAAAAAAAAATATTGTTAATAAGAGAAAAACAGAATTGTAAATTATAATATAATATATATTTATTAATTAATTAAAACAGATAAATTAAAAAAAGAAAATTTAATTACTTATCCGTTATTTTGAAAAAAAAGATTTTTTTGAATTTTCCTCCATTAATAAATGTTTCTTTGACAGGTACACAACACTAAAACTCGCCATCTGTGAGAAAATAAAAATAATAATTATTTACTATAAAAAATAATAATTCTTGCAGTTTTCATTGCATGCTTTAAAATAATTACATGAAAAAATAAAATAAAATAAAAAATAATCCAATGTAACAAATAATGTACACAGCCTAAACCTCAGTAGGGTGCGTCAGCTACAGAGATGTCGTCGTGTGTTTTGTTATCATCGTTCAGACAAAATTCGTACTTTTAAAAGTGAATTTATGGGTTAAAAAAAAAGAAGAAAAGAAAAGAAGAGGAAAAAAAAAATTTTTTTTTCTGTTTTTTTTTTTTTTTTTATTTATTTATTTCGGTTTTTTATCTTCTGCTGTTTTCCCAATATTAATTAGGAAAATGTATTAACGCATTTAATAGAATAAAGTGAAAATAATATAATAAATAAACTTAAAATAGGATTATCAAAGTGTTTATTTATCAGTTTTTGTTTTGTTTGTTTATTTATATTTGTGAAGAAAAGAAAAGAAAATTTTTTATTCTTTTCTTTTTCCTTTTTCTATTTGTTTATTATTCTGTGTGTGATTTAATTATTTTTTCTTTTGTTTTTGATGAATCCAATCATTAATTGTGTAAATTAATTAATTAATCAATTAATTAATTTTTGTTTATTTGTTACGTTTTAAAATTTAATTAATAAAGTTAAAAAAAAAGTTTTTTTTTTTATTATTGTGTGAGAATATTCAAAGTGGAGAAGTGAATAAGAAGGAAGAAGAAGAAGAAAAAAAATATACGTCAAAATGGCGCATCAAATGGTTGCCCAGTCTGCAAATTGTTCGTTGGACGATATTGATTTAAATGCTCTGAAGGTACATGAAAAAGAAGAAGAAGAAAACGAATATTTATTTTTCTTTTTTTTTTAATTTCATTAATTAATTAATTGTTTACAAGAATAAAGAGAAAATTTATTTTTTTATTCATTATGCAGAGATTTGGGTTTTTTTTTTCTTGATTAACTCTAAACGTTTGCGTTTAGGTGTGGCAATTCAGAATTTTTTTTTTCTTTTATTTCGGTTTTTATCTCTTTTCTTCCCTTTAATCACGGCTCTTGATTAACTTATTAATTAATTAATTAATTTTTCTTTTTTAATCATGACGAGCCTCTAAATTTTCTTTAATTAATAAAACAAAAAAAAAAAAAAATTGTAGTTAAGGGGAGATAGATAGCGAGAGAGAAAAAGAGTGAGAAAAAAAAACTTGTCCTGTGTCGCCTCGCCTGTGTGTGTGGTGAGTCTTAAGCCAGTCAGCTAGCTATCCAGCCAGCCTGCTACCGATGCTAAATTAATTTTTTTTTTTTATTAAAACAGACACAATGTCAATGATTCATGAAAGATTTTCTTCTTTTCCTCGTTTTTTTTTTCTTCATTTCTTTTGGAGCAAAGATCTGTGGAATAAATAAAAGAAAAGAAAACGAAGAAAAAAATCAAGACGATAGGCTGGCTGCCAGCGTTAAACGTCAGCATGGCCAGACTCTAAGCACAAAATGTCATTGTTCGAATTATTTTTTTTCATTCTTTCTTTTTCTATTTTATGTGACGAAATTATTTTTATTAATTAATTAAAACAGCGAAAAATTTTAAATAAAATTTTTTCTGTTAAATGATATTAATTAGATAAAAGTGCGATTTTTTTTTATTTTTTGTTCTCTTTGCTATTAACGATTGACGTTTAGTCGGGGGACATTAAAACTGCTAGAAAACAGAAGGAAAAAAAACGCACGTGAAGAAAACTAAAATGTCAGGGCAGTAGTTAGTGGTGGAGGAAATTTTATTTTGTTTTTTAATGACAGGAATTTTGAGTTGCAGCTTCATGCGGCTTTTTTTTAATTTTTAATGAATCAGAGCCGTCATAAGATTTGTTTTTTTTTTTTTAATAAGTTTATTGACATTTCTGTTGGTTTTTTTTTTATTTTTTTTTAATTAATTAATTGATTATGCAGCAGTGGAGTTTTTTTTTTGTTTTTTAATTGATTTTTGATGGGGTTTTGTTTGCGGTATTGGATTGAGTAATGCTTTTGTTAGCAATGTGACACTTTTTGTTGGTTTTTTTTACTGGAAATGATTTGTAATTTTTGCTGAAATTTGCGTTTTTGAGGTTTTACTGAATTTTATTTGTTTTTATGTAAAGTTTTCATTCAATGGAGATTTTTATTAAGTTTTTCTTAAATTTATTTCTGTTTTACCTTTACCGGTTTTTAATTTTTGTTTACAAACATTTATTGGCGAACGATCAAAAGTTATGCCGAAAGAAAAACAGCAAATTTATACGCAAAAATAAAACAACCGGCATGTGAGAAAAAAGTAGCAAAATTTCGCCAATAAATAAAAGAATGTTTTGTTTTTAAAGAGTTCAAGACACTGGTTTCCGGTTTTATTGGCATATTTATTTTGCGATTATAAAAGTTACGTGATCTGGTGAACGTAACGTAATCGTGTTACTTATCTATCTTGTTGATATTGTCAGGGTATCTGTGGTTTTTAATTACTAATAAGATTAACACCTTCGCCTTCTTGAACACTTGAGTAAATACCGCGAAAAACCGATTCATTCTAATTATGTAAGACATCAGGTGTTGTAGGGACAAAGTGAATAAACTAATTAAGGTTTCTGTGAGTGGGTGGTATAATTCGTTATTCAATTATCAGAGTTTTGTCATCAGTGTAATGCAGGATTTTGATTGTTTTACTAACGCGAATTTTGTGGTGAAATATTTTAAGAAGGTTTTAGTGCTGAAAATATCGGAATTTCTGATAGAAATGTCGGGAATAAAAATATTTTTTTGTAATAAATATACCATGGGAGATTTATCTCTTATACAAGTCAAGAATTTCATTTCTAATCAAATTCTAAGTAGAAAAAAACGTTTCAACTTTTAAAAACAAGGAAAAATTTGATTTTACTCCTTCGAAATGTCACATTTGGATTTTTTTGTCTAATTTCCTTTACAAAAACCTTTTTAACACTGACATATCTGATGTTTATCGCAAATGCATAAAGAAAATCAGGATTCAGGATAAAATTTTACTACCTGGTTGTCGTAATAATCGAAAAACATCTGTGGCAATATAATAAAAAGGTTGAAAAACCCATAATTTTGTAATTTATTTAGATTTTTGTAGATTATTTATGCGGAAAAGAAGGTAGAAAAAAAAATTAATTTTTCGTGTAATAATAAAGAAAAATACACGCAGCAAACAGCCAGCAGCAGTACTTAACTAGTAAATAGGATGTGAATAAAAAAAAAACAAAAACAATTTTTTGTTTCATGTGGCTTAATTAAGTAAAAAAGAATTTATTTCTATGTCTGTCTGTTTGTCTGTCTCTCTGTCTCCATTGTTTTGAAAACTAAATAAATTTCTCTATGCGATGCAGTCGTTATGTGAAAAATTGTTGAATTGTTTCTACCTTGTCTAACGGTTTTTTGACGCTTTTTTTAATTATTTTTTTCCATTTTACCTGTTTTATTACCTAATCACTCATTGTAATCAATCAGATGACATTTTTAATGTTTTTTTTTTGTTTCTAAAACATTTAATCAGCGATTATCAGATGTTTTTATTCGCGGAATCGTATAAGCGATATAACTGTTTCGTTGTACACTCAGTTTTTAAACACTGGAAATTAGTTATTACGCTGAAAAATGATTAATTTTATTTTTATAACTCTAATGCGCTTATAATTTATTTTGAAATTATTTTTGTAAATTAAATTTGGTAAATTGATAGCTGAGTTTTTAAATAAAGAGAATTTTATGAGGCATGCGCATAATATGATCCACATTCTAACCTAAAAAATGTTTGACATATGCTTCGCTGAAGTTTGTTTACCGGTAAATCGAACGTTTTAAATACAAATCATGATAATAAAATAGTTGAATGTGGTGATAAGCATTTTTGATTATCATTTTTTTCGACCTTTTTGTTTAGAGAATCAAATTATTTTCAAGGTTTTGGTTTTTGTTGTTCCAGCTGCTTTTCTTTAACTAAACACCACTAAAAATTGATAATTTTAATCAGTTATTCTAAATTCTAAATAAACAAACCTTCCTTCTTTTTGTATACACGCCACAGTTAACATTTAATCTTTAATTATTATCCAAGTTGTAGAAAATTTTATTTATTCATCTGTTAAAGTAGTTTCTGATGTCTGTTAGTCTGCTTATTATTAGAAAAAAAAAAAACATTTAATCCAGTTAAATTGAAAACGGATTAAAATATGTTTTTACTACAGCATCTTATATAGACAAAGAGATGAAGATTTTTTTTTTTATTATTAATATTCCAAAAATAAAATTAATTACTTGAGGATAATTAAGAAAAAAGAATTATTCTATTTATTTATGTTTTCACTGCATATTGTAAACATATGCAGTTGTGTGTGGCTTAAATCTTTGTTGTGTAGCTTAGTTTTTAATTTTTAGCTGTCTACAAAGTTTTAACCAATAGAAAAAATGTTTCATTTCTGTATCTAGCTAGAAACAGCTGATTTTTGACCAATCAAAATGTTTGACAGAGAAATGAGACACAAATTTCTTAGACACAGCTGTGTCTTAGTTTGTTTTTTTTATAAATTCCTACCTATCCAAAGAATTTGACATTTTAAACGCGTTGTTACATGTCGGTATTAATTTGATTAAACTAATCATTCCGTAGATTAATTTAAATTTAAAGAAAAATTAATGGCAAATGCAGCTTTTATGTGATGCTTGACGCAAACTGATGATGCCACTATAATGGAATTGGGTTATTTTTACTACTTTATGTGAATGTTTGTTGCAATATTACTCAGCAAGTACAATGAGTTGCAATGAGTAATTTAGATTCGAGTTTTGTAATGAATTTTAATCGATTTGTTTTTGTCGTAAATGAATTTTTCTCTAATCGATTGTAAATAGTTTTTCTGTGATATTAATTAGGCATTCAATAAGTGATTCCCAAGTAAAAGCGAACAGCAGATGGTGCCCTGAATTTTGAATAATCGAAAATGATTTATAAGGAGTTTTTTTTAGATTGGAATTTGTTGAAACAATTCATCAGCATTATTCCCTGGATTATGTGTAATCAACCGTATTTTAGCTATAGGTAATAATTCAAGAATTCAGTCGACTGTATTTGGTGGAAATAATAATCAATGAAATAACGAAAATATTTCTGTATCACCTCATTACTTAATTTTTGACTGTAATACCCATAAGGAAAAGGCAAAATTTGAATATTTTATTATGAAGGCACCACCACCACCAGCACCACGATTAAACCTTTTTTCGTTTTTTTTTTCTCTCTACACGTGTCCAGTTTTTATTATTTGTTTTATGCTGGTGCTGCTGCTGCTGTTGCCGCTGTTGTTGACGCGACGATGCTGTTACTTGCGCATAGTTGTTGTTATTATTTGTAACTCGGTTGTCTGCCTAAAATGTTATTAATTTTCATTTTATATTTTGAATAATTTTTTATATTTTTTTTATTTTTATCTTATGGGATAAAAGGAAAGAAAAAAAAAATGTTTATAGAGAGCAAGAGACTGGTGTTTATGTTTAAGTGTATGCGTGGGTGGGTGTTTATGTAGATTTTTATATCTGCGTCTTGTTATTTACGAATAATTTTTTTTTGTTACATTAAAAAATAGTAAAATTGTGTTGAAAACACAAAAAAATTAAATTTTATCGTTTTTGTTGTTGTTATTATTTATCGTTGATACTTTGTTACAATTTTGTAGGAAATAAGAATGTAAACAGGCAAACGGTCGTGCAATTTTTGATTTAATTTCTTTTTTAGATGTTTTAAGAGCTTCGTTTAGCGTAGTTTTTAAAGAAAAAATAACTGGAGGTGTAATTTAAGTAAAATTAGATTAGATTAGGTATCCTAGAGATGAAATTTGAAAAGGTTTCTATGTCGTGACACAGATGATTACTTTTTTGTGTATATTCTGCGCATGACGTCATTGAGATTAAATTTTTTTTTTTTTTGTTTATTAATTAATTAATTTTCTGTTATTAATTAAGAGAGATAAACAATATTAAAAGTGGTGCCATATGGATAATAATAAAATTTTTATTTGATAGTCTTTTTGACGTTAATATTCATGTTGCTGAGCCAGTTAAAATTTATTAGAAACCGATTTTTCGTATTTTAAATACACCTGCGTAATATCATTTTATATTTATTATGCCCTAGGGATGGTGAAAAATATTAAATTGTCTAGGATTTTATTACGAAAATAGATTTATAGTAAAGTTGATTAGGTAGCTTTGGTGATTCGTTTAACACCTTTGTAATGGTTGTTTGTAAGGTGAAGACATAAAAGCCGCGGTTTTTTTTTTTTTTAATTCTGTTTTGCTGCAATCATTTTCTTCTTTAATCTGTGTTATACGAGTTATAACGGAGATTTTTTTTTTATAATCTTGTATTAATTGAAACTAATTTTTGGTTGACATTGATTTTTCGTAGCTTAATCGTAATTCTAGAGAATATAATCTAACCGTAAAATGTTGTTAATTAATTTAAAGAAAATGATTTTTGAGAAAAAAAAAGGTCAAACAAATAGATGATAAATGTTATAAAAATTATGAATAAACCGTTTATTGATTGAATAAAATCGTCTTTTGTGGGATGTGATGTGATTGATGCGTGTAGCAGTGTGGTTCACTTAAAAAGAGTTTTTGTATCGCGTTTTGTTGCTTCCTTATAATTTTAATTTATGGTGATGATTTATAGTATGAATATTGAAGGTAAATTTTTACGATTTTATGTTGATTTGTATTTTGAGGAGTTTTGATGGTATTACGGTGAAAATCTCATTCCCTATTTAAGACAAAACTAATTGCTTCTCGTTATTTTTAAGCTTTTTATCGTACTTGAATCGATTTATTACGGTTTATTCAATTGAGGTTCTACTGTAATATAAATATTAATTATCATAACGATAATATCACCAATTAATTTCATTTTATTTGTCTTTTACTTGATTTTTGTTTCCTTATCAATCGTCTTGTATCTTTCTTATTGTTTTTTGTTTATTTTGTTTGTTTTGATTACATAAAAATTAATTTCTTTAATTATTTTTGTGTTGTTGTTTCCTTCCTCTTTCACTATTAAAATAGAAAAAAAATTTTTTTTTATGTATTTTGCTGGTTTTTATTTACTAAAATTGATTTTTGTTTGGTTTGTTGTTTTGTACACTGCAGCCTCTAACTCTGGAAATATCGTCCCTTTGTTGGTTTTTTCTTTAGAATTTAATTAAATGATTGCGTTAAATCATGAAATGTTTTGTCAGAAAAATTGAGCAGTAGTTCTGAAACAATTTCATCACGCAACTATCGAACAGAAATGATTTGAAAAATACTGACGAAAATCTATCGCGTTCCTTAAAATAACAAGTTTTGCGGAATATACTGGAAAAAAAACGAAAGTAATTTTTCTAAAAGAATTTTTTTTTTAAGACAAACTTTACGTGAAATATGAAAAAAAAAATTTTTTAGTTTTAGCACTTTTATGTTATATTCGCAGTAGTTTGAGGGGAAATCGATATTTATTTATTTTTTCTTACTTACATGGGTTGTGTCTTGTTGTTTTGTAAACGTGTGCATAACACGCTTAATAATTTTTTAACGCTCGACAGCATTTTCATTATATAAATTCTAATCTCAAATATCAATAATATTTAAACAAGAATTACCTCAACATAGCATAACTATTATTGATTTATTGTTTTACTGCCATATATGTGCTGTCATTTAGTTTTTTTTTCTTGTTGTTTCTTTTGCCTGCCTGCCTGCTTGCCTGAAACAATTAAATGAGTCATTAGAATCGCGATATATGTATATAAAGCGATAATGACACATTTGTGTTATATTAGCATTGCTAAACTGTTTCGTTTGATGGTTTTAATACATTTTTAGTACAAAATGTAAATAAAATTTAACCTACGCGCATCCATAATACATTTATATTTTGCCATCAATAATTTATCTTATCGCTAGACATGAATTTTGATGGGTTTTCTAAAGTTTTATTTTACATTTTATGTTCTATCATAACATAATTATTGTAATAAAAACAGAATATTTAATTGTTTATTAATCTTATGATAAGAAATTGTGTTTTTAAAGGCTGAATATTAAATTATGAAGTGCAGACAAGTTTCCGGGGAGTATGAATTTTTTTTTATTAATGCAAGAAATGAAGTGTATGCAATTTTATTGCAATAAAACTGAAGGTTTTTTAGTGAAATACGTCAAGGAACCTTTTTTAGTACATGCGTCAACTAGTTTTTAGTACACAATGTTTAAACTTACTTGCTTTTTGCGTTGTGCAGGCTTGTAGAAAGTTTTTACTAAATTTATAATGTTGAGGGTTCATTTTAGTACATTATAATTTAGTACACACCTTATTTAACATTTTTTACAACCAATTTTATTGTATAAATATTTTTATTAAACATTTTTTTTTTTCATATTTCTTTACAGGATCCAGCCGGTATATTTGAGTTAATCGAAGTGGTTGGTAATGGAACGTATGGACAGGTCTACAAGGTCAGTTTGAAACAATTTTTATTTTTTATTATTATATTTAATATTTATTTTATTATTTCTTGTTTATATATGTATGACTGACCGTTCGAATGAACCGGTCGTCATGTATCGTTTTCGTCGCGTTTAAAAAAAAAAAAAAATTTTCTTCGTTTCTTTCTTTCATTCGTTATTTTTTTTTTCTACTTGACTTGACTTGACTTAACTTAAGTTTAACGTTACTTTGCTTTACTTAACAATCGTATAACAAGTTTTTCTTAAATGATTAATTCTCTCTTTGCATGGTGATTGTAAAGTTATTAAACTAAACAAGCCACATAGTTGAGCTGAGTTAAATAAGATGTAGACAACGCAACCTGGTTTGTTGCAATTTCATTTTTATGTTTGTGGTCACCTTGTTACACAGTTTTATAATCATAATTTGCATAAAAAATGCTCGCTACATGACGGTTTTTTTTTTTTTAAGAATAATAAAATGTTAAAAGCACAATACTGAGGCACACGACAAAGCTACGCTACATCAGTAGCCCCGTGTCTAAGTAATAATTTTTTTTTTATTATTTAATTCTTATTATAAATTATAAACAAAAAAAACCACAAGCAGAAGCAACTAATACACTTTAAATCGTAGAAGTAAAGAATGAAATTGGGAGTTTTGTGTTTTTTTTTCTTCTTCTATTTCTTCTTCTGTGGCTGTGTTTGAGCGGCTGCTTCTTAACGTATTAATAGAGAAATTTATTTGAAAAAAAAAATAAAAATACAGATGAATGAGGTGATTTTTAAAATAGAAATTAATTGAATGGAAATTTATTTTATTTTTTTTAAGTGGTTTTTATATATACACATCCGCGTTTCAATTATTGAATCATTTAATTAAAACACAACGTACGGTTCGGTTTAGCGTCATTTTTATTTATTTAGTAATTGTGGTGGATTATATGACGTAAAGATTCTTGTGAAAAAGATATCAATTGATGTGGAATTATTGTCGTTATGATGTTAATTAATGTGTTAAATGTAGAATTAAAACGTTTCTATTATCGCGTCATTTACTACAGACTGATTTTGCTCTGCTGCTGTTTCTTATATGATTTTTTTTTTTTGCTTATTAAATTTCCTTCAATTTTGTGTACAAAAAACTCTGAAAAACCGTTGATTAAAAATCTTTACCCGTTGCGTTACATATCGCAATAATAGGGCACACCGTTAGTCTTTTAAAATATTTTCTAAAGGGTTGTTTAGGCGCCACAATGTCGTTTCATCAATTATTACTTCGTGTTACTTACTTACATGGAAAAATAAAAATTTTTGCAAAGAAAATTGCGTCTGGTGAGAAATATTGTGTAGAAAAAAATTAAATTCTATGACCTTTTTGCGATAATAACATGGTTTTTAAGCTGTGTAACCCTTCCAATAACACTTTATGGATTTTTCTTCTTTTTTTTTAAATATAAATTTAACGCCGCCACAAATTACTGTTTAACCACCGTCACCTATTTATTGCTTATATTTTGATAACAAAATAAATGTTTATTTATGTAAAAGGATGTTGATAAAGCTAAAATGAAATATATATATATATATTTGTTCGCTGTGTGGTGTTGGTTATGGTGGATTTTTATATGAAATTTTTTTTATCGATTTGTGTTTTTTTTTTTTTCATACTTTAAGTAACGTTGCTGTTTGTTTTTAATGTACTTTCAACATATTTACATATTTTATGTTTATTTATGTAAAAAATGTTTTCCTCTATTTTTTTTGTTTTTTATTAATGAATTAAGAATATTATATGGAAAAAAATCAATAAAATGTGAAATATGCTTGCTTGTGTGTCGTATTACGTCTTGTTGTTATTATAAAATTTGTCATTTATGTTGTATGTTGCTGCTATATTCATTTAGCTTTTTTAATTAAATAATTTCTTTTAATCAAGTTTTATATTTTTTCTATTGATTTTTGTGTTGTTAAAAACTTAATGAAGTTTGCATTAGCTAAGCAAATATACTCGCTTGTAAACTTCATTTCCGTGGCTTTAGACAAGCTAAATAATATAAGACGAGATGTAGAATTAATTGCGCGAGCGCAAACTTATTTGATCGCATTCGCTTTTGAGCGTTTTACAGTCATGCTTTAACGAACGAAGTTTTATCGAAACCGAAGCTGCAGAACAAATTAAAAGCGAGTCACACTGCGTTTATAAAAATGCAGCTTAAATTCTGTGACTAGAAACTGATGATTTTTCTTTGCACCTGCATTATAAACATGATTTGATTTATGCAGCCGGTGTATGTTGCGTGAATGAATTATTAAATCAGTGCCGCTGCAAGTTGATTAATTTTGTGTAGTTAGTTGATGGAAAAATTATAAAAATAAATACAGAACGCCAACCATGCTAATAACAATTATAAATTCTGTTTAATACAGCAAAGTCTGGGAATTGTTGCTTATAATAACCGGCAACATAGCATATATTGGTCACTAAAAATAACTCTGAATAAACATAATTTCTTAATTTTTTTTCTTCATCTTTTTTTTCCCCGTATAAAATGAAAAAGAGTTTAAATCGCGATTTTTTTTTACTTTATTTATAATAATTACTCACGCATATATTCGTTGTTTCGATTGTTGTTTGTTTGTTTGTTTGACCCCCACAAAGTAATAATAATAATAATAATAATAATAATAATAATCTTTAGTAATTGATTTTGTTGTTTATAAACAAATTAAATCTTTATTAGGATAATAAATTTGTTCGTCACGTCACGTCACAAAACACAAAACAAAAGCATCCAACGAATTATGAACAAAAAAAAAAGAAAATTGTTTTATGCGATGTCGCGGCAGGCTGCACACAATCATATATTATCCTATTAGTTTATTTTGTTTATTCTATTTGATGACAGATTTTATTACATTTTATATTTTTATTATTAATAAAAATCATTGATAATTGATAATGTAAACAAATTAATTAAAAGAGAAAAGGAAAAACAATAAAAATCAGCGAAAAAAAAAATAAAATTCATGTTGCATGGTCAAGTTCATGACACTTGGCTTGATTGTTTTAAGAAATTATTTTGTTCAAAATAATAATAATAAACAGAGAAACGAATTTTGTTTTGCAAATTTTCTCTTCTTTGCACATTTGTGAATTTTTTGTTGGTTTTTGTTTTGATTTTTGGTTTTGTATTACGATTACGGATATTATGAAATGTGTTTTCTGTTTATATATTATTTACTTGTGAAAGTCAAGTAATTTTATTACAGTTTATGCCGGGAAAGCTGACCAGGTTACTCGTGGATTCTTTATTGTTTTTGTTTTTTTTTTTTTGCTGTTTTTGAAGGCTTTTAAAGAAATCCATCTGGAATTCAAGTGTAGTCTGAATTCTAGAACCGTGCCTGTATTATTATTCTCATTATTATTTATAAAGGAGTCGATGATTTCATATATAGTTTGACAATTTATTTTCTAATCGTTTTTATCTGCGCTTTGTCAAAAAAAGACAAACAACAAGAAAATATAATTTCAGCTGAAATTATAATTCTAGGCGTAGGCGCGGGACATTTTTTTTTTCTTCTTTTTGTTTTTTCTACTTAAAAATTGTTTTTTATCCGCAACAAAAAACTATTTTCATAAATTTTGTTTCTCTTTTGTTTTCTTACAAATGAAAACAATCGCGTTTGTTCTCTACGATTTTGGTTTATTCTCGGTTTTAATAGATAAAGAGATTTTTCTCAGGCGGATTTTCGCGTTTTTTTTATTTTGTTTTTCTTTGTAAAACTTTCTTTTATTATTAATTTTTCTTTTTTACATTTTTTGTTTATATAAAATTTATTTGCATATTTGTTCATTGTAATAATTATTATTATATTTATAATGAAAGCAAATTTTTTTTTTTTTTTGTATTATTTATTTACTTTAAAAATTAACATATGAAGTGTTTGTTATTCAAACAGAAAACTCAGGTAATCTCTTTTCTGAATGAATTTATTATTGTTTCGTGTTAAACAAATATAATTCAATTAAATTTTCTTCTACTTGAAATTTTACTTATTTATATATTTAAATACGTTTTATACTAATTTGCTTTTCCGATTAATTTATTAAATGATTAAACATAATTAATGAGCATAATCAACATCATTATTTTTTATTTTTAATGTTTATAGGCGATTAAATAAAATTTTATTAAGACATAGACGTCGTCATACATGATAAATGAGTAAATTTAATGAAATAATTTAATTAAATTTTTAAATTAGTCACACGAAATTTATTTTATCAAGTTTAAAACGGGCATGTACTTTGTATTGTGGCAGGATTTTATTAGGTTTTGTGGGTTAAAGCATATGTGTAGCTAATTTTACACTGTGGCTGAGTTACTGCAGCTTATTTTTGTATAAAAACACGGAAGCTTTAAGCAAGCGTTTTTATTTGTATTTTTCGCATCAGAATGACTTCCGTAACTCTAGTTACGTCAGAGATTTTTACAATGCGAGTAGATGGCTCAGACATTCATTTTGTATGCCCTGTGTTTTGTTTTTTTTTCTGGCGTTGTAAACATAATTAAATATAAAAAAAACGTTTATTTATAAACAAGAGAATCTTATCTAACTTTCAGGAATTTTTTATCACCTGTAGAAAAATTTTTTTTCTTTGTTAAATTTATTTATGAGATAAGTGAAATTTTCTTGTTACAAATTTATTGGAAATAAATAAAAAAGCGAAATTAATAATTTGTGATTTGTGTATTGTCGGTGATTACATGCTTTAATCAGACCTAAATAATAATAAATAAAAAAATAATAAAATCGTTATCTATCCTAATTTTTTTTTATTTATTTTTGATAAAATTTATCGAGAATTTATTAAATCGTCGATAAAGTTTTATGGAATTTGTTTGTTATAAGAAATTTGTGATTAATTGTGACAAAAAAAAAAAAAATTGTTGTTCTGGCGTCATTGGGGATTTGGAAAATTGTTTTTGAGGATTATGTAATGTGGGTATAATTTTTAGGTAATTGATGGATAAGGAAATACTACAGTCGATTCTAAAAGATATGATCGGTATGGTTTTAACTGTTTCTCTGGCACATGGAATTTGCGTTTCTTTCCGGTTTCATTATTTGTTAGTCATCCATAAGTTGATGAACATGGAAGCTAAATTAAGTAAATCACTGGAGAATTTCATAAATATTGGCATCTTTTGAAAACAGTGGATTCTGAGTAAAATTTGGTTAGGAATCTACCTGAAATTACTCTGTTAAAACTTTATTTTACAAGGAAATGATTTTTTTTCGTTAAAACAATTCATTCAGTTAAATAATTTTCCATATTACTTAACTCAAAACCATCTGTTTTATTTATTTCTACATAAAATCAGTAAAATCGATAAAACGCAAAATAAATTCTCAATATTAAAGTCACTATGAAAGAGTAAATAAATAAATTTTTATTAATTAAAAAAAAAAAAAAAGAAGCAAAAATTAAATTAAATTTATTTCTATCTGGTGCTGCTGGACGACAAACAACGGCTTGTGTCTGCTAATAATTTTAATAAAAACGTTGGCGTATTGAAAATGATTGTGTAGGTTGGTTGTTGTTGTTTGGCTTTTATTGTATCTCCGTTTGCTGTGATCGTGAGCTTTGTTTTGCTGTTTGCTGCTGTTGCTACTTAGTTACTTACTTACTGCTGCTGCAATTAAGGAATCTTTATTATGAATTCAATTTTTACATAATATTTTTTGTTATGAAATTTTATTTATAATAATTATTATTTACTCTGATGGCAATTGATAAATTTTATACAAAATTCCACTGAATGCACTAATGTAATTTTAAAAACGCGATCAACAAGGACAAATAATTATTAATTGCCCTGTGCTGTTTGCTTTTCGAGTACTAAATTGTGTAATTTCGTAATAAGAGTGCAGGAAATTTATTCTTTTTTTTTTGCTTTTTATTTACATATATCAACACAAATAGTTAACATTTCGTTACACAATAATTAAGTTTAATCAATACTTTGATTAACAGAAAAACACAATTAATTGGCTGCCTAAAACAGAAATGATGTAATAATTTGTAATAAAAAAAAGAAAACAATTTTCTTTTATAACTTTTTCTTATCAATAAATCACCTGAAGTTAGTTACGTTTGTTTATATAAAGAAAATTTATTTACCTTTGTACTTTCGATAACACGATTGGTTAATCATGATTTGTTTAACAAGAAATGTTGGTTAGGGACTAGTCCTGAATTTGGTGTTTATCACGGATTAATGGTTTTTAGATTGAATAAGTGTATCGATAGACTAGTACCTCGAGTTCTAAACGTATTTAGGGAGGGTTTAAAAAATATTTGATTACCATCCGGTGTCTGAATTTTTTTCTTTTGTAAATAATTTTAAACTCTCTAGAGTAGTCATTGAGTCATTTTAATTTAAACATTAACTCTTGAAATTTAGTCTTTAAAGAGTAATTTTTGTTTCAGGAGATGGGTACGCCCTTAATAGTTTAACGCTTTAGGCGTGGCTATATATAGAGAGAGATTCAGTATTTAGAGTACTTACTAAGTGACTAGCCCTGAAAAGTTTTTTTTTTTTATTGTCCAAATATCTGTGAACTATCGTAGCAACGAAAATATTTTTAACCGCGAATAATGATTGTACAGAAATTTTGTGGTTATTTCTCTATTTTTTGTGTTTCCAAAATTCGAAAATAAAAACGTTGCACAATGCAGTATGGCATGATTAACAGGAAATTATAAAAAAAAAATTATTTATTTTGTTTGATTAAACTAATTAACTAGATAAATGTTTGTTGTATTGTCTGCGTTTAGTTCATTGTAACCCGCGAGTTTTTATTCTTGTTTGATAGCGCTCACAGCTTATTTATCTTTTTTTCTTTCTCTTATTTAATTAAGATTTATCATTTTTATTCAACGAATAGTTGTAAAACAGTCCAGTCAGCAGTTGTATTGGTAATATTGGCGTCACAATTTTTTTTATTATTAAAATTCTACTGAAATCAGCTATAATTAAGTATTTTATTAATAAAAATAAATAAATACGACGAAATATGATTAAAAGCAAACATAACAACAACAGAACATTTTTTTTTCTTTTATCATAATTTAATGGAATTTTATTGTAGTAAATATATCTGAAGAAATTTTTTTTTTAAATGCAATGAAGGTATATTGAAGGTGGTGCATTTTAGTGTTTTTCTTTCTTGGAATTTTAATTATTTTATTGGTTTTATCTTGGGATTTTTTTTTATAATAATTTTATCGAGGTTTTATTAAGGTGACTGTTACAACGTGGCTATGATAATTGAAAACTGGTTTAATTCCATATGCATTTATCATTCAAGTCATGATCCTACTGTATTAGTCACATTGGAATGCATTTCGTTGAATTTTGTATTTTGTCTAACCACAATTTCCGTTATAATTTTGGTAGGAACTTTGAGTTTGATGTTCCGGATTATTACTATTTCATTATTTCTGAATGTTTCTAAAACTGAATTGATTTTTCAGGATTTCTTGTTAACGGAACTAACATCGTTTCTAACGTATCTAGAAATTTAGATTAAACTATGGGGATGACGGGTCGTTTAAAAAACTCCCGCAAACATTTATAATAAAACTTTTGAAATTTATTTTTAAATCTGTCAATTACTGGATTTTTAATTAAATTTTTTTTTTTTTTAACAGGGTCGTCATACAAAAACTGGCCAACTTGCTGCTATAAAAGTAATGGACGTAACTGAAGATGAGGAGGAGGAAATAAAATTGGAAATAAATGTCCTTAAAAAATACTCAAATCATCGTAATATAGCAACATATTATGGTGCATTTATAAAAAAGTCACCAGCTGGTAAAGATGATCAACTATGGCTAGTCATGGAATATTGTGGTGCTGGCTCTGTTACAGATTTAGTTAAATCAACAAAAGGGCAGAGCCTTAAAGAAGAATGGATAGCATATATATGCCGTGAAATATTACGCGGTTTAAGTTATTTACATACAAATAAAGTTATACATAGAGATATAAAAGGACAAAATGTTTTATTAACGGATAATGCTGAAGTAAAATTAGTTGATTTTGGTGTATCGGCACAATTGGATCGTACAATAGGTCGTCGTAATACATTTATTGGTAAGCTAATAAACAAATTAAATCATAAAAAAAATCAAATTATGGATGTGGAATAACAATAAAATCTTTTTTTAATAGGAACCCCTTATTGGATGGCACCAGAAGTTATAGCATGTGATGAAAATCCGGATGCAACGTATGATAATCGATCTGATTTGTGGTCTTTAGGTATAACGGCATTAGAAATGGCTGAATCTCAACCACCACTATGTGATTTACATCCGATGCGTGCATTATTTTTGATACCGCGTAATCCTCCACCAAGACTTAAATCTAAGAAATGGTCAAAAAAATTTCACGGTTTTATCGATACTGTTCTTGGTGAGTTTTTTTTTTTATTTGTTTTCCCTCCCTTTTTTATGATTTGTAATAAAAATGTTTGCTTTTATTGCATCGAAACAGTGAAAGACTATCATCAAAGGCCTTATACAGAGCAGCTATTGAAGCATCCATTTATCAAAGAACAACCCACTGAACGGCAAGTACGAATTCAGCTCAAAGATCATATCGATAGGTAAATAAATTTTAAAATAAAAAAATATTGAAGATGGTAATGAAAAAAAATTGTTTTCAGATGTAAAAAGCGTAAGCAAGAGAAAGAACGTGAAGATTATAGATATTCTGGTTCTGAGAATGAGGAAGAGGAACCACAAATTGCTGGTGAACCGTCATCAATCATACAGGCACCGGGTGGTGATACATTACGAAGAAATTTCCAACAAATACAAGAAGGAAGAACGTTGTCACAAAATGCTGAACAGCAACAATTGCAACAGCAACAGCAGCCTCAACTTAACCGAAATCAAAAGCCTCAAGTAAGGAGTTTGCTTGCTTTTTGTGTTTTTTTTTTGTTTATTGCTTAAAAATAAAATTTCCTTTAAACTATCATTAATCATTTTTATGTTATTATAGCGAGATCCAAGAGATAAATTGCCTGTAGAAGAGCCGGGTCCACCATCACGGCCAGCACTACCACAAAGATTGATTGTTGTACCCGATCCTCCGCCACAACATGCAAATCGTCCTTTGCCACCTACACCCAGAAGTTCTGGTTCAACGCAACAAGTACAAGTGCAACAACCGCAATTGCAACAGACACCCCAACAAGCACAAAGGAATTCACAAAATATGTTTAAGCCAATGGTAAGATGATTTTTTCTTGTTGTTGTTACTGTCGATGTTGTTGCTGCTGTTGTTAATCCATGTGCATTCGATTGGAATATTTTAATGATAGGATTAGAGAATTTTCATTTTTATTATTATTTGTGCAAATCATTTTATTCATTATTATTCATCTTCTCTTTGATAATTTTCTATATTATTTTCTTTTTCTTTCTTTTTTCCTTTTATTATTCGTCTAGTTTTGTTGTTGTTGTTTTCTCCTTTTTAAAATGTTTAATTAATCAGTGCTCTGGTGTTTTGCTGCTGCTGCAAAAAAAAAAAACTTCTGTATTTTTAGTTTTTTGGCTTTTACTTTGCCATAACATTGTCAACCTAAATTCTTTAATGAATTTTCTAAAATGGAAATGTTGGGGTGTTCAACCTGTGAAATTTTTAATTAAATTACTGGGGTTTTAACTTCTGTTTTTGGATAATGCTGTTGATTTTTATAATCATTAAACGCACTGAAATTATGTGATGAAGTTTCAGGTATGTCGCCTTTACGACGACAGTGAAGCCATCGTTGATTGTGACGATCGTGAAGCTTAAGTCTTTTTTCCTTTTTTCATTTTCCTACTTGTTCAAGATTACAATAAGTCACGGTATGCATAGGTTGAACATCCCAAGTTACAGACAATGTATGCAAAGTAGCAGCAGCGTAATAACTTTGTTATTTCCATCCAATATATACAATACATGAAATCAATTTATTTTTATATTTCCTATTACACTATGCCTTTTGGTTGTTATTTATAAATTGATTCTCTGAAGTAGAGACATCATCATCAACACCAACAACAGCACTGATCTATTTTTGTGTGTGTCTCTATCGGTTGTTTTTTCCTTCTTCTTATTCTTCTTCTTCTTGGGAGTTTACAGTTTACACGATTTTTCTCTTGTACACAAAATCTATTTTTATGTTTTTTTTTTTTAATTTTATTTATTAATTTGTTTTTGTTTTTTATTTTGTTTCCTTTTATTTTCATTAATTAATTTAATTAAATTTAACATTGATTACACACTGATTTCTCCGTCTATGTTTTCGATTTGACTACTGTGTAGCTTCCACCTAGAAGACCAGAGGTATGTTTTTGATTTTTTTAATTTTATTATTTAATTATTTAAATTTTTTCTTCATCTATTTTATCGATTATGATTTAAAATAAAATTTATTTCACTTGATTTTAATTTATGCACAAAATTGCTTTAAAAAAAAAAAAAAAATATATTTGGCTGACAAGTACAAAAGAATTTCTATGCCAAAAGGTCTCTAAATGCAGCATGATGATTCCTATTCTCGCTATTAAAAAATAAAGAAAAAAAAAAACGTAACCAAGGCTATACGCTTTGTGTTGTTGTTTATTTGATTAAAAATAAAATTATTTGTTGTTGTCTATTTCTATTATTTTGTTTGTTTTGATTTTTCATCTTAACGTTAATTACCTACTACTACTACTACTCTCGTATAAATAATATATTTATATCCTTTATGGATTTATTAATATATTAAATACAAAAATGACCTTTTGTTGAAATACAAAAAAAAATCCAATTCCTATAGGATTTGGACATGTTAGCAGCACAATTAAATGAATTGGGCGTCTCTCAACAGTCACAATCACAACCAGAGGCACCACCACGTAATAATCGTCAATCAGCAAATATAACGACATCATCAACATCGGGATTAGTAGTACCTGTTAAACCAACACCAACGCCGCCAACATCAAATAATCATCATGCACAACCGGTTAATCCATTGGATCCAATTGTTAGCTCAGACACAGATAGTGAACCGGATGAACCAAATGATCGTGCCAGAAATGATGGAACATTATTAGCAAGTGATCCACCAAAGCCACTGTAAGTTTTTTGTTTTTTATTTTAAATTTAATTCAAGTTTGTGTTGTTACCTTTACATAGAAAAAGTAAAAACAAAATAAAAATACCGGAAAATGTACTAACACACGATGACTAACTTTCTTTTAATTTTCCCCTATTTAATTTATTTGCTGAATTTTTTTGAACCCACTCTCTGGTTATCACCTATATCAAAACGATCCCCTATCCTGTTATTTTTATTTTGTTGGTATTTTTTTGTTATGTTCAGTCCTGAATTTTCGTACAGGCCTGGTTTGGGAGTTTTATCGGAGGATCCAATAACAACGACAACAGCACCACCAATAACAACACCAGCTGCAAGTGTTCCAGCTCATATAACAAGTGGTGGTCCACCAAATCGACCATTACCACCAACACCAGATGATGATGAACAAACACAAGGTGATCGTACGTTAATCATGAAGAGGGTGAGTTAAAAGAAACATTTTTTTTTTTTCATTTTCATTTAATTTCATTTTGTTTTTGTTGTATTTTACCTATAAATGTGTAGAAAAATTTATCGAAACAAAAAAAAAACAAACAGAAAATTTTAGTGGAAAATGGTTGTTTTTTTTTATTTAATTAATTAATTGATTATTGGGAAATTTCCTCATGAGATTTAATTAAAATATATTATTTTTTTTAATTTTAATTAATCTATGATTTGCTGATGTAATTATTGTAATTTATGGTAGTGGTTGCATTTTAATTATATTATATTATTTATTTAAAAACGACCGGATGACACACGAATTAGAGAATGAACGAAAGAAAGAGAAAAAAAAAAACAACGAAATTTGCCGAAGTTTAACCGAAGAAGGGCAAAAATTGTTTATTTTCTTTTCTAAAGAATTTTTTTTTACCAAGAAATTTTTATGAAAACTTTTTTTTCATTATTTAATATACAAATGGTTGTGGTTCTTTTGATTAATTTTTTTTTGTTTTGTTTTCAATTTTTATTTAATTTTTAATTTTTTTTTTCTTTTATTTTATTTTTTATTTATTTTTTTTTTTTTGTTCCTTCCGCCACGATCCTGTTAATTAATTTTTTTCATCTCTATGTGTTTTCATTGAATTTTTTTTTTTTTATATAATCCTGTTATATCATCTCTTTGATTGTTTAATTCGCAATTGATTGAATTTTATTTACCAAATTTCCATATCAAAATTATTTGCTAATTTCTCTCTTCTTCTACATATAAAACAAAAATTGTTTTTTTTTTGTTAATGCTTGATTGAAAAACAATTAAAATAAAATTAAATTAAATTAAAAAAAAAATAAACATAAATAAATAAAAAAAAAAAAAAAAAAATATTAGAAACTTGAAAGTCAACAACTTCCAAATGGTGCTGGTGGATTAACAGTTGGAACGGTAACGTCAACGACAGTGACTACAACACCGATAACATCATCACCAGTCACAAATATAAAATCAACAAATGATAATGAGGAAGCGGTTTTACTTAGAGACTGGGATATTGAAAGATTTTTTCCACATTCAAATATAAATGCGGCTGATCGTCGTGCCTCCGCATCAAAATTAACCGCTAAAGAGTTTCTAGAGAAACATAAAATAAAATCACCGGATACAAGTCATCAGCATAATGTGTTAACAGGACAACAAAAGGAACGAAATGATTTATCGTTGAATATAAAAAAGAAAACCGATGATTTTCTGAATAAAATGAAATTAGAGGAGCGCGTTAAAAGTGAAATATTTGCAAATAGTACGAAGGCGAAACAACAACAACAGGAGGCACTGTTAAATAATAATAAAAATCCAATACACAAAAGACAGGATAGTGATTCAAAGATTTCATTAAATTTTGTCCGTGGTTTTCGTCGTGAAAATTCTGATTTTTCATTATTATCAAAACGTCATTCAGCTATATTAGGTGAACGATCACAGCCGGTAACACCATCAAATCAAATACATCAACGTTCAAGTGCAATATTTCAACGTAATCGTAGTAATAACACAAATAATCATCCTACCGGTGAACCGATATTAACTGATTTTATAAGTAGTCGTGGTACTGGTACTGGTAGTGGTGGTGGTGATAATAATATTAATGAAAAAACATTAAATTCTTCACAATTATCATCAACGGCTACCTCGACGCCAACATCATCAATATCATCCAGAAATTTAGACTTTTTACGGCCACGCCGTGAAAAAACTGAGTCAATATTATTTGTGAGAAATACAGCAACACGACAACAGCATATACAAAATCAACAACAGGTAAAGAATGAATATAAATAGCAAAATGAAAAAATAAAATTTATGAAAAAAATTTTTATAATCAGTGACAAAAAAAAAAAAATAATCAAAATTCGGGGATTTTTTTTTCTCTCTTTTAAACGCATGTTGTTTACATTTTTTTTTTTTATAAATAATCAAAATAATAATTATTTTTTTTAATTACATTACATAACGAGCATAAATAGTTGTTAAATATGGGGAAAATAATAAGCTTTTGTGTTGTTTTTTTTTTTTTTTATTTCAATTCATTCATTTTTAATTTTTATTTTTATCTTAAATTTTCTCATGTCATGAATTTTATTTTTATTCATTAATTGAAATCATTAAAATCCATTTTGCGGGTTTTTTAATATAACTAATTTGGGCGAATATAGAAAACAGAAAATTTACTTCTGTTGTCTGTTCATTATTTATTGTTTGTGGCTTTTATTTTTGAGATACTTTCAATTGATTTTTCATTAATTATGTGATCTGTCTGTCTCACTGTACAACCGTTTTGTGTAAAAATTTGTTTTGTTTTCTTTCCAAATTTCTTCAAAGATATCGCAAGAAAATCGCACAAATTATCAAAATTTTCAATTTCTTGAATGTTGTATGATCACCAAGTGATCGATAGTGCTGTAAAGTCAAAAACTTGTTTAACACGATTTCAATAAATTTTCAACAGCAAAACATTCGTCAATTTCAAATTACTCAGTCCGTAAAATCGAATACACGTATAATAGTTGAAGCAAATGTAAACTACTTACACCCGCAGTAAAATTTGCCAACATTTGCAGATTCATTTATTTTCTCGTTGAAAAAATGCATTTCAAGCAACGATTTACTCAAATTACCAAAGTACTGCAAAAACGTTTTTTTTTTGTTGCAAAAATTCTATCGAATTACATTTAAATGATAATGTTTGGGTGTTGTTGTTGCATTAAACGCTGTCTGATATTTTTTCGAAACGTGTGCGTTGTAAACTGTTTACGGAGTTTTAACCTAAAAGACAGATTTCACAGCTAAATTAAAAACATAAACGAAGCATGATTTTTTCATCGTTTTTTTTATTTTCATTTTTATTACAAATTTTTTGATTTTTCTAATTTTATTTGATTAAAAATTTATTTATTAGAGGAAAATTACAAAATTTATCCGGCTGTGCCTAGCGTTAGAGGTTTATAATTGGATAAAATAATTAATTTTGTACAAGAAAACGATTAAATAAATAATTAATTGGGAAATATGATGAGAAATTCTTCATTAGTTTCATTGAAAAATTATTTTTATTCGTGGAGAGATTAAAGAATACAACACAAGGGCCAGATTAAAGTTGTTTTTTTAGTCTCCAACTATAATCCCTTATGAATTAAACATTTGAAATTTGATTTTAACTTTGTTTTTGTTTTGATTTGATTAATTAATAACCAATCATCCCCAAGTTTTTATTTTTTTTTAGTTTTATTTTATTTTTGTGTAAAGTAATTTTAATTTTTTTATTTTTTAAATTAACATAACCTATAAAACCTGAGTTATCTTTATTGTTTCTTAAGAACAAAATTTAATTATATTTTAATCTAAAAAGAAATTTTTCAGTTTGACAAATCAACCATTAATAACGTATTAAATTTTATTTTATTAAGCCACAAATAGCTTTGTTTTAGCACTTTTGTTGTTTGTTTTTTTTTAACTAAAGTTTATGTTTTGTGATGTTGTACAGTAAAACTGGCTTTAAACTTGGCGATTTTGCTAACAAAAGGCATATTTGTTAACGAGATTTTAGAGATTCTAGAAAACTTCTAGTGAAAATTTCGTCTACCGAAGACGTACGAATAAAACGTCAATTTCGGATAAATTTCGCTGACGCAATCGCACCAGTGATTTACCAAAATTTATTCAAAAGCGTTTAACGCTTTACTTTACTTTACATTACTGTGCATAATCGATAATAATTTTGATTTTTTAATTACGTTGTTACTTCCTTTATTATTTAATTAAAAAAATCATTTGTAAATAATTTTTTTTTTTGTAACTAACAACACACCAATCAGGAGAATATACTAACTGAAAATATAGCAAATTACTAAAAAAAATAAAAAAACGCTGCCGCTGTTGTTGCTGCTGCTACTGCTGCTGCATGTCCGTGACCACGAATGTTTTTTTCTTTTTTTAATTTTGTTTTGTATATTTAGATTAAAATTTAAAATAAATAAAACCCGGAGGAATTAAATGAAATAAATATTTATGAATGTTTTTTAAGTGCTTTAAAATAAATAAATTTTAAACAGCAACAAGAAATGATTATCCATCCGTCATCATCAGGATTTTTATTTATTTGTTTTGTTGGTTTATTTGTTTATTTATTTAAAAATGCAGCCAAGATAAATATTAATTTGTTTTAATATAACCCAATCACATTTTCAGCTATAATAATAATAATAATAAAAATTGTTTTAGGGCACAAACGGCATGTAATATGATTTGCCCAGGCATGGCCTAACATTTTAAATGCCTTACTTTGGAATTATCCTTCCTTTTTCTCTTCACACACTCATAAAATTTTATTTTTCTTTTAATCGTTTTTATTTTACCTCCCTTTTTACACCGTTTTATTATTTCACTTCTTTATTATTTTTATTTTTAAATATAATTTTCAATTTAATATTATTAATAAAAATGAAAAATAATTTTAATGAACCTCTACCATTTGTATATGGAAAAAATATTGACAAACTAAGACACAAAATTGGTAGAAGTTGTTGTTGTTGTTGTTTGATAATTTGTAGTTTTTTTTTTTTTTTTTTTTTTTTTTTGTAGCCTAAATGTAGTGATTTAATTGTATTTGTGGTGGTAATAATTGCTCGGTGTTGTTTAATTATTTAAAAATTAACAAAAAAAAAATTAAAAAAATTTCTATTAACACAAATATAAAAAGTGTAAACATTGGGAAAATTTATAAAGAAATGAACGTTTTGATGGTGTTTACCGATAGTTACATAATTTTCATTGAGGTTAATCGGCTTAGACACACAAAGTAAGATGAGGAAAATGGTGGTAGTTTTGGTAGCTCAAAAAACTGAGTGATTCTAAGACGATTAGCTTGATAATTGTAACCAAAACACCGGAGTTTAACGTTTAATAAATTGTATAACCTATGCTATGTAGTCAAGAAACGCTTAGTTATTCTAAAATCACGGATTTTAACCTAGCCGCAGATTATTAAAACTAAGCGTTTGTTGGTTGTTTTTTTTTTTTTTTTAAGTATCTGTGACGGATTTAATTGTTTACGCGTTGTGTAATTAACGCTATTAACTTATTATTCCGTCTGTAATTTTTAATATTTTTATTTGAAATGAGAGCAACATAAAATGCCATAAAAAAAAACGTTCAGAGTCCAGTCAATTAATGTTTTTTTTTTTTTTTTTTGTGTAAATTAATAATTGTGTTGTCGGTTTTGTTGTTGCATCATTAAATCAATTTAAAAAAAACCGAAAAATTTTTATAAATTTATACCAAAAATTACCGAATTTTTCTATTTTTTCGTTTTTTATTTGTAAATTTTAATTTTAATTAAAAAAAAAATTATCGTAGTTTGTTGTTCGCTTAATTTTTTGTGTAAATTTTTTACTTTTATTTAGAAATTTTAACAGAAAATTTTTTATGTAAAACTAAAATTAAATGAAATTTATTTTTTTGTTTTATTTTTATTAGAATCGAAGTGGTGAAAATAGTGGTGGACTTGGAACACCAGGTACAAGAACCAGTAGTGTCCTGCCAGATTTATTAAGTCAGGCATCACCAGCAACACCGCCACGTCATGATAAATCATCTAGTGAAGAGGTTCGTGATTTGTTTTGTATTTTTATTTTTATTTACAATAATTTTTGATTAAAACATTTTTTAAAGATAATCGCGTGCCAAAATGTAATTTTTATGAATGAAAGATTTTTTTATTATTTTTTATTGAAAATTTTTATTCTTTTTTAATTAAAATTTTTTATTATTTTTGCTGCGCTTTTTTATTTTTTGTGTGTGAGTGTTGTGTGTTTTTTTTTTATTTATTTATTTAATTATTTTTTGTGACTAATGTTCTTGAAAAAATATTAATAAAAACAAAAGAATATTTTTTTGTTTTACGTAAAGTGGTGTTACATTGACGCGTTTGAAAACTCATTGCGTTTACGTTGCGTATTTATGTTTTGTATCAGAATTGTGACGATAACTGGCTACTAGGATTGCTTTTAGAAGCAGATTTTGTTTCTGAAATCCAGGCTTAACGTAACGCTGATGATTGAGCTGTTTGTGATTGACAGAACTGTCTTTTAGCAGCGTATTTTAACTTTAATCGAGCCACACAATTGGATTACTTAAGACATTCCACTTAGTGGATTTAAAATAAAATTACTAGCAAGAGTGTAATTTGCCTATTTGTTTATTTCTTGTAAGTGACATTTCTTATGTTATCTTTACGTCAATTGTGTTTTAAGCATAACTTTGCTGCTTTGTTTTTTCTACATTAAACTAGATAATCCTTGGATTTTTTTTATTTTCGTTTCATTAAAACTTCCAGGCACAGTTGTAGCAATAAAGTTTCTAAAAAAAAAAAACTAAAATCCAGAGAAATGTGTTAAAAACAATTTTTGACAACGTTAACATGAATTGTTTAACAAACGCGTCAATGTAACGTCACTGATAAGGAGTTTGGTTAATTATTTATTTATGTTGAATGTTTTTGACCTTTTTATTTATTTATTTTTTAATTTTTTTTTATTTTCTAATCATTTTTTGTGTTGATTTGTATTAACAACAACAAGCAAACTCCTTGTTTTTTTTTCTTTTATTTTTATTAATATTATTTTACGAACAGATTTTTTTGTGACTTATTATTTTGTTTTTTGTTTATTTTAATTAATTAAATTTTTATTTATTATTAATGCAGAATTTAATGAAAGAGATAGAAGAAATATTTTTTTTTGTCTCGGTTTAAAGGTGGTTTTGACATTAGAGACTCTGTGTGAAACTAGTTTGTAACGTATTGCTAAATAAATTGCTTAGTATTCGGTTTTTCGAGTGTTTTATACACTGAAATTTTAAAAGTTTAATAAATATCCTGATAATTCAACTTTACGGGAATCTGTTACGTAATTTTCGATAGATCTGCGTAAGAACGCATGATTTGTTCGGTTTTATTTAAATGTCTAATACATTGAATTTTTTGCATTGTAACAGGAAATTCAAATGTTTTCTTGATAAATTCCTTAAAGATTCATAAGAATTCATTCTTGCATTAAGCTACAGACTTTATGCCTGTCTTAACAAACTACGTTACACGATATAGTTGCAAAAGCTCTACTCTAAATCACCTTTCTTCCCTCCTATTAATTAAATTTTTTAATTTTTTATTTATTAATGTGAATTATTATTATTATTAAATATTAAATAATTATTGTGTTTTGTCTTTCCTTGACGACAACATTCCGATTGTTTTATTACTTCATTATGTATTTTATAAACGAAAAATAAAAACTTTTTTAAAAATTCATTGAGCTGTTGGCAACTCTTGTGCGTGGGATATATTGCATTAAAATATATTGAAAAAAAATGTTGATTAAGAGAAAATAGTAAGTATTGAATGAAAAAAACAGAAAAACAGAAAAAAAAAGTAAATTAAAGAGATTAAAAATTTTTTTTTTATTCAATTTAATTTCTAATGTAAATAATTTTTTTTAAATTATTAATTAATTAATTTATGTATAGTGTTGTTGTTGTTTTTATTATTATTATTATTATTCATGTTGTTGTTGCCTTTTCTATCAGTTTTTTTTTTCTTTTTAATTTACTTCTTTTTTTTTCTTTAAAATTATTGTCTATTTGTTGTTGTAATTTTAATTAGAACTATTCATGGTACTGTTGAGGTTTTTTATTTAATTTTTTTTTTTTTTGTTACGTTTTTTTTTAATGGCTGATACACAGGGTAGACGATTTCTAATACTACTGCGCATTACGTCATTGAGATTTTTTTTTATATTTGTTCTAATTATTCTAATGTAAATTAAAGTTTTTTTTTTGTTAATTAATGGTAAATTTGTGTTTTTTTTTGTTTTTTTAATTATTTAATTAATTAAATTTGAAAAGAAAGAAAAAATTTATGAATAAAATGATTTTTTTTTGTACATACTTCGTTTATTTATATTTTATGTTCTTAATTCGACAAAATTCTTCTTCTTTTTTTTAAATTTGTTTTATTAATTCAGTTAATTAATGCTGTAATTGCGTTTATTATTTTTTTTAATTACAATTTATTTAGTTAAAGCAATAATATCTAGCCAACGTCACTTAAATTAAATTTTATTTTATTTGTTTGTAAAATACACAAAGCTTTAGCTGCGCATTATTATACCTTTTAATTACATTTATTAACAGTATCATGAGTATTTATTTTAAGTATTTAATTAATTAAATTAAATTAAGAAACAAAGAGAAAAAGAGAGAGTCTTGTCTTTTTCTTCTTCTTTTAATTGTTTTAATAATCATGGAAATTGTTGTTGTTTTAATGTTTAGTAATAACAATAATATTTTAATTATGCATATTTAATGTTTATTTATGTTGTTATGTGCTGCTGCTTAAATGAAAAAGAAAAAACATAAAAAATTTTTTTATTATTATGTAACTAGAAATAAATAATTAAAAGAGTCTGTAGCCTGATGCGCACCGCCCGTCATCCGCCTAATCGTATAATTGTTAATGATGACGTTGCTATTTTATTTACTCTTTTTTATTAATCATAATATTGTGTTTTAGTAGTTGTAGTAATAACGATAGCGACGATAGTAATTTAAGAGCCGGATTTTATTATAAAGAAACATTTTCTAGGCTCTATTTAGCATGAAAGTTAAACATTTCTGTCACCACTCTGGTTTCGTTTCTTTTTTTGTCTCGCACTTTGTTAATAAGTAAAAATAGAAAAATACCTCTGCAACGATGCAAATAATTAAGGAAATTTTTTTTCTTCCATTTTTTTTTAATGATTGTTGACATGTTTAATGAATGTTTTGCTGTTTAAACTATCATAAGAAAGTCATATGGCAAGTTTTTTTGTCTTTTGTAATCTCTTTCTGCTAGACAAATGTTAATTATCAAGCCTTGATGACTTTTTTTTTTAAATTCTATTAACAAGCATCAATTTACGCATCATTTTTAGATGAGAATTTAATAGTTGACGGCTATTGATGAAAGTTTTAGTACACGCTAGTGTGGAAATTCAACTTTCATTCAAGTTTAAAGTATTTGCACCTAATAATGATTAATGTTTGCCTGTAAATATTAATTCAAAGACTTTCTTTGTACATAATGTAATAAGTTACGGGATATAATTCGCGTTTTATTCATTTTTATTATAAATGCAGCACAGAAACAACACTTAATATGCAAAATTAGTATAGATTTATTGTTCTAAGATTTAATTCTTTTTAATTATTATTATTTTCAAATGTTTTAACCTTTCTCACAGGGCGTCTGGGAAAGACTAATCACATTTTATTTTTTTTATTTTGTATTATTGCTTTAATTGTGGAATTTTGTTTGTAGAAATTTTTTTAAATTTATTTTTTATTAATTTATGGCATGCAGAAACGCTTGGCTTTTATTATATAATTTTTTTTTTATTATTATTTATTTTTGCTTAACTAATTTATTAATTATTAAGGCTGTTTTTTTTGCGTTAGATTTTTTTTTTGTTCTAATGGCATTTTTAAAGAAACTGAGGATTCAAAGCAAAAAGAAATTCTTTTTGTATACCAGCTGCATTGCAACGATGATAGTTTTTCATGTGCAAGTAACACAATTTGTCACACTCTAATGCTGCCAGATGTATTATACTAATTGATTTATAAACCAACTATTAGCTGGTTTGGTTTGGGCTAGTTACTAGCTGATTTGATTTAAGCTAGTTACTATCTGATTTAAATTAGTTTTGACTAGCCTACTAGTCAGATAAGAAAAACTTTCATCGTTTCAACGTAAGAAAAATGATTTCTCTTTGCTTGGCCTAATACATAATTTACTAATTAATTTTGCATTTTTGACAGCAGCATGTGCAAGAATTTTGATTGCAATAAAACACCACTAACCAGTAGTTTACAGAATATTTAATTAATTAATTAATTATTAATTTGTTGTAGTGATTTAAAAAAAGAAAAAAAAAATTTTTTTTTTATTAATAAAATTTTTTCGTTTTTTTTTCTGTTTCTGTTTTTTTTTTTTTCTTTATTTTCTCTCTTTTTTTTTAAATAAATAGTATCGAGCTGCCGTCAGTTCAATTCATTCCACACCCTCAAAATCCTTTATTGTCTCAAATTCCTCACCACATTCAACTGTATCAAATTCATCCTCATCCCGCCATAATAGTCCTAATCAATCGATGATCAAACACAGTAATAATAATAATAATAATAATTCATCATCATCGATTATAAATAATTATCCACCACATGCGTACGCTCTTCAACAGAAACAACGTAGTTTTCTAACATTTGGTTTTGGTGCTGGTTCCGGTGGTTCAGGACCGTCACGTCGTGAAAGTCATGTTAATGTTAATGTAACACCAACATCACATGATACCGCTAGTGATACACCAGAAATACGAAAATATAAAAAACGTTTTAATTCGGAGATATTGTGTGCAGCATTATGGGGTGTTAATCTATTAATTGGCACCGAAAATGGTTTAATGTTGCTTGATCGTTCCGGACAGGGAAAGGTAATTACCCAGTTTTTTGTTATTTCTATCGATTCTAACAATGTTTGTCTCTAGGTATATCAATTAATATCGCGAAGACGTTTTCAACAGATGGAAGTACTTGAAGGACAAAATATTTTGGTTACAATCTCTGGTAAAAAGAATCGCGTACGTGTTTATTACTTATCATGGTTAAAATCAAAAATTCTACGAACCGATGGTTTATCTGATGTAAGTTTTAAAATTTATTTGGATTTTTAAGTGATTCCTTGTGAAATGATTGAATTTTTTTTTTTTTAGCAACAAGTTGAAAGACGTAACGGTTGGATAAATGTTGGTGATCTTCAAGGTGCTGTACATTTTAAAATTGTTAAATACGAACGTATTAAGTTTTTGGTGATTGCATTAAAAGATTCAATTGAAATTTATGCATGGGCACCGAAACCATATCATAAATTTATGGCATTTAAGGTTGGTTGTGAAGTGTTGAGAGGATTGTGAAGATTTTTCATTATTTTTCTTTTTCTTTATTCAATAGAGTTTTGGTGAATTAGCGCATCGACCACTTTTAGTTGATTTAACTGTAGAGGAACAAACACGTTTAAAAGTTATTTATGGTTCAGCAGATGGTTTTCATGCTGTTGATTTAGATTCAGCTACAGTTTATGATATATATATTCCTAAACATGTATGTAAAACGGGATGACACAGCCATCTACCCATTGGGTTTTTTTTTTTTTTGGCGCATTTCGATTTTTATATTTTAATTTTTTTTTATTTTTTTAGACTCAGGGACCAATAATTCCTCATTGTATAGTAACATTGCCAAATTCAAATGGTATGCAATTATTATTATGTTATGACAACGAAGGTGTTTATGTTACCACAATTGGTAGAGTTTCGAAAAATATTGTTTTACAGGTAAATGTCATTGTCGTCGTCGTCGTCTATTTATTTCTCTAAAAAAAATGTATTAATGTTTTTTTTATTTTTTCGTTATTAGTGGGGTGAAATGCCAACATCTGTAGCATATATTGGAACTGGACAGATTATGGGTTGGGGCAATAAAGCAATTGAGGTGATTATTTGGATTTAATTTTCTTTGGTTTTTAATTTATTTAATGAATTTACTGTCTTGTTTTGTTTTGTAGATACGTTCAGTAGAGACCGGCCATTTAGATGGTGTTTTTATGCATAAAAAAGCTCAACGTCTTAAATTTTTATGCGAAAGAAATGACAAGGTGTTCTTCAGCAGTGCCAAAGGTGGTTCATCATGTCAAATATATTTTATGACATTGAATAAGCCAGGTATGGCAAATTGGTAAAACATAATTGTGTGTGTATGCGGGAAACAGCAGTAACAGCAGATACAAATAAAAAAACAGCAAAATTCGTAGTAACCACATTATGTATTTGGGTTTATTAGAATTATTATTATTATTACTATAATTTTTTAAATTAAATAAATATTTAATAATAATAATAATAATAATAATTGTTATTATTAATTAATTAATTAAAAGTAAAGAAAGAAATAAAAGTTTTAAATTTAAGCTGCAAAAAGTAATAAAAAGTAAAAAAAATTAAAAAAATGACAAAAAAAAATGAATAAAATTTAAAAAGTTATTATTATAATTATTAATTAATAAAAAAAATATACACATATTATTAAATAAATAAATAAACAAATAAATATATATATATATATATATTACTTATATATTATACACAAAATTTACATTTTAAAATTAAAATTAAAAACATACAAAAGCAAGCAAAGTCGCAAAGCAGCAGCAGCAAGCAAGCTGCAACATCCCCAATAATTGCTGCCAAATAATTAATTTTCTATTTTATAACACGCAAAATCAAAGTAAAAAAATATCTTTTTAAATTAATTAATTAATTCTTTGTGGTATTCTTTAATCAAGAGAAACCCTTTTTTTTAGGGGTTTAAAAACTCCGAAAAGCACAAGGAAATCAAGCAAAAGTTTTCTTTTAATATTATTTAATCTGCGCCGCGCGTTAGACTACACATACAGCATTTATATTTTGTTTGGTTTTTTTTTTTGCGGATTTTTTTTTTCCTTTCTGTCTCTCTCACTGTCTGTCTGTCTGGTTAAATAATATTTTTTTTTTAATTATAATTAATTAATTCTCATATATATATATATATACATAAACATAAATTTATTATAATTAAATTACAATTTATAAAAAAAAAAAAATAAAAACAAGAAAAAAAAATATAATAAAAAAACTTTTTTTTAGTCAAATATATATTTAATATGGAAAATAAAACAAAACAAAACAAAAATTATTTATTATTTAGTAGAATATTAATTGAATTTTTTTATTTTTAATTAATTAATTAGTTAAAACAGAGGCAAGACAATAAACAAGTCTCGTCTTTAGAATGAGAGTATGTGTATTTTTGGTGTAGAACATTCAGGCGAAAATTTATTAATAGCAAATAAAAAAAAAACGAAAGTCAGAGATGGACTTTTTGTTGTTTTCCATATGGAACATTTGAGTAAAATTCGACGGTTTAAGGAGTATTGGATTTTATAAAATTATTTATCATCTGTGGATTAATTTGAGTAATTGGGTTTAGGGTTACCGTTTTTACCAAAATAACCCGGTTAGTCAATGTTTTTTGATGATTTTTTGGAAAAAAAATCTGTTTTCATCTGCTAAGAGATTTTAAGAATCGAATACAGTTTTTAGAGGCTCAATTCTTGGTAATTGCATTGACTTTAAACTAGTTTCGTATGCTCAACCAGAGCTTAAGCTGGTTCCTAGTTTAAATAATTTTACTTTTCCGGTTTAGATGGTAAATACAGAACTTTCTCTGTAAGAAAAAAATACAAACAAAAAAGCAAATCGAATGCTTATCAACAAAATAAACGAATTTGCCTAAAATCTAATTAAAATTATTTTAAGGGGATTTTACGGGACAATAAACTAAAAATTACTTGTGGGCGTTGAATTTCGTTATTTTATTTTTGTTTTGCGTTTCAATTAATATTTGGATTAAAGTTTTAAGTACGTTTCAACTGTTTTTACACCATAAATCCACAAACAAATTTCATTTGATTACGTTTTGCTTCTGTTTTTCGTAATTTATAAAATAAAATAAAAAAGTGTCATTAAGACTTAAAAATAATATAATAATTGACTGATTAAATTTATATTTAACAGTGGCTTAGGCTTAGTTAATAAGATTGTTACATGTGTGTTTGACCACCATTTTCTTTCTTTTAAATTTTATTTTTCCTTTAATAAACCGACACAAAAGTGCTTTTTCCTTTCCTTTCCGGGTTTTTAGAAATGTTCGTTAATTTATAAGATTTTTTTTTTTATTAATTTTAATTAAAAAAAAACTTTTTTCAAATAAACTTAAAAGCACTTAAAAGTAAACTAGATTAAAAATGAAGAAAAATTATTGTCAGGTTATTAACTATTAAGATAAAATTGAAAATACGATTAAAACAAATAAAATAAATAAACGAAAAATCAAACAATTTAATTAAAAAACAAGGAAAAAAAATTAATTAATTAATTAAGCAATAAAGTAAATAAACAAGAAAGAAAATAAAAAGAATTTTTTTTCTTTTCTGTTGTTTTGTATTGAATTAAAAAATGGAAAAATAGCTCAGTTAGCAGAAATAAAACTTAAAAATAAATATAAAATAATAAAAATAAAACTAAAATTTTTGCACACGATAATTATATAATTAAAATAATAAATAATTAAAATTAATTAAATAATTAATAAACAAAAGTTGAGATGAAAAATTATTGCCCAAAAACTCTCTAAATAATGTAAAAAAATTGAATTATTAAAGAGAAATAATAATAATAATAATAATAAAGCATTTTATACTGGATAATTATTTATTTTTATTTATAATTTAATTTTTTAATTACGTTAATTAATTAAAATACTTTTTTTTAAATAATTAGATAAAATACCCTAAATTCAAAATACCCGCCATTAATATGATCTACTATAAAACTACAATAAAAAGTAAAGGCGACAGCCGAGAAAAATTATTTAAAACGTCAGAAAAAATTTTGTGAGGCGCTGTTATCGGTTTTTCTTGTTTCTTTCTTTTTTCCATTGCTGATTGAGAATAGGTACGTTGTTTTCATTAAATCTATAAAAATATTAAAAAATCTAAATCATCGATAGTGATTAAATGGTTTTAATTATATAAAAATGTTATTAAAGTGCTATGGAAATGTTATTTTAGTGAATTTATGTGATAAAACCATTTTATCGATGTTACAAGATTGAAAATGAATTTTTTTATTTTGTGTTTTTCTAAAGTGCCAAACAACATGCTTATACAAATTTTTTTTATTTGGTTTTAGTTTCTCAACAAATAGATAAGTAAAAATGGGTCGTGTTATTCGTGCTCAGCGTAAAGGTGCTGGATCAGTGTTTAAATCTCATAATAAAACACGTAAAGGTGCAGCTAAATTCCGTTCCTTGGATTTTGCCGAACGTCATGGATACATTAAGGGTGTTGTAAAGGTGAGGTTATGTCAAAATATTTATTTAGTTTTTTGTATAATAATTTGGAGTTTTTTTTTTGTTTAATTTTAGGATATCGTTCACGATCCAGGTCGTGGTGCCCCATTAGCCGTTGTCCACTTCCGTGACCCTTACCGTTATAAGACACGCAAAGAATTATTCATTGCACCAGAGGGTATGCACACTGGCCAATTCTTGTATTGTGGCAGAAAAGCAAATTTACAAATCGGAAATGTAATGCCATTATCACAGATGCCTGAAGGTACAATTATCTGTAATTTAGAGGAAAAGACCGGTGATCGTGGTCGGCTAGCAAGAACATCTGGAAATTATGCAACAGTTATTGCCCATAATCCAGATACAAAGAAATCCCGTGTTAAATTACCATCAGGAGCTAAAAAAGTTGTTCCATCCGCTAACCGTGCTATGGTTGGTATTGTAGCTGGTGGTGGTCGTATTGACAAACCAATCTTAAAAGCTGGACGTGCATACCACAAATATAAGGTTAAACGTAACTGCTGGCCAAAGGTACGTGGTGTTGCTATGAACCCCGTTGAGCATCCCCATGGTGGTGGTAACCATCAACACATTGGTAAAGCATCGACAGTTAAACGTGGAACATCAGCTGGTCGTAAAGTTGGTCTTATTGCTGCCCGTAGAACTGGTAGAATTCGTGGTGGAAAGGCTGATACAAAGAAGGAACCTAAATAAACCTAATTAGGTGGATGATAAATAAAACAAAGAAAAAGAACGTTTGTTGTTTGCCGTTTAATAATATTAAAAAACATTTAATTGAAATAAAACCCAGGTGACAAATAAAAAAAATTTTATTAACAAAAATAAAAAAGTTTTCATTTTTTTTACTCTTCCCTTTCGTGAAACTGCATTATCGATATTCGCACTTTGCTCTGTCAAATGTGATGAGAGAAAGATTTTAGTACGAGAATCCCGCTTCGTTTTTTTTTTTTTTTTTTCGTTTTATCAGCGAAGCAAAACTTGACAAGAGCCGAGCGAGTTTGATTTCAATTTTTATTTTTCTTATCGATCTATTTTCACTTTTTTTTTTTGTTAACCAATTGTCAACACAATTAAATGTGATTTTACTTTGTAATAATTATTTAGTTTTCTATTTAATTAATTAAAATATTCTGTACGTGTTTGTGGCTGTGCTTAGTGTGTGCGTTTTAAACATAATTACTATGTGCTACCTGTAAGACCTTCAAATCTATGTACAGCAAAAGTTGGATAAAGTTTTGAAAAGAAAAGAAACGAAGAAAGAAAAGTCTAATTAAGAATTTTAATTATTATAATCAAATGTGAGTTTTGTTTTTATCAACGTTTTAAATCAGCGTATTAACGCGAAATTTCTTTGTTGTTTATTTTGTTAATTAATTAACAGAAAACAACAAAAAAAATTATATTTTTTCGTTATGAAAACAAAGATGGTGGACGGTTGGAGCTAATAAAAAAAAAATTATTTTTTTTGACAATTAAAAAGTTTTTTTTTTTACATTCAAAACATTTAATTTCTCTTTAATTAAGCCAATTAATTATTGAGATAAATTAAAATTTAAATTCGCTTATTACTTTGCTGTCAATAAAACAAAAGGAAGAAAACAAAAAATTTCCCCAACTGTCAGTGGAATTATTTTTATTTTTTTTTTTTATTTGTTATCAGCGGAATTTTTTATTTTTTGCGATAAAATTTTACTTTTTTTTTGTAATTAATTCGCGTTATTATTACACACGTAATAAAAAATGATTCATGTGTGTATGGTGAATGCAAAAAAAAATGTCTGTTTTGTTTTGTTGTATTACGGATTGTATGCAAATTTTGCTGGACGAATATAAATTAAGCCACCGCCGTAACCCAACAATCGCCAACTTTCTAGCAACTTTCGTTATATAATTTAATTTTTTTTTTATTAGAATGAAAAATTTAAATAATTAACGAATTCTTATCTGTTTTAGATTGTGATTTTTGTTAGTCAAAAGAAATAAAAACAAAACCAAAAAATAATTTAGAAATGGCACCACCGGAGGAGATACCGCCACCAAAGGCAGACTTTAGTGCACCGCCACCATATGAATTAAATGACACAACATCGCCCTCGGGTAAATTACCAACATATGAGGAGGTACAAATGGAAAAAACATTACACGGTGAATTACCAATAAATATGAGTGGACAAATGCCGCCACCGCCACCAATTGGTAATACAATACGTCATAATACTGGACAAAATGGTCACGGTGGCCCAGCATTAACATTTATCGCTATTGATGCGGCTGACGCTGATAATATGACCGATAACAGTCTCCTTGGTACTGATATTATGTTTGTCACATCATTTGTTGTCGCCTTTTTATTTAATTGGGTCGGCTTTCTGGTGTTAACATGTTTCTGTCATACAATTGCCGCCCGTTACGGTGCATTATCCGGTTTCGGATTATCTCTAGCCAAATGGACGTTAATCGTTAAAAACACCATAGATCTGGCATCACGTGAAAACTCTTGGCTATGGTGGCTCATTATGGCATTCGGTTTTCTTATCTGTATAAGGGCATTAGTACAATATATAAGCATTAAAAGGACCTGGCGCTTATTATCAGCGTCCGCACAGGAACGTTTATTATTTTTTTATTAATAAAAAACAAACAAAAAAAAAATTTGTTTCAAGCAAAACTCCCCCTCCCATTTATTTACCAACCTTTTATCATTAAAAAATATTTTTAATTAAGAAGAATTATATAAAGAAAAAATGAATATAAAAATAATAATATATAAATGTACTTAAAATTTTAAAAATTTATATAAAGAAAAAAGAGATAATTTAATTAATTAATTAAAGAAAAATTAAGAAAGAAAACAAATTTTTTTTTGAAAATTAGTTGTCAAAAAGTCAGTCATCAAGAGTTTAGCCAAGACACATACACAATTGTAATAATAATAATATGAAAGAGGAGAAATTTCCTTCTGTTGCTTAGCAAACAAGGAATTTTTTAATTTCCTTTTTTATTTATTTATTTTTAAATTTAATTTAAAAGCACAACGAATAGGAAATTAATTTAAAAAGAAAAGAAAATTTTTTCATAAATGTATAAATACTTTTTTTTAAAAGAAATCGCAAAAATAAGTTTTTAACCGGAGGCGTAGTGATTTTATTTTTTTGTGACGATAACGTTACAAAGGGATAATTTTAAAATGGCGTAGTATGTGACAATTTTTTTTTTCTGTTAATTTTTTTTTTATTAATTAATTAAAATGAAAAAACGCGATTAAAATGCATTAAAACTGTGAATATAAATGTTTTTTTTTTTTTTTTTAATTTTTAAAATAAATGTTTTAATACAATTTTTTACTACGTTAATTAGCTGCGGAAATAAATGTCGTTACTAACTCATACACATATACACAGAAAAGGAAATACTTGATGACTATAAAAATCACATGAAACATACAGAAACACATAGAAAAAATATATATTTTTATAATAATAAATAATCTTTTTAATTAATTTCTTTATTTTTCTTTATTTTGTATAAGAAAACAAACATTTTAAAATGCTTAAAATATTAATTAATTAATTAATTAAATTTAAAATTGTCCGGGAGTTACTTACTTAAAAACAAAAGAATAATGTGGGAGAAAAACACTCTCTAAAAATACACACACACATATATATATTAAACATAAGAAAAAAGAAAAATTTATTTCCTTTATTCCCCAGCTTTAAAATGCTGAAAAATTCCATAACGGAAAAGTTAGCAGCATGTGAGTTCTTAATTTTAACTTTTTTGTTTCTGTGAAGAATGTTGCACATTTCTGACGTTTTCTGTTTAATTTTTTTATTTTTAAATTTTAATTAAATATTCTATAATCGTAAAAATGTAATTAATAAAAATATGTAAAAAGTAAATAAAACAAAAAAAAAAATATTATTGATGTATTTGTTATGTATAAGAAAAATATTAAAGGAAAATTTAATGAAGAAAAACAATTTTTTTTTTTAATTTTTATTTTCTTTAATTTTTTGGTTTGGGTCGAAATTTGATAGAATTTTAGTAGTTTCTGTTTGAAAACATAGATTGTGTTGTTTTTGTTTATGTTTTTTTTTGTTAATAAAAAAAAAACAATTTCATTATGTTGGTACTACTTTCTGTATTGTGACAACGGTTTTGGCGGAAAAATAATAACAAAACTCTGCATTCGCACGGTTTGTTTAAATTTTTATTTATTAATTTTGTTCTTTTAATTAATTAAATAAATAAGAAAAAAAGTTAAAATTAAAGTTTTTTTTATTAATTAATAAAAAAGATAATAAATTATTTATCCTAAGTTCCTAAGTAATAGAGAAAAAGAAAAAAACAAATAAATAATGGCGGGAAGAGATTATGCTGTTGATCGAGGTAAATTTTTTGTTTTGGCGTATTTTTTTCTGTTTTTATTTAATAAAATTTTCTCCTTTACTTTAAAGAATCAATAAAAACGTTCCTTATGGAACATTGTACAACAGATGATAATGGTAAAAAACGGCATAAATATGGTGAAATCTTAACTAGAGTTGCACACCGTGAACAAGTTTGTTTTAAAAATTAACCCAGTACCCCCTGTTTTTACTTTAATTTTAATTTTTTTTTGTATTAGGTTCCTGTCGTTATTGAACTAGATGATCTTCAGGAATATAAATCATCATTAGCGGATGCGGTTAAAGAGAATGCCCGACGTTACATAAATATATTTTCGGATGTAATTTCAGAGATTTTACCATCGTATAAAGTGCATGAGGTGATCGCAAAGGATCCTTTAGATATTTATATTGAGCATCGTTTACTTATTGAGAATCGTAATAGGCCAGAGTATGATCAGCGTGATGATAGAACACGTTATCCACCGGAATTAATGAAACGATTGTAAGTTCAGTTCTCTTGTGGTGATTATCTTTAGGATTTTCTTTTTCAATAAAATATTTCTTTCTGGTTTCAGTGAAGTTTATTTCAAAGCGGACGGCCTGACAAAATCCCTATCGATTCGTGATGTAAAAGCGGAAAATATTGGCAAATTAGTGACAGTAAGAGGTTAGTACTTTAGGATTCATCATCAATTAATTAAAAAATAAATAAATTTCGTTTTCGAAAGGTATTGTGACTCGGTGCACCGAAGTTAAACCGTTGATGTCCGTTGCAACGTATACTTGTGATCGTTGCGGTTCAGAAACGTATCAGCCAATCAATGCTATGGCATTTATACCGGTCAGCGAATGTCCATCGGATCAGTGTCGCATTAATAAATCGGGTGGCCGATTATATTTACAGTCGCGTGGCTCGAAATTTGTTAAATTTCAAGAAGTTAAAATTCAGGAACACGTAAGCTCTTTAGACCCGTTCACTGTTTATCCAGATTCTATAATAAAGAAAACTTTTATTTGCAGAATGATCAAGTTCCGGTTGGTCATATTCCGCGGTCATTGACAATTCTATGCCGTGGCGAAACAACACGTCAGGTTCAACCCGGTGATCATTGCATTATCACAGGAGTTTTTCTACCGTTATTACGCTCTGGATTTAAACAGCTAATATCCGGATTACTAAGCGAAACGTTCTTGGAAGCGCATGTAAGTATTTAGATTGTGATTTTGTTATCCAATTTCGTTCTAATTTCACCTTTTATTATTTGATTTGCAGAACATTGAATGCTTGAATAAATCAGATGAATTAGAGACAATGCGTCACGAGTTGACACCAGAAGAATTGGTAGAATTAGCTGAAGATGATTTTTACACAAGATTAGCAAGTAGTTTGGCTCCGGAAATCTATGGGCATTTAGATGTGAAAAAAGCTTTGCTGTTGTTACTAGTCGGTGGCGTCGATAAACGTCCTGATGGCATGAAGATTCGTGGCAACATTAATATCTGCTTGATGGGAGATCCTGGTGTCGCCAAATCGCAACTTTTAGGTTACATTAGTCGTCTGGCAGCAAGAAGTCAATATACGACAGGACGAGGTTCATCGGGTGTAGGTTTAACAGCTGCCGTTATGAAGGATCCGTTAACCGGCGATATGACTCTGGAAGGTGGTGCCTTAGTATTAGCCGATCAAGGAGTTTGTTGCATTGACGAATTTGATAAAATGGCTGACCAGGACCGAACTGCCATCCACGAGGTAATGGAACAACAAACTATATCCATAGCCAAGGCCGGAATAATGACCACGCTCAACGCCAGAGTATCGATATTAGCAGCAGCGAATCCAGCGTACGGTAGATACAATCCACGCCGTACTGTGGAGCAAAATATTCAGCTTCCAGCTGCGTTATTGTCGCGTTTCGATCTACTGTGGTTGATACAAGACAAATGCGATCTGGAGAATGATTTGCGTTTGGCCAAGCATATTACATACGTGCACCGGCACGAGGAGCAGCCACCGACAGATATTAAACCGTTGGATATGAATCTAATGCGCCGTTATATTGCTCTTTGTAAGCTAAAGAACCCATCAATACCACCAGAGTTGACAGATTACATTGTTGGAGCCTACGTTGAATTGAGACGCGATGCCAGAAACAACAAGGACATGACGTTCACATCGGCGCGTAATCTGTTGGGAATTTTACGTTTAGGTACAGCCCTGGCCCGTTTGCGATTATCCGACATTGTGGAGAAAGATGATATCGCCGAGGCGCTAAGACTCCTGGAAATGTCCAAGGATTCCCTCAATCAAACACATGACCAAAGAGTATCGCACATACCAAATACGTCAGATAAAATATTTGCGCTCGTTCGTGAATTAGCTGGCGAATCAAAGGTGGTTAAGGTGGCCGACGTAATGGAGCGCTGCACGGTCAAAGGTTACCAACCGGATCAAGTGGAGAAATGCATCGAATCCTATGAGGAACTAAATGTGTGGCAAGTTAACCAGGCCAGGACCAGCATTATATTTATCTAAAAAAATTTATTTTACCTATTTTTTCTGTTGTAATTTTTTATGATTTTTTTGTTATCTTTCCTAAATAAATGAATAAAAAACTAAAATCTTTCGGCATCCTTTCCCCACTTTAATTACAATTCAGTTGGTTTGGGTTTTTATTCTTCTTTTATTTGAGAAGCAGCTGACTGTGAAGAGTCAAGTTCTTATCGATTTCCGCATGAAATGCGTGGGAGTTTTGTGTTTTTGTTACACAGAAAAATAGTGGCGAAAAACAATTAATCACTTCGTAGAAGATGAGAGCAAAAAATAGAAAGAAGTGACAGGGTGCAAACAGAACGTGATAAGTTTGATGCGAAATGAGTTGTGAGAATATTCTCGGTGTCGCTGAATTTTGATATGACGTAAGTAGCTAAACACTGGACACTGAGCCTACTTAAGGTATGCAGCAGCCACCCCTACTTCCCAGTTTTTTTTTTTACATTAATTACGTTGGTTGTCCGCTTTAACAAGCGCAAGATTATTATCTGAACACGGATTTCGATGTTTTTTTTTTTGTTTGTTTATCGTAAATAATTAATCAGCGAAAGCATAAAAAGCGAACCAGGTCGTTGATTTGGGTTTAGTAGGACGACTGCAATCGACTGAAGATGGAAAAATTAACGGAAAATACATTTTTAATATTTTTGGGGAATCTCTGTCAGCAGATAATACTGTTCCAGGTGATTTTTCAAGTAATTGTGAAGTTTTTCCAAAAGACATCAATTCACGGATTTGTGCATCTGGTACAAACAGGATTGCATATAATTGAAAAGTGATTTTTCCCACGCTTTAAAAACTGTTATAATTCCCAACAGAACTGTTTTAGGTGCCTATGGATCGTGTGCATTTGTGTAGCGATCTTTGGTACAGCGTCCCTTGGTCAAAGAACGTGGCATCGTTTTCAAACATCACCAACAGTTATCTCAATGGATCGAAATAAATTCTTTTGGAACACGAGCTTCCCCAGTGTTACTGTTTGTCCGCATAAAAGAATAAACGACACAAAGCTTCAGGAATTTATTCGGTAAATTTGAATTTTTTTTTTTGTTGCTTAATTCCAAGTTAATCCCGAGTGTTTTTTACAGAGAAAATCCAAAAAAGTTCCCCAGTGTACAGGAAGCACAAAATTTTGAAATTTTTATTAAAAAATTAGCGAATATTAGTTTTGAGAATTTTGACGAGCTGCCCATGAATAATTCCTTTGGTATATCCAGCAGTGAGTACTTGGATCTGCTCTGGAGTTTTCGTTTTGCTTTTAAATGGGAAATTAGCAGCGGCACTTCGTACAAGCTAACGATCGAAGATACAATAACCGAGTTAGGATTTTGCTATACAGTTAACTCTCATGTAGCAAGATACAACACGTATAAGTAAGTCTTAGCTGGGTATCTGGTGATATTTAGACATTTCCAATCTATTTCTGTAGTTACTGGCGCAACAACAGCTGGCAAATATTACCACAAACCAATAGAGCAGTTGTTCATCCTTTGGATGGTGAAATTTACGCACAGATTATGAACTTGACAACAGCGTATGACGTTTACTTTCATGGTGCCATGGAGGTTCCTGATATTTCGAAGCAACGATACTCTTTTGAGAGCGCTGATTACACAACCGTCGATTTATTAGCCTTGGAAATTTTAACAACAGACGAAGCGAAAAAGTTTGAACGAAGTTCCTTTAAAAAAACGTTCAGTGATGAAACGAAATTAATTTTCCAGATTATCCGTCCTGCAACGGCAATGTCGCTTCACCCATGAGTCACAAGAAATGCTATCGACTCCTGTTTATAGCTACTTTCTGTGTCGCAACGAGTGCCGTGTGAAATTATCGCTGAAAATGTGCAATTGCATTCCGCACTTCTATCGGTCAAGAACTAAGAAAGGCGAAAAACTTCCAATTTGCGGATTTGAAGGGTTTAAATGCTTGGCTAAGATAAAAGAGGAAATCATTACCCTAAAATCGAGCACCATCGAGATAAAATGCAATTGCTTGGCAAATTGCGATGATTCCAACTTTTTCGTCCAAACTTACGTAAGGCCAAAACGGATAATTTCCGTTTCAGTTCAAAACTTCTGATTTCTCATTCCAGAATTCAAGAGTCTGGTTTCTCGGATCAAACTTACAGTGGGGCATCAATGATTATCCAAAAATGCAACTGAAACGTGATGTTATCTTTAGTTTCACCGATCTTTTAGGTTTTAAAGCGAAATAATTTTTTTAAGCTGATTTTTTTTTTAATTTGTTTGATTCTTCTGAATTCCAGTGTACATTGGCGGTATAGCGGGTTTCTTTCTGGGCTGCAGCTTATTAAGTTTCACCGAAATTATGTACTTTTTCCTGTGGACATTTTTTAAAATGGTTTCTAAGCGTACGTTAAGCATTCGTAATTAAAGAATTAAACTGTTTTGAGAAGAAAGTCCGGAATTTTTTTTGTCGTTTTCGTATTTTTACTTTACTGCGATCACATCGCTGATTTAATTTGTATTAATGCGAATAGTAAACTTTGCACTGTAATTTAGAATTCAAATTTTTTTCACACTTATAATCGACCTAATGGAATTTTAAATGTTTTCAAGTCGCATAATTATTTTCACGGCAATTCAGCATTTTTTTTTTCTTCTTATTCTTTTGTTTGAATAGGAAGGAAAAAAAAGTGAAAAACAAACTGCAAAGTGTAATTAAAATGAAATAAATTATAAAACAGATGTGTAATTAACACCTGATTGGTAATTATTAATTAAATAAAATAATAATTATGTATAATTAGGTGTGTGTTTGTTATTGTTGTTGCTGTTTTAATCTAGTTTTACCAATGATTATGATAATTATGTGTTGCGGTCAATCTCAGAAAGCAACAGAATCAACTACCTTCCTTGTACGTAACTGTAGAGCCTTCCAGTCGCCTTTTATGGAGGTTTCATATTACATTTTAGTACCCTTGGTGAAGTTATCAGTTAAAAAAATCAACTACAAACCTTAATTGGGCTTTAAACGATGAAATTCAGGTTTTTAAAAGTGTTAATACCTAGCAAAGTACTTACTAAAAACAAAAATAGAAATAAAATGAGTTTTAGGTAATAAATCACCTCGCGACAGACCTTCTAGGATTCCTTAAACATAACAAAAATCTGGTACAGTGAAACAACATCTTTTTCGTCGATCCGGAGTAGAACGATGTAAGGACGTAGCTGAAAAATAGTTAAAAAATTATTGTCGAAGGTTTTTGTTCAGGAAAATATTCTTAAAAGCTATTCAGCGACCTTTAAACGTTTACACCATGAAAAATCTTTAGATACTCACCGAAAAAGTAATTTAAAACCAAATCTTGGTTGGCAGCAAGCTTAAATTCTCTGTGGCTCCTTGCGGCTTTGATGTAATTTTTAAGAAATTTTCAGTAAAATGGGTTTTACGTCATAGCTGATGAAGCTCGATTCCCAGTAAAATAATTCATTAAAAATTTTAATTCTCTTACAAAATGTTTGTTTTAATTTTGATTAAATTTTTTCAATACAACAAAATTCTCCGAATAACCAGAAAAGAAACAAAAAAAAAAAAAAAACAAACCCCCGAAGTAACAGTAAGCCAAAAATAAAAAAAATAAAAAACACAAAAAGCTTTTTTCTGCTTTATTTATTCTTCTGTTTGATTTTTAAATTAATTTCATTTTTGCTGTTGTATTTACTTGAATTTGATGGGATTTTGTATTGATGCCAATTTTGGGGTTTTATTCTTCTGTTTTCCTTTAAGCAGCATCAGCAGCAGCAAAAAGTTTTTAAATCAATAAAAATAAAAAACGAATTTATTACGCTATTGTCATGTTTTTCAATTTTTTTTTTTTTGTTTTTATTTTTATTATTATTACAGTGAGGAAGCAGCACGAAAATTTATTATCCAACTGCATGTAAACAATATTTTTCTGTTTCTGAAAGGAAAAATAAAATCAAATTTCTCATGTTTTTCAGCTTTATTAATTTATTTAACAACAGAGAGCGAGAGTAAGAGCGATGGTGAAGCGAATACGGCGAAAAAAAAAAGAAAAAAAAACGTAAACATATGAATAAATAATGCATTTGGGTTGGGTGAAGGGTGGCCTGGGCGGTCTGGAATACGGAATATTATTTGTCGATAGACAATCTTTATATGACAAATATTGTTTGAATTATTAATTTCGTTGGCTTTACGTAAGGGGTATTCGATGGGAACAACACAATATGGGATTTGTTTTGTACTTCTAGATGGTTAATTTATGGGTTTCCTATACTGAAATGTCACGACAGGTTTTGGTTAGTCCGGAAATACTCTTATAGAACAATAAAACGCAATGATTAGCAGCAATCAACTTACTTCTGTGCTAAAATCTAGTGCATCTAGGAGTAAAAATTAATTCCTGAGTTCGGGATCATATGTACCGTATACCTGTAACACCAGTAGTGGTGTACGGATAATGATTTACCTGATAGTCTAACGTAAACACTAAAAACAGTGCAAAGATTCCTGAAAACTTCCTGGAAAACTTCTGAAAAATGCAAAAACTCTTATTCCACAATGTTTAAAGAACAAAACAACTTTCCGGTGTTGGATTTTAATGAATTTTACACAATTTGAAAGTCAAAACATCTAGTTTACAGTACATAAATATTTTCTATTCATGAAATGACCTCCGTTGATTAACTACCACTGGTTTTATTCCCATTAGTAACACCCACAAGGAAGGATTTTTATAAAAAAAAAATTGTTTTCGATTCATTTCTTCTTTGTTTTGTTTTCTGCTTTGTTTTGTCCATCAATGACGTAACAGTTTTTTGGTTTTTTTTCCTTGTTTCTTGTTTTTACTTTAAAACGACAAAAATAACAAAAAAAAAACATCAGAATTTCATATTTGTACTGAAAAAGCAACAAAAAACTATTAAAAAAGTAAAAAAAAAATTCGCCCTGAGGTACAAAAAAAAATAATAATAAATAAAAATTTAATAATTTAGTGAGAAATCAGGTAGCGAATGTCAGTCGTTGTAAAAGTCGTCGTATTATCGCAACAAATCGAATCTGTAAAACGGAAATTTCAACGAAAAAGTTCTAAACAGGAACAGAAAACAGCAAGAAAAAAAAAATGAAAAAGATTAAAAGCAGCAAAGATTAATGAAGAATGAAGAAAAGTTTTTTTTTCTTCATCTTTATCTTCTTCACGAAATAAAAAGCAAAAAAAAATATCATTTCGTCGACGTGGCGCCTTGGTATCGATTACATCGTTTGCTCTATCAGACATTGCAAAAATAGAAGACGATGACAAAGAAGAAAAAATCTTTTCAAACGACTTCTGGTTAGAAATGTTAGAAAAAAAAAAAAAAAAAAATGAAAAAGCACAAAACTACGCTTTGAAAATATATAAAATCAGGAAGTTTTATAAAGCGTAGATGAGTAGCGAAATAATTAATTAAGAACTTTTAAAAGTTGTGATCCGTGAGATTCAATTTTTTTTTTGTTTCGTATTATCGATGAATGCTAATCAGCAGAATTCATAGAATTATTCTCTGCTCGTCTTATATAAGGATTAAACAAGGACATAGAAAGGTTTAAGAGCTTTTTTTAACGGATTTCACCTGCTTTCAGGACGTCAAAACAAATATCAACGGTTTAACAAACAAGAAAATAAAATCAGAATTCAATGAAATGTTTTATTCACTTTAAACTAGTTTTCAGGAGGGTTTCTGAAACAATTTTGTTTTATTATTCAAGTTAGTAAAATAACAAGTAACCAACTTCCTGTTCCAGTTACAATAATAGTATTCGGAAGCTGTAATAACAAAACTGTGCCAAAGTATCACCAAGTTACCCTAGCAGAATTTCGCTACGCCACTAAATAATAATTATTTTCCCATTTATCAAACCAATACACACTGAAGTAAACAGTCGCACAGCTCAACAATTTTTTTTTTTAAAAGCCTGCAATGCTCGATGCCTTTACTATCCCATAAAACATTAAGAAGAATCTCATAAAAAAGGGGGGTGCGGAACAACTCACCCATCTTAAAATGCTGACAAAATAAGAAATAAAAATTACCACTTGAGGAATTTTCTAGTAAAGGGATAAAAAGATAAAAAAAAAAATCAAACAAACAAACGAACAAAAATTCTAATTAAACATTCGTAGAAACTTAAAGTTTTATGGTGAGGTTTTTAGCTGTTATTGTTGTTGTTGCTGTTGCTGTTCTTCGCAATTAATAAGTTCGAAAAGTTTATCTAGAAGTAAAAGCAATTAAAAATCTATTTTAACGACTTTAAAAATAAAAGAAAGTAATTTATGTTTATTAGATGTTTGTCAGGGATGATAAATATGATGATTTAACTGAATAAAACTATTTTAATGTAATTATTTGGTTATGAAACGGTTTAAAACCCTGATTTATATGAGTTTTTTTTTTTTTTTTACTTTCTAATAAAGTTTTGATGGGAGTTTTTCTAGTGTGACCGCACGTTCTTTTATTACGTATTGCAGTAATTTATTATGTTTCTATTAATGCTAATCGGTTCAACTATACAGTAAAATAACCGCAAATAATGCGTCTTCTTAGTAATGCTTTCTTAAAAACTTTTGATTTGTTTTTAAGCCAATCAGACTAAATAATTTTATTAACAAAAACTTTTCAAGGGTTTATTGTGCGGTTGAAAACGGTTGAAAAAAAAGTTTCCGTATTGAACAAAAAAATAAGCTGAAGGAGTTATTATTGAATAAAAAAATAAAAAAAAAAATCATCTGCCGCTAATTGATTTGAACAGGGAGACAAAAGCAGCCACTTAATGTCAGTTAAACCGAATTACAGGCAAAAAAAAAAAAAAAAAAACGCGACGCAGTAATTGAACAGGTAATGAGGTTACTAAAGCGAATTATTCACGGTAAAATTATTCATTAAACGGAATTACAATGTTTTTTTATTTGTTAATTAGAAATTATGTTAATTGAGTTATTTTATAAGGGAGAAACAAACCCGTTTAGGTGTAGGGTGACATAGTGCGCATTGTCATGTACTTGTGCGCGACGTATGGCGAAAATTTATTCAGTTGTATTAACGTGGGCGGGCCCGGCAACCATTCCACCAAAACCATTCAATATTCAATATTAATAAATTTAATTATTTTTTTCCATCTACTTTATTTAAAGTGTCCATTAGTGAACTTTTAGTACAGTTTACTGATGATTTTAATTAAACAGCAGGTGAAATACCTGTGCCGCAGTAATTTAATGTGAATTTTGTTGCAACATAAATGTAATAATTATAGATAATTTGGCTCTTAGAAGTGTAATTAGTGCCTTATGTGTTGAAGAAGATTAAATTAGAGCTTTATTACACTAAGCTAGGTAATGCATGGTTGATGGGTTTTTAACAAATTATCTTAGAATTTTATTGATACTTAATACGATGATTATTGGGGTGTGGTTAGGGATTTTAAAGACGAAATTATATTCAAATATTTTAGTGAAAAATTTAAAGGTATTAGACGTGTTATAAACCAACGATAAAGTGACAGAACTAAGCGTTAAAAGCGTTACGAAGACTAAACGAAGTACAAACAAAGTTAAACCAACATAAATACCAACGGAATGAATGTCAAGGGAATTTACATGACATTTTAGATTCATAATTTATGCACAATAATTTAAATAAAAAAAAACCATCCATAACCGTTGTGACATAATGACTGTCACACATCGTCGTTCAATCACTGCTAAAAAAAAAAGCTTCAATTTCCTGCCATTTGACATAACATAATAAAGTTATTATTTTTTTTTTTTAGAAAGTACTTTTAATTAACATTTGCCTGGAATAACAGAGAAAAAATATTTTTATCTCTCTCTCTTTTGCTGCATATTATTTATGCAAAGCAAAACAGAACAAAAAAAAAAAAAAAGAAATAATTTGCATTTCAACGGTTTCTATACGTATGTACGTGTTGGTGTTTCAAAATGAACCTGAAAGTTTTTTTCTGTTCTTTTGTGTGCAATATTTTCCCTCTCAAAATAATCGGTCATGTCGGTCAAAGCTTTCGCCTGTGTACCAAAGTGTGATTTGAACATATGAATAATTTAATAGTCTGATGAGTTTTATGTTATATAAACGTATTAATTGTGAATAAAAGTGATTTTGTTGTTAACAGACAAATAATTTGCTGTTGAATTTATTCACTGAAAACAATAAAAAATGAAAAATAAAAAAAAAATTGTTAACACCAACCGTATTTTAGATGCCGGAAGATATTCGGTCATACAGAGCATTCATAACCAACATAGAAAACACAGAGATAGACAAACAGACAGACAGATTTATAGATTAAAAAAAAAAAAAGTTATGATTAAATCGGTACTAAAGTTTGTTAATCAACGAATTTATTTTCATTTTAGTTTAGTCACTGTGTGCTGTAATTTACTTGAATACTCTTACTGTTTGTACTAAATTAATTTTAATTAACCTTTCAAAGCACACGAAATCTTTTGCGAGATGTTTTTTTATCGTTTTTATTTATGCAATAAAAGCTGACTGATTTTATCTAAAATTATCAACAATAAAAGAAAAAGCATAAAACGTGCTGTAGATAAGATCGATTTTATTAATTAACTGCGTTGTATACGGTTTTAGTACTCATTTAATTGTTTTAATGCTTTGTGAATAATGAAAATTAAATTTTAAACCCGGTAAGCAATACTTTTAATAGAAATTTTCACTTTTGTAAGAGAATTTAGAGTACTAATGTCACAGTGTACTAAATTCACATATGTACTAATTATTAATTCATGATAAAACTTTAAAATTTGTGATTTGTGTTAGGAAAAGAAACGTTTTTGGTTGTTTTTCGCCGGTTTCAGGAGTTCATTTAACAATTCCTGAAACTTGCAGACTTTAATTCATACACCTGGCCGTTCTTTTGTTTTTTAAGTCTATATTTATTTAACAAAACGCTTAACACATTATTTCAAAACAATAATTTTTGCAAACCTCAAGAAAACAGCCTTTAAGAAAACAAAACTTCTGAATTTGAATTATCAATAAAACATCGAAAAAATGGTTGTAAATCCCTGAAATAATTTATAATTTATTTAAAACATTTATCATAACAAATAGTGTTAAATATGTATTAAAAAAAAAGAAAAATTTTTTATTCAAGATTTTTATCAAACCTGAAAACAACAATCGGCAATAAATTAAAAATGCAAGAAAAAAATAAAAAAATAAATAAATTAAATCACATTGATTGTAGCAACATAAATAAAAATGGTGAACACTTAATTAAGTAATTAAGTAATAAAAATTAATTATTGCAAACAATTTAATTTACCTCAGATTTAACTGAGTGACATTTTTTAAGACAAAAAAGCACAGGTGGGAATTTTATCTGGTTCCCTGAAAGTAAAACAAAAGCAAAAGCAACAACAGTAGCAGCAACAGCAAAACGTTAAGTCAATGTCGCAAAATAATAATAATTTAATTCTGCAAAAAATACTTGTTGGAGAAGGTGGAGAAAAAGAGGGAATTTATGTGTATTCTGGTTGCGATGGAAAAATATTTTTTTTGGCTCTTGTGCAGCTGGTTAAAAAAAATTTTTTTTTTTTGTTTTAATTAATTTTATTTGGCTAGCAAAGCTTACACACCTTAATGACGAAATTGTTTATGAAATTTTTTTTTCTTTGCTTTTATTAGTAAGCCGCTTAAATTAGCAAGTTTTATTGATTTAAGCTAATTTTACGTAAAGTTCAAGTGAGATTTTTACGATTTAAACGATTCTAGAAAATAGTTCATAGAGGTCCCGAAAACAATACGAAATCCTGTAAATAACTTCAATAAATATTTTCTTCAAGTTTTCAAGAAGCTTAATGAAGGTTTCACCACCTTTTCCACTGGTAACAATGCAATAATCAATAGAGTCAACTTGGTGTTGCGCTACTGCTTGCTTTTTTTTTTTGGCTGCGAAACAGACCATATGTGTTCCTAGAAACGCGTACGAGCATGTGTACACTCCTGTAATAATAAAAATACAATTTTTTTTTTTTTTATTTATTCCCCTAATTTATAAAAATTGAAACGTGTAAAGCTGCTCGATATCAATGTCAAAACTCAACTAAAACACCCGACTGCGTTGTTACGTTTTGCCAAATTGTCTTTGCCAAGTTCGTTTCATTCGTTGCCTTTGTCATAACAAAAGCCACCCTCGCACTCAAACTCTTTTTTTTTTTTGTTTTGTTTTATTATTTTCCTTCACTGCAATTCTCAATCATTTTTTGTTAAACCATAAAAACCTCACTTGAACTTGAATATTATAAGGCTTTAGCTGAGTTTATTTAAAAACTTATTACAAAAAAAAAATAAATAAAAAATTCTTCAAATCACATTCAATAATTTATTTTGCGCCAACGATAAGAATATTAAAATTATGGAAATTTATGCATATTTAATTATGGCTTTAAAGTAATATAAAAAAAAAACTCATCGATTGAATAATAATTAAGTGGCAGCAACGAAACAATAATTTATGTAAGCAAAAATTTATAAATATTAATTAAGCGCAACGAAGCGTTAACGCTTTGCAGAATAATAATAATAATAATAATATAAAATAGGCAGCTAAAACGGAAAATTAATTAATTAATAACTAATAAAAAACAAAAAAAAAATGTTTCTGTAGTATGAGATAGTGCTTAATAGTGCTAACAGATGGCTGTAAGTGGTATTAAGATCGATTGGCTAATAGTTGCGATTCTAAAATAAAATTTAAATAATTTAAAATGCTTTGATTTTTTTTTATCAGCTTCAGAGACATTTTCTCACGATTTTTTTTTTGTAATAATTGTTGTAAAGTGGTAAAGCAGTTTGTTATCTTCTATAAGCACTTAGGTACTTTGGTTAAGTTTGTGAAAGCTTTAAAAATCATAATTGCGAAATTTCACCTGAAATAAGCAAACAAAAAATTCTGAATATTGTATAATAATGCAATCAAGGTACCTAATATTCTTATTCAAAATTTAAAAGTTTCTATAGCAAAAACATTGCGATTCCCCACCCTGACAGGATAATAAACCAACCCGCCATGTGGAACAATCATAAAATTTTAATACAACAATTGTTTACATATGTTAATTTAGATTTATTAATAATTCAATTTCAATATAATCAATTAATTAATTAATTAATTAAAAAAAATTGTTTTATTTGTTTCTTTTATTCAATATTTTGTTTGTTTGTTTGCAATTCAAAGCAACAGTAAATTTAGGTAAAAAAACAATTAAATTACCTCGTTGTATTCATATTGAAAATAAATTAAAAATATTAATTAAAAAAAAAAACAATAAATTAAAACATTTGTTACATGGTTGCTATAGCAAAAACATCAACAATAATTAAAAAACAAAAAAAATTGTGTTGTTTGGTATAAAGAAAAAAGTAGATTCGCCATTTTTTTAGATTTAAAAAATAAATAAAACCGTTTTTTAAAAAAACAAGAGAAACAGACGCAGCATGCTTATTCATTGAATTTCAGTGACAATTCCAACATATTTTTAAAAATATCTTTTTTCTATTATTCATAAAACGTATCAAATAATTATTATTATTTATTAATAAATGATTTAATAACAATAAAAAAGAAAAAAAAAAAAAACAATAAATAAAATAATTAAATCAGCAATAAAATTTACTAGATAAACACAACAGAGCCGTAATAATAAATCGATAAAGTTTATTAGTGTGTTCATTATGATAAACTTTGTTGCTTAATTGTGCGGATTATTCAACGTTAATTAATGTGAAATCAATCAGTGAATAAATAAATTATTTTAACATGCTAATTGTGCTTTGAATTTACAAAAAAAAAAAAAAAAGTTTTTTTATTTAATAAATCTAAAAACAACGCGCGCGTGTGTGTGTGGAAACAATAAAATGTAAATAAAATAAAAAATCTGATTGTTTTATTAAGTATGATAATCAATTATGCTATTTTTTTTTTTTACATTGTTAAGAATAAGAATAAATAATTATTTAAATGATTTAAATCGATAAAAATCGAAAATTTATCTGTTTTGTGTTTAATCAAAAGCTAATCATCTAACATTATTAATTAGAAAACTACTGTCAAGTATTTATTATTAATGCATTAATGTGAAGTAACACTTTAATAAAGTAAAAAAATGTATAAAAACATAAAACAATGTACTAAACAGTACTAAAAATAGTTATTTTTCTTTAACAGTGCAATACACTCAATAAACTTTAGTACTTAAACTTTTTGATACTTACCATCCAAGTTACAATGGAATTAAATTTTTAAAAATAATTTTCAGTACAGTAAAACTTTAGTACAAAATCTCTGACTTAAATATTTTATAAAAGTTCGAGCGAACAACAGAAAATCTTCTTTTCCTGGCTAAAGGAAGTTATAAACAAGAAAAAAAAATGTTTAATAAATATTGACATTATGTCGTCGCTGTTGTTGTTGATGTTACTTATTATGGTTTACTTAAGTAGTTAATAAACACCGATAAATAAATAATTAATCATCATTAACACGATTTATAATTAGATTTATGTGAATTTTCTAATAGCAGGTGAAAGGATATTAGACGAACAAATTTAGTCGGCATTTTGTAAATCTGTTGCTTTGAATAAACATTTTCTTCTTTTTTTTTTTAATTTTCTGTTATTTATTCGATTATGTGTACATAGTGATGTTAATTAAAGGTTTTAGGCTTCAATTATGATTAATTAATATTTATAGTTGTGTTTAGATGATAAATGAATTTACGCTGTGATTAATGCTTGAGATTTCTATGGTAGTTTATAGCGTGGTGTACTTTCAGCGGTTGTTTCAGTACTGTTTAGAACAAGTACTAAACTATTGAACAAGCTACAATGTAAAATTATGTAGATACTACTAAGCTAGTTGAAAATAATCGACCTGAGTTGAACGATCTTGATTTGCCAGTCACAATTACATTTATTATCCTTGAAAACTGCCGCCTTGTAATAATTTTATAATTAAACCAGCAAAAAAAAAAAACAAAAAGGCCACAATATAGTTTTCAAATAGGAAAATTTCTATTAAAACTATGTCCCAAAAAACAAAACAATAAAGAATTTTGCAAAAAGAAGTTTTAACATCAAAGGTGCTGACAAGGATCCATTGTACCCATTTCTATCCTTTTTTTTTTTTTTATTTATTAATTCTTTTGTATTATAACTGAACTGAAGACACCATGACCGAATTTTATATGTAACACAAATAATATAGTAAAACCGGGGAGAAAGGTTGGTATCCTTCGGTCACAACTAAAACAATAACACTTCGCTTATAATTTACAACAATAACAAGACAACTTGTCCACTTATATATTGCATTTGATACTTTCACCTACTACTCTTCCTCCTCCCTTACTACTCGTCCCACCTCTTTTAGAAAATGATATATGAGATTTTTGTCTTCCTTTCTCTGGTTTTCTTTTTGTTTTTTTAGTACTACGTTATGCTGATACATATTACACGGCTTTAGATTAGAAACACTGAACCACCTTATCTTAAGGAATATTATTTATAACCGTAATTTATAGTTTTTCTGTTTTATTATTTTATTTTATTTTATTTTTTTCGTTTCGCATTTATTTCCTGAAAATTAAACTGTGGGCGAAAAAATAAGAAAAAAAAAAAAAAGCAAAAATTATTATCGACCATTTTTATTGTTTTGAATTTTTTCTTTTTTCGTTCTATTCTATGTTACGTTTTTCTTAACGGTGATTGGCTGACAACATATTTTCATTACGTAACAGCTTTACCGGTTAACTTTAATAACAGAATTTAATTGAAATACACATTAAAGTTCACCTTTAGCTACCTGCTGTCAATCTTGTTTGAAACGAAAAATTTTGTGAAAATCGCGTAAAAGTTTAATTGAATTAAAGCAGAACACCCCCAGTATAAGTAAATAAAAAACAAAAATGTCTTTAGGGATGTGAATCAACTTAAACTTTATCATATTTTGCAATAATATTTATACGAAATATAAATAAAAAAAGAAACAAAGGCAATAAATGTGTACGTAAACATATCATCTTATGACATTTTTATATTTATTTAATGCCACACCTATTGCAACAAAACGTATAAAGATCACTCTGATACGATGCTACTTGTTTTGTTTTTTTTCTTTTTCTTCTTCTTCTTCTTATTTGTTTGTGCTTAACTTGATTAGAAGATTTAAAAAAAAAAAGTTTTTTTTTTTGCTGTTGTCTGACTGCATGATATCTTGTTACAATGATGAAGTACAAAAACCATTTTTTTCCATTTAGAAGGACAAAAAATGAATTTAAATCGATGTGCGAGGTTAAATATTGGTTGTGGTTTAACCTGTACAAACAAGAGATGGCAGGATGTACATTTAACTGACTTGAAGTTAGAAGTAGTTTAATCAAGATAGAACTGGATTGGCTTCTTTAAATATTTCTGCAGTTTCAGTGAGTTTTTCCCCGTTTTAACCCAATAAAGCACAGCAGATAGTCACAACCACGTCAAAAAAAAAAAAAACAAAAACTCTGGTCACACATTTCACTTAAAATTCAACAAACGTGACACTGATTAATGTTTCTTGTGGTTACTTATCATAAATAGTTTCATTATTAATCAATTGAAGCTTTTTTTCCTACACACGATAATGTCGATGACTCTAATCTTGTTTAAGATCAACAAAAAAAAAATTTCTTTTCATAACAAAACCACAATCATTTGTGGTTAACTGAAAACGTATAACTGTGTATCCACTGTGTCGGATAGTTAAGACAAATAATAATTAAATAAAAACCACAAAACGCAAAAAAAAAAAAAAGACTCATTTATGCAGTCAAGTAGATTAAATTCGTGTCTTATCTGATTGAATAACAATAAAAAAAAAAAACAAAAATAATTTTATTAAAATTTTCTTAAATAAATCCATCAAACAATACACCCTTATGTGTAACGATTTAAAAGCGATTAGAATTAGGGAGATTTCTTCATTAGGAAAAATAAAAAAAAAAAAATAGTTTTTCGGGTTTTTTTTTTTTTGTATAATTTCCATAAATCATTCATTATTAACGTTTCTTTTACTCATAAATAAATTATTATATGTGGAATTTCATTATCTTTTTACATAAATAAATTTTATTTTTTTTATCATCTACATACTACATACTAGTTCAGAATACAAACACTCAGAAATGGTGGTGGCTCGGTGGAGAACTCGCAAAAATGTTTAAAAATTTGACATAAAACGTTGTTGTATCTTCTCTTTGGTATCATAAGAGTGACTACGTGACTTTTATCCGAGGGTTTTTATTACCAAGAAATCTTTTTTGTTTGTCTTTCTATTGTTACTGATGCTGCTGGTATAATTTCTTCTCCTACTCCTTCTCGTTCTTCATCATCGTCTCCTATATAATTGTAATTCAGACATTTATGAAAGGAAAAATTATTACTCAGCAGTACGTACGTACAATGTGTATACACCAAAAAAAAAACACAAAACACAATAAACAATAAACTAATTCTTCTATGATTACACTGATTAAACTGTTTACACGTACATTACTTTGTATTTTGTTAACAACGTTAACAACGAAAAACGCTATAATTAAGTCATGTTTTTAAAGCAAAACAATCGATTTGTTTTATCTAGTTTATTAACTTATTACTGCAAAAAAAAAATAACTTCATAGTTGCTTTGCTACAAATGTTTTATAAATGAAAAATAAGAAAAAATTAAGTAATATAGACATGCGCAGTGTTTTTGTTTTAAAAAATGTGACTTTTCGTTGAAATTTTGCTGTTTTAAAGCCAGATTTGCGGGAATTCTATGATTTTTTGGATTTTTCAGGATACATTTGATTGGTTTTTATGAAACCCGAAGCAACGCAACATTGCTGTTGCCTCACTGTTTATCCATTTTTTTTTCATACTAAATAGAAAAATCAAGTCTTGCAAAGTGTAGAAAAAAGCTTTAAAAATAGATTTTTTAATGAATCGAATTGCGTTACGAGCACAAAATGTTGAAAATTATTGATGGAAAATCGAACGGAAATTACTGTGAAAACTAATTGAAGTGTATGTATGTATGTATGTCGTGGGTGGCAAGTCTGTTGTATTTAATGGGTGGTGGTTGAAAATTTATAATTTAAATAAAAATTAAATGGAGGCGCCTGGTAACTATCTATCTATCTATCTACGGCCAGAACACCTAAAACATGCATAAAACAACAACGAAACAAGAAAAAAAACTTCATAATAATTCGGAATTAATTATTAAGCTTTTTTAAAGAGTTTTTTGTTTTTATTTTTATTTTATTTTTATTGTTAAAAATTAATTAGTGGAAAATTTTCCGGATTAAAAATTTATTCAAGTCTGCATTAGCACGTAGAGTCAAGGTGGCAGATGAGGAAGACAACCGGGAAACCGGAAAAAACTATGCGAATTTTTTTTTCACCAACAATCACAGATACACATCGAGGTTTTTGTTTTGCTTAGCGAAATTAATTAAGCAACCAAGACACACATTTATTTGCTTGCAATAATCAGAAAAACACCCACAATGTACGCCTACTACTTAATAAACTCTTAATGTCGCTAATCGCTAATCGCTTTGTTTCTATAATTTCAAACTTGCAATACCGACAAGGTAATACAACGGTAAACAGCAAACTCCTAAATGAAAAAAAAAACATTTTTTTGCATGATTTTATCAAAAGAAATATTTTGTTGCCAATAAATTTTGCGAATTTTTCGTTTACTTTCAAATGTTGCTGCTGCTGCTGCGACTGTAATCAAAATTTGTAGAGACGAAACAAATTATGGAAATTTATGCAGAAACATTAATATGGCGCCTAAGCTTTTAGGCTATGAATATTCACGAAATGCAAACACAAAAAAAAAAAAATGCTTCATTTTTATGTAAATAAACATCTCAATAAAGTTGGCTAAACAAATTTTTTTTTATTAATTAATTAATTCGCGGATTTTTTTTTTGGTTTTTTGCTTTTGTCTTTTGTAAATTTGTGCACAGCAATTTTGACTGCATTTAAAATCATTTTGGGGAATTGTCAAAAAAAAACATGAGAAACAAATCGTTACGTGGGTAAAAACAAGTGTTTAACGTTTTTCAGGTGGTCCAAAAAATGGTTTGGCTTAATTTTGTCTATGGAATCAGGGTAAACTTCATCTTGTTAAACTGTTACAGTAGTAGTAAGTGCTGCTAGTAAGTTTTACAGCTTTTTCGCTGAATAAATTTATTGATTCGTTAATTATCTTGTTAATGAAATCAGTGTTAAGCGATAATTGCAATAATTAAGTGCTAACAAATAGCTACAGAAATAAGGCGAATTTTCTTTGAATTATTGGTAGGCGCCCTGAAATTTATTTCATAACCTAAAAAGCGTCCGGATCTCCTAAGAAGCGACGAAATTATTCTAAAGTTCGTTTTAATGCATTTAAGTAATTCGCGCACGCGATTAGCTCATATAGCCGGTATGTCGTCGTATTTTATTGCATTTTCTAGCGTAAAAAAAAAAACACTTTTTAAACAATAATTAATTATAATTACAGCAAAACATTTATTATGAAGGTTTTTTCGTGGTGTTTTTAATTAATTTAAATTTTATGCAAATTTCACTTAAACTGGGCTTGCCAGTGTGTTAAGAACTCTGTGTCACTCTGTGAACAACAAAAAAAAAATATTAAAAAACCAAAAAAATAATAAATTCTTATTATCACAATGTGTAGGATGCACGTTGGAATTTTTGGTATTTTGTTAAAGATTCGCGTAATTATGCAAAAAAAAAAAATTAATTAAAAAACAAAAAAAAATTAATTAAATCGAATTTAAATTGGTTTGAAAAGACAATTTTTATGTAAAAAAAATTGAATACGCATTGTAAACGAAACATCACAAATCGATTTTTATTTTTTTTTTTGTTGTGTCAGTCGAAGACTAAAAATGTTTTCTAGCTCTGAATCGGATTGGATTTTCATAGAAGTTTCATGGAAAATTTGCCGGTAATGTTGATACAGTACAGTATTTCATACCGTATTTAGTACATTTTAAAAGCAGACAATAGAATTGATGTCAATACGGTACAAGAATTGTCTATATTTTTTTTTTCTTATATTTTCATAGATAACTTGCCTTTTCAATGATTTTTCTTAAATAAAACTTTAATTTCTAATTAAAACAACAAAATAATACTCTTGCGATTGTGTGTGTTTGTAAATTTTAAATTATTTATCATTTACGTCAGATTTTCTGATCCCAGGATAATAAAAAAAAAAAAAAAAAAAATTGAACACATATTGAGTACGTAGTTTAAATATTTCTTTATTAAACACAAACTATACGAAGCATAAAATGCGCAAGTGACTTTAAAAAAAAAAACTTTTTTTTTTTCTTTATTGCTTTAATTAAAACAACTTTCAAAGACTTAAATCTCGATTACAACGTCAAAGGTTAATTTTTTTTGTATTAAATAAAAGCAAAACAAAAAATGCTTTGGAATAAAAGAAAAAAAAATATTTAATCGTACTCAATAATGAAAAACAGTATTCAATCTAAATCTTTGTAATTTAAGAGGAAAATTTTATATGTGACGTCATTAATACATAAACAAATCGTAAAAGAAAAAAAAATTCAACACGATTGTCGTAGACATTTTGTCTTACAAAAAAAAAAAATTCTTTTAAGGATACGTTTCGTTACTCGCTTTAATTCGGTTTAAACGCAATGCTTTAATACCGTATTGAATACACTAATAAAAAAAAAACAAAAATACAAAAACCGAGACAAAATTGAATTTTTTTTTCATTCATTTTAAGTCGCTTTGTAATCTTGGTGATGAACGGTCGTCGTTGTCGGTCTTTTAAAAAAATTCGCTAAGTCGCGGATTTTGTTTTTTTTTTCTTTTCTTTTCTTTATTATTTTAAATAAAAAGAAAAAGAAGAAGAAGAAGGAAATTGAATTAATTTTTATTTTTATTGTTTCTTGTGAATTAAATTTTTGATTTTTTTCTTGTTCCGAAAATCACGGTGTTACATTTTTTTTTCTGGCCTGGTGTTGAATTAAAGTTGAAAACTGTTGTCTCGCGTTAAGGAAAGAAACTCTTTGACAGCACACTGTACAGTGTTGAGATAATATGTTCGGTTTTTTTTTTTATAGAAATTAATTAATTAATTAATTAAAGAATAAAAAAGATAAAAGTTCTTTGGTGGCTTTTTTTTTTAAGTTAATTATTTTATTTTTTGTTTTTGTTTAATTTTTTGTTATTGTCGTTGTTTTGCGATTTTTATTACTCGCGATTATTGCGATTTTTCAATCGCATTGAATATACAAGTGAAATAAATTTACGCACAAATACAGATTAAAAAAAAAATGGCTCATTCATGTGGATTAAAAATGCGTTATTACAGTTTAATTGTGTTTAATAGTATTGTGTTGAGTTTATTATTTCTAAATAATAATTTAGTGGAAACAAAAAATTTAGATCATATTGAAAATGAGAAAATATCCTGTGAAACAGTTATACATTATTTCGATACGATTAATGTAACAATCGATAAAAATTTTGATAATAAAAATGGTGAGTTATTATTTTCTTTTTCATAAAACAATTAATTAAATTTTAGTTATAATTAATTAAAAACGAGAATTTTTAATTGAAAGAAAGTAAAATGATGAGATTTTTTTTTTTTTTTGACAGTTTAAATGTAAACAATCGATACGATTCGATTCATATTGAAAACAAGTCTCGTCACACCTACACACTTAAAAATTACCTTGTTTTCATTATTTTTCTACTAGATTTTCTAACATTAATGTTTGTGTGCGTGTGTAATTAAATTTTTTTTATTCCCTTGTTTGTATTGAGTACGATTTTGTTGTTGCTGTTGTTGTTTTTTGTTGTTTATGCAATCAGAGCGAACATTGATACAACATAAAAAGTGAAGAAAACGCAATCTTTAAATGAAGAGAAAAAGAAGAAGAAGAAGAAAAAAACACCTACGCAATGTATTTCACACATTTTATTTTTTTAATTAATTTATTAATTATTTTTTATCTGTTTATGCTGCTGGTGTTGGTGTTGGTACACAATTTCAATTCTTGACTTTTGCAGTTTTTTTTATTTTTGGTTTGTGATGTTCCTTACACCCGTGTATGCCTGTATGCCAGCAGTATTTTCACTGTATGCGTGTGATGATCTAAATTTACTTTTATTTATTTTTTTTTTTTTGCTTTTCTTTTCGCGAAGAAAACTGCGCATTTGATTAAAAATAAGTCAATGAAGTTTGGTTATCAGTAGAGCTTCGTCGTTGTCGCTTTTTTTTTGCTCTTTTTTAATTAATTAATTAATTTAACATATCAGCTGTACGATTTAATTTTTTTTTTCAATCAACCACTTGACGGTTTTTGGCTGTGTACTAAATATTATAAGATGAAAATTTGATTAAACCGATTAAATTTAATAAATAAATGTGAAATTACTTATACGGTTTTATGGTAACTTTTAGAACACATATCTCTTGTGTTTAGTACATAACACTCGTAACAAGTAGATGGGAAAAAAAATTCAGTTTGGAAAAGGCAACGGAAATTATGTAACCCACTTACGCAGTCTTATCCAGATTAACGCTTATACCTGTACTAAAGTTTGTGAAGCCCAAAAACAACGTGATACAAAAGTAAAAAAAAAAAAAAATAAATAAAATAATTTTCGTGAGATTTATGCCTGAATGAGAAGACGTAAAATGTAATTAAAGTTGGTTTTTAAGTGCAGATAAGCTTTAAGCACTTTTTGCTGTAAATTTAATTCATTGTAGCGGGCTTAAGAGTATTTAATAAAGAAAAAAAAAAAATTTTTCTTGCTTTTTAATGGGATTTCTCGAAAATATTTCGTACAACCTTTTATAGACGGAATTAAAACGTTTGACTAATAACAACATTTTGACCTCCTACAGTAGCACTGAAAATTCCTCCATAAATAACCAAAAATTTGTCATCAGTTTTGTTGACGTAGCACAAATTTAATGCTCGTGACTGCTGTGCATGCTGTTGGTAATTTTTATTGCATCTTTATCTCCGTTGTTAACGATTATCTATTGAAACTCTGGTGTTTATGTGCTATTAATAGTTTTTTCTCTCGTTAGAATGACGTAAAATTAATTTTAGTACACAGTATATGCGTAATTTAGTACTTTTTTCTTCTATCAATTTTTATAAAACTAAATTTGTGATAGTTTTTCATATTGACAATCGAAAATAAAATCGAACCCTTGAAAATTCCGTCTTAAAGAGTATTTAAAAAAATATTTGTATTGCTAATTACACGTCTGTTTAGAACAAATAAAAAAATGCTCTTATATTTGTCCTTGAATGTAGGGTGTAATACGATTTCTTTGTTTATTTTTCCAGCATATAATGTTAAGCAAAAAGAAAAAAAAAATTTTTTATATAATAAATAAGCAAAAAAATCTATTGCGCTGTTGGAAAACAACAACAAAAATAAAATATTCGACAAAATACAAAGAGAAAATGCAATTAGACAGTTTGGTGACCTAGGTTTTAATTTACGTTGCCCATAATGTGATGTCGTCGTTAAAAAGAATAAAAAAAAAAATTGTTTTCGCCTTCGTAACTTATGATTATTATTTTTTTTTTTTTTCTGTATTTTGTATTTTAAAAGATGATATCTGAGTTGTTTTGTGTTTAAATAATTTTTGCTGAAATAATACGGATCGTGCTTATCGTGTACTAAAGTGGGTTTAAGTATTATTCGTATAGTTTTATAGTTTTTTTTTTTCTTTGTAAAAGCATCTCAACTAATTTCTTCTCACAATTATAGAAATTTATTTTAATTAAATTTATATTTTTTTTATTACCGTGTGTGGGTGGTAGATGGTAGCTATGTTGCGATTTGCCCAAATGTATGTTGCGTTAGTTTTATAGAAGCATTAATATTTAAAGAGAGTGCTGTGTGGATTACTGAACTGTCTGTAACGAATTAAACATTTTTTGCGTCTAAAAACTGTTTATCACAGTACTAGTCCTGATTCATTGGGTTTTTTCTGTAAAAGTGGTTTCAGATTCTTTTATACAAACAAATCAAGCTTCAATGACGAATTAGCTTGACGTTAGCTTCATTTATCGATTAATCCATTAACACTGTGAAGTATTCCCTGATTCAGCAGCTAATCCACCAATTTTTCTCTTCACATATCAACGCAACGATACTCTCTTCTTTGCTTAAATATTTAATTTTTTTTTTTTATTATTTCTTCTGCTTTCATTCATAAAAAAAAAAATAATTTTCTGCATTTTTATTTCTCTCTAACGATTTTTTTTTCCTTTCCGTCGTCTTCATCATCATCATCATCATCATCTTCATCTTCTTGTTCTTCTGCTTTAATACTTCTTAAATCTTTATAAATAATTAAACAGTGTGTGCGTGTGTATTGTGTGTGTGTGTTTGAGTTTTTTTTTCCGCCTTTTTTTTTTCTTGTATTTTAAGTAACTAAACCATTTAATGATGAATTGAACATGAACATTACAATAAGATGAAGAGGAATTATTTGCCTTTCGCTGTATTTAATTAAAGTTGTTGCCGCACTGTTAATGTTGCTGGATTGTTTGTTATTGCGTAAAACGAGTTTTTATTTTATTTCTTCATAGCGTTTTTTTTTTCTTTTTTTTTTTTTGCTAGAAATTCTCTGTACTTATGGTTCGTTCGTTCTCGTTCATTGTTTTTGTTGTTGCTCTGTGTGTTACAAATAAGTTCAAAAAAAAAAGCGGCTATATAGCTGAGGCAAGAGAAAAAAAAATCGATTGATAAATATGTTGGAACGATCGAGACACAATGACGGCACAATGTGAATACAGAATGGCTAGCATATTACACTGACACTGGCCAACGACAAATGTATTTGGGTTTTTCTGATGGTTTTTGTTTTGCTTTTTGTTTTTTGTGTTTTTGGTGCGAATGTAGGCTTTTTTTTCTGCTTGAGAATATTTAAATTTTAATCCAGTAATGCTGGACAGAGGTGGATTTTTTCGGTTATTTAAGCCGTACGGAAAGCTATCCGGAAACCGTACGCAGTGTAAGATGGAGCTTTGATTTCGATTTTTTTTAGAACTAAAACTGTTAAAAGTGATAAAATTCAGCAAATCCCTGCAAGTCCGGAAAACTTTTTAATTTTGTTGTTTGTAAGTGTTCCGGCACTGAGATGCTTGATTACTTTTTTGAAATTACATTAAGTCATGTTGGGTTTGATGTTTTATTTTTTGTTTCTTGTTTTTTTTTTTTACCTCTTAAGCTGGTTGCGTTGCGTATCTATCCATATATGATCAATTGAGGTCGATGGGAATAATGAAAATAATTACAAAATACACACAACACACCATCTGTAGCTTTGATTTAATTTTTATAAATCGATGGACTGGTCTGACTTTCTTTGAGTTTTTTTTTTTTTTTTTATTTATTTCTTGCTTTGACGATTATTGCGGTTTCTGTTAAATAATTTAAAAAAATTGATTTTTGCACTGATTTGACAAAATACACGTTTTGAAACAGATCGGTACTTTCATTGCGGACGTTTTAAATCGAAAGTAAAGATAAAAAAATGTATTGATGAGGGAAAATCTGTTTAATTTTGTGCATAAAATTGTGGACTGGTGGTTCTTTGTACTAAACTCTCTAAAATCGATTAATTTCGCAAAATTTCTTTAAAACCCTTTGGCGCACATAACTTAATCTCAATTAATCTTAGTAAATTCATTAAAATATTTGATTAGATAACAAGATTAATCTGCTGCTTAAAGCACTAAAGGTAAAATCGAATAAAATTATTTTTTTATTATTGTAGATAAATAGGAAAAAAAAAAAAAAAAAAAAAAAACTACATAAAAACTAAAGGAATTTCGAGCACGTTTTGGAATTTTTATTTCTTGTTTTTTTCTTTTATTCTCTCTGTTGCTGCATTTGAATTTTCTTTTCTTTTCTTTTAATTTTGCATTTTGCATAATAAATTATGAACATTATGAGCGTCTAATGAATTTGTGTTGGTTTATATAACATGCATTTGTACTAAGAAAAAAAAAAAAAAAAAAAACGCATACATTACACACGTATGTACCTATAGCTCTTGGCTGCAATTATATTATATTTTCGCTGTTCTGTTACTGCTGCTGCTATTACTACCGCCACATACAAACAAATTTATTTTTTTTTGCTTTTATTTTTCACAGAGAAATGTTAATCAAATAAATAAAAATTTTACTTTAACACAAAGATCATTGACTTACTCTGTACAAGGCGTACACAAAAATTCCTTATTGCAAAATTTTGTAATTTACCAAACAGAAAAATCGTTTATTATGCATTGTTTTGCGATTTCGGTTTGCAGTTTGTATGCGGTCTGTATTGGATTTTAGTACTTTAGGCAAACCTTTTTGTGGTAATCATATGATTGGGATTTTTTAGTTTTCAGGATTAATGACAAAAGCATCGTTGTTGGTTTTTTGTTTTTTTTCGTAATTTTTTCGGTCTGGAATTGATGTTCCCGAACCAAAGTACCAATGAACTGTGAACTAATTGTAATAAAAAAAAATATTTTGGAGTATTTTTAGCCTTTGTATTTGGAATTCTTGTATTTTGCAGGCTTATTTGCGTTGAATTTTCCACACATCACGTATTTTTTTTTTCACGTACATTTTAAATCAATTTTCATCATCTTTTGATGTTGGCATTTTGCCTATAAAAGTTTTTTTTTTTCGCTTCTTTTCTTTATTTCTGCTGACGATATTGAGTTGTCGTGTTTGTGTCCATTGTTGTCAATTTTTTAAAAGAGTTTAAGAGTTAAACGGGATATCCCTTGTTAGGAAAAGTTGTGAATTCTGTTTGAAGTCCTGAAAAAACCGTGCTTTACAGCGGGTAACAGTTTTGATGAAAACTATTATTTGATTTATTAACACTTAGGCAGTAGGCTTGTATAGAAAAAAAACCCCTTTGAAAATATGTTTTCTGTACCACAGCACATCAAAGTCTCGTTTAATGCTGCATTTCTGTGTCACAACAGTAAAATCATTTATTTTCCCATATTTACCACAAGTAATTAAATATTAATTGGATAAATATGAGTGAGCTGGTGCCTTTTTTATGTTTTATGCTTGCTTTACAATAAAAATAATTCATAATCTGGCATCAATGCGCTTCGTACGTACGTAAATTTATTTTAAAACTTTTGCAGAGAGATGTTTATACAAAAATTAATTTTTTTTTTTTTTAATTTTCAACTGGGCGGGGCATTTAATGCCAATACAGAGGATTTTTTTTTCTTCTTCCTCTTCTTGATGTTTATTTTCTGTCCGTGGAAAATATAATAATTTTCGCATCAATTTCATCGTAATTCCATCATAATTTGCTACCAAAATAGAATCATTTTTGGGTTTGTTTTTTTTTTTTTGTTTTTGTTTTGCGATGTGTCGTTTATTTTACTCTTTGTAACCCATTAAAACCGCTTAAATAATTGGAAAATAAATAAAAGTCGCCTAATTGTTACGTAAACAAGCTTTAATTAAATTTTTTTTTCTGTCTTCTGTATTCTTCTTTGTTGTATCTCTCGGTCGTTTGTCGTCCCTACATTCTGCTTTTTTCCTTTTTAGCTAATGTCGTCGGTCGTCATGCTTTTTTTTTTTTTACGTATTCCTTTCAAGGTTTATTGACTTTTCTTAGTTTTTTCTTTTTTTTTTTATTATATTGCCAAACTACGTAGACAGTATGTCTAGTAAAGATATAATTAAAGATAAAAGGGCATTCGTCGTGTATTATTTGCGTTGTTGTTGCTAAATACAATTAGAAATGTTTAACCCTTTGTGAGTTTTTTTTTTTTTTTTTTTATAAACGTTTGCGTGTTTGGTAGCTAACTTAGTAAATTTTTCTTTCTTGTTATATTAGTTAGTGGTTTTGGTTTATTTTTCAGTTTTAATAAAGTGTTTGTACTCGTCCAGACTGTTTTTATGTCATCTGGAAAGTTATGCGTGAAATCATCGTTTAAAGCTGGTGTATTCATATTAAAACGTCAGTTTGGTGAGCTGTGATTGGTTCTGCTGTTTTTCTGGTCTATTCCCGAATATACACGATTAGAATTTTCGTTTTTTTTTGTTATTTTTAGCAACAGCAACTTGTTTGCGATTTTCTTAGATGATTTTTACGGTTTTTCTTGTTTTTATTATCTTGCTACATTTTTGCTGTAGTTTGTTTAAAAAATTCAAACGATGGTCGCGTATTATAACAAGTATTCCGTCCTATATAGTTTAATAATGTCGGTGCACTTGCACTCAGTACATGTTATGAATACGTTACACAGTCTATGGCATTTAATTTATGTTAAATCAGCAAAACCAATACAAAGAAAACACGTCCAATGTGCATAAAACAACGATAAATAAAAATAAATTAAAAAAAAAAAAAAAACATTTGATGAGTTTATGTTTTTTGCATAAATTAATTTCGATTACTTAAAAAATCAGTCAAAAAGTCATCAAAAAAAAAAAAAATAAAACGAAAAATAACGAATTAATTCCAGGCCAACGACAGGTAACAAATTTTTATTTATTTTGAATAAAAAAAAAAAAAATTTACAAAACGTGTCAATAGGTTTTTAACTAGACTATTAAGCGAAATCGAATCAGCGTCTCTCTATTAACATTTAATTATTCACAGAACAGAAATGTCGTTTTAATTTACCTGTGTTTGTGTGTGTTAATAGCGAATATTTAAATTTATATCGAAAAAAAGCAAAAACAAATAAATTATTTGTTTTGCAGTTTTTAAACAGGCTGAAAAAAAATTTTTTTTTTTTGTTATTTTAATGAATGAATAAAAACGCAGATAGCACACCAACAAATCGTGTTTTTGTTTTGTTTTGAAAAAGCCCCAAACCGATAACACAAAGCTATCAATAATTTTTTCTTATTGTTTTTTTGTTTATAAAACACAAACAAACCAAAAAAAGCCTCAAAGATTGCATAATGTTTGTGTTTGACCTTTTTGCGAAAAAAAAAAAAATTGAATTAAATTTTTTGCATAATTAATGCGTGGGTTGGAATTGGTTAGAATAAAAACCAAAAGCAAAAAAAATTCTTAAATTTTCCACGATTTATTCAATTTTTTTTTTTTTTTTATGAGATTTTGCAATAACCGCAATATTTTTGTGGATAGAGGTGGGAAATGAGAAAGAAAGAATGAAAAAAAATTCATAAATTTCATCAATTTTGAAAGATACTAGGCCGACAGTAAATTATTTTTTTTTTGTTAATTTATGTTAATAGCGATCGTTAAGCGAGAATTAATCTCTTCTAATTAAATTTCATAACTTTTTTTTTTTTTATCTTGTTTTTATGATTAAAAAATTTTAATTGCATTATAAATCAAAGGCAAGGAATGGAAAGGAAAGGAGAGAAATAAAACTATTTTGTTGGTTTTGGAACTGTTAAACAGAGCTTAGGAACCGTTTAGTGTGGTTTTTAACTATTTTAAGGCGCTAATACGAGATATTCGAGATTCGAGACTCGATATAACCTATGAATCCTTTGGAGTTTCTAGCTTTTCAAGTATTTGACCTGAAATAAAATTTTGCAGCTTGCCATACCTTCGATGATAATAACACAAAACTCTTTAAAACGCGACAACTAAGTTACGAGACTAACCGACTACAAAACACTGAATATTCATAGCAAAAAAAAAAAAAAAATTTAAGTCATTTGGTTGCGCTCTACGTGTTTTAACCGTTTCTACCGTCTTCCACAAATCGTCCGCGCATGCTAAGGAACATTCCAAAAATTCTGTCAAAAGCGACAAAAAAACAGAGAAAAAAATCTATTTAAATGCATAAAACGTTTTTCATGTTTATGCATGATGCAAATTAACAACAACGATGATGATGAGGCTGATAAAAAGCGAAAAAATAAAAATAAAAAAAAATTTTTCATCTCTGTGTGTTTTCACTTTTCAAAAACGTTGAGATTCGGATGATTTATTTTTGTCATCGAATAACATTTTGTTGACATATGAGTAAGTTAAACTAAGATTTATAAATGTAATTTGTATTTATGTTGTTGCTGTTATAGAGGAGATTGAGAAGTAAATAATGAGACGATGCATGCATGTGTGCGATCTTCATCTAATACTATATAGACTTTTGGGAGTTTTTTTTTCCTGTTATGAAATTTTTTAATTTGAATTATTGTGAAATATGGATGAAAATAGTTTTTTTTTCTTCTATTGTTTAGTACAGATATTTTGGTACAAATTAAATGTTCAAACTGAAAGTGCATCGCAATCATATTTTTGTATATAGAACTGAAAATATAATTAATTTGTGTAATCAATAAAGTTTTTAGTGTGTTGTCTTTAGTACTGAATATTTTATAACCGTTTCAATGTACTAAAATAATCAGTAATTTGAGAATAATCTAATGTATAGTATATGTGAATATATATGAAATATATATATGAATAATATATTTGTAGGTTAAATGTTTTATTACAGCACGAAAACATACATAGGTTTAATAAATATTTTAGTACATATATTTTAGTACACTTTTATAAATATTTAAGATGTTTTGTCCGTTTAAATGCTTTTAAATAGCTTCTTTGTAATACCAAAAATTATTACATCGTTTAGTACAGATTTTATGCATAATTTACTTTCTGTTTTCATTATAGAATTAAATAATAAAACACTAGGAATGACGGTGACAACACGTCAATTATATATATTTCTTGGCTGCGATTTTCTTCATAATACTAAATCACATGAATCGTCGTAATTTTTTTTTTTTTTTTTTCGTTCTTTTGTTGTTTTTTTCATTTCACTTTAAAAATAAATTTTCGCTTTGCTTTGCTTTATATATATATATATATTTTTTTTTATTTATTTATATAAATAAATAAACAGAGAGAAAAAAATAAATTAAAAAACTTCGCCTTCGTTTTGTCGTCGTCGTTGTCGATATTTGCTTGCTGTTTGGTTGTGATCGCGTTTAAAAAAAAAAAATAAAAACTAATTTCGTGTCTTTGATAATTCTTAACCAGCTGAAATTTCTTATTTTGTTTGTTTGTTGTATGTAGGTGAGACGATTATTTTGTTTTATTTACTCTACTCTATGGGTGTAAAAGATTTTTTTCGGTTTTGTTTTGTTTATTTCTGCGCTCCCCAATAACTACATTTATCATTGTTAATTATACAATTTAGTGGCATGATATAGGGCAGACAGTAGGCAACAACTAGTAGTCGAAATAACATAAACGAAAATTTATTTTCATTTTTAATATAAGAATTGACAGTTTTTCTGTACTAAACACAACGGAAAAAATACGAAGAAAATGTATCAATCGGGGGCTGTAGTGTCTCAAGACACATTAATAAATCAGTGGATGTAGGTAGCACATGAATTATTGATAAGAATAAAGTAATATCGCACAGACACACATTCATTTGTTTATTGAAGGAGTTTTATTTGGATTGTGGCGCTTTTATATTCAGCCATTTTTCTTTATTTGAATAAATAAAAGTTTTCTTGTTTTTGTTTTGTTTTCAAGTTTTGTTCTATATATTTATGAACATTTTGGCGTGATGTCATGTTTCAGGTGTAATGAATACGCAGTGGGAATAAAATAAGAAAAAAGTCAAGTGTGGTATTGCAATATGGGGGGAGAAACCGATTTTAATGTATTAATGATAAAGTGGTAGAGTAATTAGTACGAAAAATTGTTTTTACTGTAAAATTTAGTTTTCAAAACCAAAATAAAAGCAATAGAACTAAATGATGATACTATAATAGTAATCAGTGTACTAAATAATTTTAAGATTTTTATTATTCCAATATAAATGACTTTTTACTTTGTACAAAAACTAGGTAATAATTTTCTAAGAATGCTAATTAATTAGAACTTTCGTCTTTATGTCGTAATTTTTATGTTTCTATCAGTACTAAAGTTTGTAGACCTTCGTTATAGATGAGTTATATGAATAAATAAAAAATACATTTAATTAAGACATAATTTGATTGATTATTTGCGGTAAGCACTGTCAATAGAAAATAATTTGAATAAAAATCAATTAACACTGCATATGTTATTCAAATACACTTGAATTTTCATATAAGCGTTAATAATTTATTTACATTAATAACAGAGAAAAAAAATTATTTCTTATGCAAATACTGATGGATTCATTAATAAAAAGTTTTTTTTTTTTTTTTCTTTTTGCTGCCTAATTGATTTTATTTTTATGAATTAATTTTGTGATAAAAACCGTTGAATTAAATTTAGTTTTTAGTACTTAGTACATGATTTTAATTTATCATCGAGAATATTAAGCAACTATTATGATGGTGATTCATGATGTGAGTTTATTAATTCGTGTTCTAGACTTATTCAGGTAATAAGCTCTGTTTGGTTCGCACCACTGCATCCAACTATAATTTTATTTTATTTAGTTGTTTGAAGAACAAACATTTTTAAATTTTTTTAGTTTAGTTTATGTTTTATTAATTCTCTCTCTGTTGCCTGTGTGAATCATAAACAAACATTTTATCGTTGGTAAAATAATAAAAAATGGAAAAGTAGAAGCGAATTTTTTTAGTACTTGACGAATATACAATTCTATAGTACTGTATGGATAGGTTTTTCTAAAAAAAAAAAAAATTACTTTATGCTATTTATTCATTTATGAAGTATTTTATACATTTTCATGCTAAAAACTCTATTCAGTCAGTACAAAGTAATAACGAATAAAGCAAAGCGAAAAAAAAATTTCACATTTGTGCCAGAGTTCTTTTGCTAAAGTTTTTTGTTGTTCTTGTTGTTGTTGGTATTGAATGCTGTATGCGTTGCTGTTGAATTATTTTTTTCAGCAATAATATGTCTGGCGTTTTGTTCTCGTTTTTTTTTTATATACGATTTATGAACGTGTAACGATACGAAACTAGAGAACAATTTAATTTTATTTATATAAATAGAATAGAAATTATTGAATTTTTGTCTCGATTGTCTTTGTTGGTGTGAACTAAACAAACAATATTTGGAAACAAATAAAATCCAAGCAATGATTAAATTTTTTAAATCGATAAATATCAATTGAGAGAATGAAAAAAAAAATCTTTTTTTTTTTATAAATGACAGACAAAATAGTAATTATCGTTCCTGTTTAAAAGGATAAGGAGCAGAAAACTATAACCACTCAAAATGATTTTTTTTTGTGTATTATAGTAATAATTTATTGATTATTTGTTTATGACAACGCGTTTTATTATTATTTGTGTGTGTTTGTTGTTTGCATAGTAGGAAACACTATAAACGGAAATGACTTTGATATAAAGGGAAAACGAAATGTTTAGTTTTCTACAGTAAATTCATGATTAGTTTGACTTTTATGATTGGGGATACCGTATCAATTGTAAAATATATTTTTATTTGATTTTTATGTGTACTAAATCAAATGATTTTTTAAATCATATAAAGCATCGCATTTGAGCAAATCATTTCCATATCAAATGTATCAAGTCATCTAAACATCGATTAAATGTGATTTTTTAATAGTTTTTGGGTTACAATGTAACTGTTTTGCTATATAAATGATAAATAGAATAATTGAGTACTAAAAAAATGTAAATCACATTAACAAGCAAGTACTGTGCTGTTTTAATGTAGATACATTATTGTTTAAAAAAAAAATCGCATCTAAACAGTGGTTGTTTATACAATTTTTATTGTATATTCAGCGTAATATATTCGGCATAACGATTTATTTCCACCTTAACATGGTTTCAAATAACAAATTAGTAAACAATTTATAGGTAAGGTTGACAGGAGTTATTTGTAACTAGAAAATCTAATTTCACTGTTACATTTCTAGTAATTTCTTAAATGAAAATGATTATAATCAACGGCTGCCATTTATTAAAATATAATTCGTGAGTGCGCGCTGCTTTGTTACCTTTTTTTTTTTTCAGTTTTTGTGTTTTTTTTTAGTTGCTGGTTGCTGTTGTGTCTCCATTTACTCGTACATATTGTACACATTGTTCAAAAAAAAAAAATTATTATTTATTATCGTTATTATAGATTTATAGTTGTTTGTTTATTTAGAAAACAAATTTTTATTTTTGTATTTTTGTATAAACAAACAGAAAATAGTGAAATCTAAAACCGCACACACATATCTAGTATTACCAACAATGAGAGACTGTTTTTCTGTTGAATACGTAAATGTCATAACAAGATTAAAATCATAACTGAAATGTATGCGCATTATACGTAGATTTGTTTCTTTTATTCATATTGATTGATTGAATCTCGAGTGCGGTAATTTATAATAAAAATTATTATTTTTTCGTTTATTTCTTTCATTAAAATTATAATTTATTATAGGGCAAATGGTATTAGAGTTTGTTTATGTTATGCAGTTGATGGAACATTTATTTGTTGCGAGTGTTGGTCTAAATACCAAAACAGTTCTAATGTTGCACGAGATATAAAACTCTAAATACGTCGTTTTAAATCAAAAAAATTATCGATTTTGTATTTAAAACCAAACAAATCGATTTCTGATCGATTATTTTGAATATATCGATCGGTTTTTCTTATTAATCGATCATAATCGATATTTTTCTCTTTCTCTAAATTTTTTTTCATTACATTTTTCTATATAAAAACTGTTTGTGGTCACTTGATGTGATTTTTTACCTTTTTTTGTTTTCTAATTAAATGAAACGCAAATAGCAATTTATTTATTTATTTAAGTTTTTTACAGTATTTTATTTAATTTTTTCTTATTTCCTTTGCTTTTCTGTTTAGCATAAAAATTGTAAATGAGCTGAATGAAATAAATTTTTCGTTTGTAATCGTAGTTTTGTAATTAGTTACCTGTGGTTTGTTATTTGTTTTTACTCTGGTTCTCTTACTACTTCTATACCCTTTTCCTACTGTAGTGCTTTTTTATTTTTTTTTTCTTCCATTCACCTCTTTTGATCAATATTATTTATAATTAATTTACTTTACGTTACTTTGCGTTAACTTTTAATTTGCTTTTTTACAATCACTGTGTGTGTTAATAAAATTTTATTTATTTATTTTTTTTTTTTGTTTCTTTTATTATGAAAATAAATAGAGAGAAAAATAAATGGAATTTTGCAATTGTATCATCTATTACGCCTACACTTGATAAAATAGGCTGTAAATGTAAAAGAAAAAAAAATATTTTCGTTTTGTTCGGCTGTTAACAATGACTTTGTTAAGTCTCAACCTACGGAGATTGTTCGTTTTCCTAAAAGACTTTTTATTATATTCATTCATCAACATATATGATCTCAGTAATTAAATTTAATTATTACATAATTACATACTAATCAGGGTTATAAACCGATTATTAAATTACTTAGGTGTGGCTTTAGGCATTTTTAGCTTTAAATCGATAAGAAAATAATATTTTCGCGTACAAATCTATTTTTTTGTCGGTTAGATATTAGTTAATTAGTTTTGCGGTTGCGATTTTAAGGAAATTACAAAATAAATAATGTTTGCGGTAATTTTTTTTTTTTTGTTATTTTTGAAAGTTATTGACGGAATTGTGGTTCTATACCCACTGGAATCATAGGTTCTGCGTGCGATTTCAATACGCGATTACTATTATGACTGCATAAATTCGTTTTACAAGAAGCATTAATGGTGTTGCTTTGCTACTGTTGTTATGACTGCTAATGGTATTGCTGATGAGTAAACAAAGGAATTTTTCTTTACTTTTTTATTATGGACAAAAAAAAAAGCAGCAGCAAACAGTATAATGAGCGCATAGAAGAATGAAAATATATTTTTTTTAATTAATTATGCTTTGTGTAGCAGTTTACACCTTTTATTATTGTTTTATGGTAGACAGTTTACGGATTGAGCGTTTTATTTTTTTCTCTTCATATTTTATAAACACACTTGTGTACGGTTAGAGAGAAAAAATGTTTATTATAAATAAATTGAAAGTGAAAATCCAACGATAACGTCAAAGATAAAGAATTTTTTTTTTGTCGCGTTATATAATGTGTTTATGGCTTATTTTAGTTATTTTCTTGTATTATACGGGATTTGTAGATATGATTGTGGCGTTTCTTCTTTTTTCTATATTTTACAGCTGTTTATACGTTTATTTTTTTTAATTATATCGTTTTACAGGTGTGGAGAGTATACATTGCGCACTTATAATTATCCTTTTTTTGTTTAAAAATTTAATTTCTGTTCAAACTGTGTGCAAAGGAAGCGTACTGAGTGCTTTAAGCGTTTTCAATGAATTCTAGGGGTGTTTTTAATGCTTGTTTCTGTAAATATTGTCTGGAGAAAACTTTTGTATTTGTACAAATTACTTGTGTTCTGGAGAAGATTCTTCTGTAAAACTTAACCGGAATGCTTTTTCTATTTTTTTTTTTTCAACTAATTTAAATCTCTACAAAGAGAGACGATTCGGTTATCTGTTTAAAAGTACTCGGTTTGATTTCAGAATTTTTTTTTTAAGTTAGCGCAGTAAAATCTCTGTAAATATTCAGCGACCTGTACATGAGGTTTTTTCTTCTCTAAACCGTGCAAGTTAAGAGTAGAAAACTATTTTAGTGACTGGTAATTAATGAAAATTATTTTTTCTGTTTGTGTTTTATGCATTTATGTCAAGTGATGTCAATAAACTTTAAATAGCGAAAAAATATTTTTTTTTCTGTTTTATTTACAATTTGTCTGATTGGATTTACAATTATTATTGGAAATTATTTATAATCATTAATAACAAACCACTCGTTTATTTATATAAATTATTAAATTTTTATTAATTTTTCATTTTTATGATATTTGTGTGTTTAAAAAAAAAAAAAAAAAACGAATAAATGTGGATAAGATAACGCCATGTATAAACAAATAACTATGACAAGTACACTTATTATTATTATTATTTAATGTTTATAAAGATAATTTTTATATTATATCCAAAAAAATATGAAAAAAAAAATTAATTAGAAAAATAGAAGTAGAAAAAGTGTACAAACCATTATAAGAACATTGCAATACAAATATATGATTAAGATAATGGAAAATAAAGGTTTCTAGTTGTTTATTCTCATTTTATTTTGTTTGTTAAGTAACTTATATGGCCAGGGATTGTAAACCTATTTTTTGTTTTGTTTTAATTTATTAATTAAATTTTAGTAGTGAGTAGAGTTTTGGTTTGAATTATTACTGCTTGGGGAACAAATTCTATTTTCACTCTTTTATACAGAGTAATATGCGGTAAAATCCATTTACTACTTACAGGGTTCAATCATAAAAATTACAAAAATGATTTCGATCAGCATTAAAACTAGATACCAAGCAGATAACAATTAAAAACTGAGTCATTAATCCTTTATTCACGCCTTTAAAGCATTAAAACCGATTTAATTTACAATCCCTGCACCGCATACTTCACTACGATAAAAAAAGAAGAAAAAAAAAAATCTTTACCTAAGATAAAAGCAACCAAATAAAAGGAAAATCTAATTAAAAGTGTCCGCGTAGTTGCGTTTTTTGATAAATTTTAATTTTTTTATTTTAATTTTATTTTCTTGTAGACAAATAGACACAAAACGCAGGCAGACAGAAAAATTTATCATCATAATAACCCATTAATTTGTTAATTAAATAATCATAAAATTTATTATAATTTTCTCGTGTTACTAATATTTGATTAACGTTTTCGTTTTTTTTTTTTGGTTTTATTATTTCTTCTCGAATTGTTGTTATGTAATTGGTGAGGAATTTTTTTATTTTTTTTTTTTTATCATTTTCTCATCTTTAGAACGCACATGCTGCATTTCTCTTCATTTTTTATTTAAAATTTATTTATTTATTTTTTTATCTAAATAATGTTTTAGAAAAAGGGTTAAAGAAAGACAGAAAGAATCTAGGAGAATTAAGTTTTAGAAAAACTTTTAAAATAAATAAACAGAAAAAAAAAACGGAAAAAAAAATTTTTTTTGTTTTGTTTATATTTGGGAATAGAAAATTTTTTCTTTTTCTACAGACAAACTCTGCAGAGCTGGAGTTTTTTGTTATCTGGTCACAATGTTTAAACAAAGTAAACTTCGACTACCTTTTACTATTCCATGTATTAGAGGTTTTAACTGTATCAGATTTATGGTTTTTTGTTTACTTTAAACGGGAAAACTTTGTATGCACTCACTAGAAGCCCAGTGTCTGTAAAATCTGTTTAAGAAAAGTGAAAAAAAAAAAAAAAAAATTAAAAGAAGGAAATGAATGATGCTGTTACGAAATTTTATTTAAATAAACAAAAAATGATTGTTTATTGAATTATAGTTGGTTTCTCGTATAATGGATCGTTTGGTCTCACTGTCAGCATCGATGGGGATTAATTAGCTTAACTTTATGCACGCACTTAAGCTGTTAAAAAAAATAAAAAAATTAAAAACAACAAACACAAAAATCATGAACTAAGTTGATAACTCTTGTATTTGTGTTTGGCTACTATTACGGCCACCATTTTATTTTCTTTTTAAGTCCACTTCAATTGTTTTTTCAAGATTTGTTTGTTTGTTTGTTTGGAGAATTATTAAGCTTTGTTTTGAGGTGTAAAAACATTTTTTTTTCTTTAATGGAACTGGAGTGGTTATTTTATTTTTGGCAGTGTAGTTAAAAGCGTTTTTGTTTGTTAAGTTGGTAGTTCTGTTGTTCTTTTCTTTTTTCAAAACTTTAAATATTAAAAAATGGTGGAATCGTCACAGTTTTTCATGGGTAGTTAAGTTTCATACACCCAATCCGCATTACATGCAATAATGAAAATTTAAATAATTTTATAAACAAAAAAAAAACTCTGCTTAACCACCCTGTAATACACATTTAATTCGATAATCAATTCAAGCTACATAAAAATACAAAAAAAAAAAAATTATTTCTCACTCGTTGCTGCTGTTTAACGTTTTATTTATTTATTTAAAATTTTTTTTTCTTTTATTTTGCTTCTTTTTTTTTCTTTTATTTTTTGTGAATGAAATTAGTAAATCGAGTATTATCAATAAAAAAAAAAAAAAAGAATCCACGCTTGTGTGTGGTTATTTGTGTTATTAATTATTTATTTATTTTATAAAAAAAAAAAAAAAAGCCCAAAAAATCAAGTTAAATAAATAACAGATCGATACCATATTGTGTTTGTCGTTTATTTAGTATTTTTTTTTTGTTTTGTATTTATTTTGTACCTCCTCCTCACCAAGGATGTTATAAAAATTTTTTTTTGTTAAATAAGTGTTGAATAAACACTGATTTGTTGGGTACAATATTTGAAAATTTCACACACTTAAGTGTGTTAATTCGTTATGGTTTTTGTACAATGAGCAAACTTTTTTTTGTGCCATCCTGATGAAATTTCTGTTTATGCAAACGACAGATACGATTGGTTGTTATGTAAACAAAACAACACCATAGGTGACAATAAGCATTTCCTGGCGACCACTGTGATGTTGCTGATACTATGCTGGTATAATAATTTACCTTAGAATTGCGCCATTTATAGGGATTAAGACGATTAATGTGAATTCAACATCGTTTCTTGGTTTTGTTTTAAAGGGAAAATATTTCATGACTTGAATAAGCATAATGTGAGGAAATGAGTCAGAAATTAATTGCTTAAATCGTTTAAGCTGAACGAATGCACCTATCTTAACAATCAGAGTTTGTAAATTCGCGAATAATGTTCGAAAAAATCTCGATAATCGATTAATCGATAGCAAATCATTAATTAGGGGAATTCCTTTAACTTATTAGAATTTTTTTTTCTTTTTTCGTTTTTATAATAACAGTCGCAAATCGTGCTAATGTTTATGAATTCGTTTTTGCAATAACAACACGCGCATAATAAGTAGAATTTTTTTAATTTTTCATTCTCAATGATTTACGTTCATTTTGTAACACTTTTCGCTTTATGTTTTTTATTTATTTTTTTTTTTTTTTGTTTTCATCTGAATAATATTTATTTCCGTCTGTTTGTTGTATGGTATGATGCTCATATTATATTTAATTTAATTTTTTCTTCTTTCTTTCTGTAATTATTATGATTATTCTGCGTCATTTAATTCTTTGTGAATTTTTATTATTTTTTTTGCTTTTCTTCTTCTTGTTTTTGTTTTTGTATGCGTTGTTGTCATCGTGTGTGTGTGTGTGTGTGTCTTTAGTGGTTTCTGTTGCTTTTTTAATACACAAAAGAAAAAAAAATTAAATTCTGATCATCGAAACGAGAGACGGCGAATTTTAATTTATTAATTTTTAATAAATTTATTCACTTAACTTAGGCAAATTTCCAAAAATGGTAAACTTTGGATACTGTTTGTGTGTATATGCATGTGTGTGTGTGTGTGTGTGCTTTGTCTTTTTGATTAGAAACGGTTGAAAATCATAATAAATTAACAAAAAAAAAAAAAAATAATTTAAGCAACAGAAACTGTTAAGCCGCTTGTTTTGTGTTGCGTATTTGCTGTTTGTTGTGTATAACGCGACGTCCCACGCTAATTTAATTTTTTTTTATATTTGTATTCTGGTTTTTTTAGACTTAAAGAAACGAAACGAAAAGAAAAAAAAAAAAACGAATCTGTAAGGTGAGATAATGGTGTGTTTTGTATTGTTAGCTAATTGCAAAAATATTTAAATGAATTTGCAAAAAAAAAAAAAAAAATGAAAAAAGAGATAAACGCGCGAGCAACACAGATGATGATTTTTTTTTTTAATAAAATAATTGTTTTGAAGGTTATATCACGTCACGTAATATTTTTGTTACTTTTTGTAATTTAATTTGATCGTTTTAAGCAGTTTTTTCAGTTTTCGCTATGGCGATTTATATTGGATTAGTATTTTGGGAGGGACTAAACAGTGGTTTGGGTGATTTTTACTGTGATTTCCTTCACTTTTGTTGTACCCGGTAGAATTGAATGATTAGGCTTTAGATTTATGCATTAAAAAGCTTTCAGGAATTAATCTGAAGGATAAACACTTGAGAAATCAACAAAAGCCACTTCGTAGCGATAATAATACTCCACGCCACAGCACTAATCGGTTATTATTGTACCATAAAAATGTGGAAAATGATTTATATCTCAATAGGCATCGGATTGAATAAATTGGATGTAGGATACACCGGGGGTACACACTCGTAATGTTTACATAAACTAAAAAATTTTTTTTTCCTCTTTTTTGTTAGTGATAATATTTGGCGGCATGTCAGTGTTTTATTTATTGATTTATCTATTTGACCATCTCTCTAATCGTAATAAAATAATTTTTTTTTTTTTTTTTATTAAAAAATTAAATAAAATTTATAACCGGTTGCTGCTGTTGCTTTTTCATCGTAATCTTTTTTTAAATAAATTTTTTTTAATCAATTTAATTTTATTTAAACTGATTGTGGGTATCCTATTTGGTTTTTTATTTATTTATTATTTTTATTTTTTTTATTATAAAATTTATGATTTTCTAGATCAATGTCAACCACCGACACGATAGGCATCGATACACATGCAGTTCGGTATTTTTTTTTCCGTTTTCATTTTTATAAAGTGTCTTGCTGAACGTTTAATTTTATTTTAAGCGTGTAGTTTGATTTAAAGTAGGAAATAATTGTTTTGTTGGGCTTAATGTGTGACGATACACAAAAAAATAATTTTTTTTTGTTTTGTTTCTATATTTGTGACAGCAACAATCGATTTTTAAAAGTGATTCTGATTGGCTGTAGACTTTTTTTGCAGAAATAAACAGGTAAAATGATTTAAAACGTAAACGAGAATAATATTTGTTGGTTTTATAGTATAGTAGTAAAAGCTTAAAAAGCTTGAATTTTTAAGGTAAAACCAATAAATTTGCTTTTTGTTACAAAAAAAAAAATAGGAGAAAAAACTTAATCGATTAATCGATCTTTAATAACACAAACAATTCACCTTATCACAATTTTATCTTTCGTTTATATTCTTATTAACAAATGTGACAAAATAGTTTATTTTTTATTTCTTTATAGTTAAGCTGCGTTGATGTTGACTTAATTGATCACTTACTCTGCGGTGTTTTTTTTTTTTTTATTTTAGTTTATTTATTTTTCAGTTATAATTTATGACACAAATAACGTAAAATAACTTAAAAGAGTGGTCTGTGCGTGTGTGTGTGTGTGTGACTTTACGATTTAATTAATTAAAATATAAAAAACTAATAAAACTAGAAAATAATCTATAAATCACTTTTTTTTATTGGTAAATCAATAAAAGTAGCCGAAAAAAGAAAAACGTCTTTTTTTTTCCTTCCTTCTTTCTTTCGTTTTCTTTTTTGAAAATTTATTTAATTCCAATCATGTCGATTGACATGTTTATCTACCTTAAATGCCTAAGTAATTTACAAAAAATATTTATTGAATAAAATGTTAATTAATGTGATAACGGCGTTTATTAACTAATATTATTAATGGAATTTAACACCTTATGGTGGCTACGCATTGTTGTCGTTTGTTGAATGAAAATTGGTTCTTCTTCTTCATCTGCTGTTTTTTTGTTTGAGCTTTTTTTCATTTATTTCTGTGTGCTTTCCAATACATAAATTATTGATTTTTGTTTGGGAAAATAGAACAAATAATCAACGATTTGTATTAATGATTTCACTTTCGTTTATTAATATTTATCCGCTTATGCTGGTTGTTTGTTTGTTTTTGTTTTTTTTTGTTTATTTATTGACTTAAATTTTAAAGAAGTTTAAAAATTTGTAAAACGCGCTTAAGTTTTTTTTTTTTGAATATTTTAATTACCTGTACCGAAGACTTATAAGGGAAAAACGCGTTTTTCGAATTATTTTTGGAATTAGTGAAGGGAATTAGCTTTGAGCGTAATGAGTTATTTACTAGGGAAGCAGCTTATCTCCATTCGTGAAATTTTTCTCTTCAATTAAAAATTCCTCTATATATCGCACTGTTCAAAAAACATTTTTTTTTTTTTTTTGTTTTGCTGATTAATTTATTGGCAATTGAAGGAAACGAACTTCGATGTTTGCTGAATAATTTATTAAAAAAAAAAAAAAGAAAAAAAACTTTCTGTTGCTTAATTGAATTTCGCGATTGTTTTAGACTGTTGCAAATAATGTTTTGTTGGACAGGAAGTCAACCACGTATGTACGTAAAAAATAGCGAAAGAATTTTTATAAACCGAAATACAGAGAGAAAAAAAAAAACAAATAATTTGTGTCGTTGGTGCAAAAATAAATTTTTGCTGGCGACATTGAACTGGAAATTAATCAAAAAATATTTTTTTTGTTGTTTGCGGTCTGTGTTTTTGGGTTGTAGAAACTAAAAACATCTCTGTGCTGTGTTGTCGTCTGCCCTGGAAATAATATTTTTATTCTGATGTTTTAATGATTTATTATTACAAAGAATACAGAATGAATGGGTTTTAATAATTTTTAACACATTTTTTTACTATCTGATAACCGGGTGGGGAACGGAACACCATATGCCTGTTTAAAATGGGAGTTTAAAAGGGGGAACATTCATCGTTAAAAATGATTTTTTTTTTTTATATTAATGAAGGACAGTGGCAATTTTTTTTTATTATTAATTTCATTTAAACTCGCGACGTTTCTCGTTAATAATTTATTAAAGATATGAAATAATAATAATAACAATAATCTGTATGTAGATCATAATTAATGTTTTTTAAATGTTTATGTTTGTTAACAATGTCATTTAAAGGTCATTTGTGATTTATTATTATTTTTATTATGTGAAATTTTTTGTTTTATTAAAAGCGGTGGTTTTTTGGGTGATTGAAACAAATTTTATGTATTTTTACGCCTTATTATAGATTTTATTGCTCGGAAAATGTTTGTTGATGTCTTGAAATGTGGATTTAGAAAGTGTTTAACACCTTCCGCGTATTTTTTTTTTTGTCTAGAATCACAAAGTATTTTGAAATAAACTCCGGAAAACCTAATACCAATGTTTCCGGAATGAGACAGAAATATTTCTGAGATAAAATATTTCATTACGATGAAAACTGCAGAATAAACGGAACCTTAACTGTAAATTCCCGGTCAACAAAGATTACCTCCCATGAACTCTTGATTAATCGGTTTGTCCACACGATTATTTGTCATAAAAAGTGATATAAGCGGTACAAGATCATATAAATGCGTCATTGCAAGGAAAAACAATTTTTTTTTGTTCTGTCTTTAAAAAACAATCACAAAAATGCCATAAATAATTTTACCTTGTCAGAAACGTTTCTGCCTTTTTTTTTTTCGTTTTTTCGTTAATTACGTAATATGCGCTTGGTGACATTTTAATTGTTTCTTTTTTTTTTTGGTATAATAGGAAAAGAGATGCAAAGTAGATAAACCAAAATAATATGCAGAAATATCATGTTACACACAGGTAGTAACGAATATAAATGTCTCTGCCACGAATAATTATTATTTATTTGGTTTTTATATATGGTTGTTTGTCTACCTTCGCGTTTTATTTTTACCTTTGTTTAGAAACTTTTTTTTTTTTGGTATTTCAGGGCTATGGTTTGGTTTGGTTTAATTTATTTATTTTTTTCGTACTGTGTTGAGATAAGTTTGTGTGAACACGGAATGTTCGTAAAATTTACGTAACCGAGCTCAATTGTAGTTATTAGAAAACAAAGAACTTATTTCCGGATATCTCTTGAAAATAGTTGTAGTACTTATTCTAAAAGGCTTGTATAATACTTTTACCATATTTAAATTTATTTATTTAAATCCAAAAAAAAAAATGAAGGAAAATCCAGACGAGTCCGGAAAGAACTGAACTTTATCTGAAATTCACCAAATTTGTTATTTCAATAGACGTTAATTTATTTGTTTAGAAATATTAAAAAAAAAAAAATCTTGGATAGTCCGGAAACTAATAAAAGACCCAAAACACTTTATAGTTCTTCTTCTCATTTCAACACACTTTTAAAACGTCATTAATATTTATTAAGCGCTCAGTACGTATGATTAAATATTTAAAACATGTCTATCTGTCTGGAAAATAATTTTATTGTTGGAACTTGGACAGTGTTTTACCTTCAAAACCAACATTATTGCATAAATTGATGCAAATGTTCGTTACCTATATTGCTGTATGTATTCTACGTGCAAAAAACCACTCGGTTAATAAATTTAAATAATAAAAACGTAATTTTGCAATAATAACTCTAATTGATAATTGCTTATTCATGTTAAATGAAAAATTTATTTTTTTTTTTTTGCATAATTTCTATTTGATTTTCAATTTATTTATTTAAATTAAAATACATTTTTTTTTTTTTAGTTTTGTTCCCTCTATATCTCGCTTTCCATTATTATTAACTTTGGCAAGTTTAAGTAAACTAAGTACACACCGAGTAATGTTTATTTATTTATTTATTTATACAGAAAAACTGTATAAACTAGCTAATAACTAACTTAAATAATGTGTTTTTGTTAATCAAACAATTATCTAACATAACCTGAAAAAGAAAAAAAAAATAGAAGAATTTAATTAATTAATTAATAAAATAAAATTAAAATTTAATTAACAGGATTTTTGAAATTTGTGTTTTGTGTAAACAAAACTGTTTGCATTTCTCAGCTGTTGATTTTCAGTTAATAAATTTTCTTATTTATTGCGAAAAATTATCTCTTTTAATTGAATTTTAATGCTGTGACTGTAAAGTTGATTATGGTATTGGTCGATTTTTAATTAAAGAGAAATATTTTGTCATGCGCCAAACTGTGGTACTCTAGTTCACTAGAGTAAGTTCAAGGAAGTTGATTTGTAAAAGCTATAAAAATGTGTAATTTCAGAAACAGTCTGGAAACATAGATAAATTCGCTGATTTTTACTGTTTCTCAATTTTATTTATCTAGTTACAGAGATTATTACGAAGAAAACGTGAACGTTAAAAGTTGATTTATACTAACCAAACGGTCAACATCAAAAACAAAGTCTAAGAAACGGGCGTGTGTTTCTAATAAAAAAAAAAAAAAAAAAACAAAAAAAAAATTCTTTAATTAATTATTTCATTTAATTAAACGAAGAAACGTTGGGTGCTTTATTATAAGATTTAGGCGCCGAAAAAATATTTATCACACTATTTGTAGAAACGTTTTTTTTTTTTTTTTTGTTCTCGTAGAACAATTTATTTATTTATTTTTTTTCATTTTTAATTTTTATTACAGAATAATTAATTAAGAAAATTTTTTTTTATTATTATTATCGTAGCGTGTAGTTTATTATTTAAAAAAGCATAAATATAATTTTAAAATTTACAAACAGGCCTTAGCCATTTAGTGTTTTATGTGTACATACACACACACACACAACACATGTATTATACAAAATAGATGCGATGGATTTTTGTATTTGGTGTAAAACGGTCATAAAAATATCATCAACGAACTGAACACAGAATAACAAGAAGAGATAAAAAAAAATTTATTCAAATTCACTTGATTTACGATCATTCGGTTTACACGCATAATTTCATTAACAGTGAAAAACATTTTTTTTTGGAAGATAAATAGAGGGCAGGTCACACAGAAAAATAAATTGTTTTAATTCTAAAATCATTTTGGTAATTTATTTTATGGTATGAAATAGATGGAAAATAAAAAAAATTCTTCACTAATTAACACAATTTTAATTTAATTTAAAAAGTTCATTCACAGCTAGTAAAATTTGTTTTAGATTAATTTGTTTAAATGTTAAAATTTATCAAAGTGAAATTATGGCTTGTTTTATGGGTGTATTGTGTTGATAGTTATGCAAAAACTGTGCTGTTAAGGAGTTTGTTCTAATCAAGCAGTTGCTAATTACCTTTCTCTCTAGTTATTAACTCAACTTTACTTCGGCAACGATTTATTTTATTCAAACATTTTTATTGATTTGTGATTTGCTGAATATTTTACAGAATAAAAACCTGAAAAGAGTTCAATAAAACACGACAAAATTGATTATAAAAACATTTAAAAAAAACATGAGATAATCGTACGATATATGAATGATTAACGAAACAAACACAGAAAAAAAAATTATTTACGCATCGATTGGTAAAATTTATTTATAAAAATAGTTCGCGTTTTAATTGTTGCAAAAAAAATTCAAAAAAAAAAAAAAAATTAATTTATTGTCATTGTTTTGTGCTAACAATATGATCAAAAAAAAAAAAAGAAGAAGTTTTTGTTACATCGAACAAGGCGCAAACAAATATTTTAACAAAAAAAAATAAATAATTTTAATTTCGCTGATTAAAAATTTAATGCAAACAGGAAGTAAATTGTGATTAACTAAATACAACAATAGCGACATAAAAACATTTAGTTTTTTCTCTGGTATATTACATATGTGCTGTTTTATGTTGCCTTTTTTTATGCTTATTCATTTTAGTCACCCAGAGTGTAATAAAGAGTCACTAGCCAGCAAAATTTGTAAATATTAAACATAAATCATTAGAAAAGTTTTTTGTTCTTTTTTTTTTGTCGTTACCACTGGTACTGGTAGTGGACATATGTGAGTTGCATGGTGATTTTGTATTAATAGATTTTTTTTTATTATTAATTATATGTGGCTAGTTGGTTTGTTTGCTTGTTAAAAAGCGAATTAAAACTGGTGGGAAAATTCATAAAATTTTTATTTGTTGTTTTGAGGAGAGATCGGTTAGTTTTCAGAAATTTCCGGAGGTATTATTTTTGATTTTTACGAGTTAGTTCAGGTGATTTCATGGTTTAAAACATTTTTGAAAAGTTAGGACTCTGTAGAACTTTTAAGAAATCTCCTCAAAAGCTGAAAAAACTACAAGACTGCATACAAAGTTTCAAAAGAGTTTACTAAACAAAACACCCCTGGTTTAAGCATAAAACAATTTCAACACCAACACTCTTAACCAAATAAACCAATGCGTTTAATTAAGGGTTACAGAAATTAACAGGGTGTATTATAAAGCCCGCATTCCACGTATTTATTACCGAACAGAAAATTCTAATCACAATCAAAGTGAATTGTTTTACACATACCACACTGTCCGGGCGTCTATCCCAACTAATATATTTACCTAACTAAAATTAATAATTCTTGTGTACGGTTTGTGTTTTTTTTTGTATAAAAACATATTTTCATTCGCAATATGCAGATTTATTAAATGTAGCGAATTAAATAAAAAAAAAATTTTTGTTTTTGTTCTTCTCCTCTCTCTATTTCTATTAATTTGGTTGCTACAAATATCTACATGTGTTCGTGTTTTTATTTCACGTTGCTTTTGTTATGTTAATAATTAAAACAAAAACAAAATGTCTTTTGTTGGACATTACAATAAACTAGGAAGGTTAAAATAATATAAAAACTCCTCTTTATATCTCTGCATAGACTTGACGATGGTGGCATTTCATTAATAAAAGAAAAAACGATGGAATATATTTTTTTTTTATCTCTTGAAAAATCTTTTACAAATGAAAATGTCACAAAGTATATTGCGAATAATTAATGTTGAACAAAAAAATTATTTTTGTTTTAAAATCGTTTTGTATAGAAAATTAATAAAAAAAAAAGAAGAAAACAAAAGAATAAATAATTTGCCGATAGATTTGACAAAAAAAAAAAAGAAAAAGGAAAAAAATTCCTCGCGCGTGTGTTGTGTTATACGAAACGAGAAACAACAACGACGACAGTAGCTGTGATTTTGGTGTAGAATATGAAGAAAAAAATATTTTTAAAAACAGCGGAACAAGAATAAAGTGTGACTCAGGTGTGATATGTATTGATTGGAAGGGGGATTTTATTATTTTAAATTATAGAACTGGTGTCGCAGTAGGATATTTTCTAAACAAATCATTTGATTTCCGTTTAGACTTTTATTGCCCAACTATTGCATTGCTAAACTCATGATAATTGTCTTGAAATTGTTTTAGTTGTTTTAAGTTAATTAATTTGTAATAAATTTTATATTTTATGTTGTTGTTATGCTAAGCTTAAGCTAGGCTAAGAGTAATAAACATATTTTACCTATAAATTGCCATATTAATCTGTAATTTTCTCTTTCTTTTTATTTGATTACAGGTAAGCATAATGAGGTTTTATTTCTACCTGGTTTAAGTATGTAGCAAGAATTTTTATTAGATGAAACAGGTATTCAGGTATTAATTAATTTTATTGATGCTGATTACTAAGGAGGAAATAATTAAGTGAAAATTTGTTTTGCGTAAATTATCGATAGTTGTAAAATCGATTTTTTAATCGATATTAATCGAGTTTTTAAGGTTTTATGTGTCTGTTACTAGGATTTAGTTACTTTTCTTATTAAAAACTTTTAAAGTGACAGTTTTCTCAAGATAAAGTAATTTCTAACAAACAAAGACCCCAGGAAAAAATCAATTTAAATCAACAAAGGTGAATACTATACCCCCCATTACCCTAACTCATGTTGAAAAGTAATTAAAATTGTCATAAAAATATAAAAAAAAATTTCTACCACTCACCACTGGAACTTTTTATTCTTTTTTTGTAAACTTTTTTGATGGACAAATCATGTTTTTTCTCATTTTAAATTAAAAGCAAAAAGCAATCCCTCAGCCTAAATTGATGGCTCTATTAATGTGTTGAAATAAAAAATATTTCTGTTGTCTCTGGAAGTCACTGAACCATTTCAAGCACAAATCAAACGATTTTTGTGTGTGTGTGTATGTATGGCTGTTTGTGTCGCTGCCTTGACAAATATCGACTTTTATATTTGTGTGCTTTTAAATTGCATAAAAGTTTTCTTAATGATTTTTCTCGTTGTTTTATTTTAAACATTTTTTTTTTTTTATTAACTTTTTGATTGAAAGGTTATAATTGTTGAATTACACGGTGATTTTGATAATTTTTCGTTTTGTTGTTTTTTTTTCTTAAACCTATCAATCAATTGATTTTTATTTTTGGAAGTAAATTGGATTGGTTCATGCATCGTTGAAATAGTTTTGAATTTTTTTTTCTTATTCTTTCTTTTTTTTTATTTAAATATCTGTTTTAAAGACATGAAATTTAATATCAAATTATTAATTTATTATTGACAAATATTAATGTACAGTAAAACCTCGGTTTGTGATTAATTTGAGTCGCGTTTTAATCGAAATGCCTTAATGCAGCATATTTTGATCGTGTTTTTAAGAGTTTTTCGATGTAATCTGTGCTTTAAACGTTTTTAAAGAGTATTTAGGGAAATTTCTCTTCAAAACTAGTACCGGAAAATATGGAAAATTCCTTGAATCTCAGAGGTTATCTCCTTAAAACAAAATAAATCACAGAATTGTTACTAACTTAGTACTATAGTTACCTAATCGCTTTACTTGCTACTAATTTCAACTAGTTTAAACAGCAAAGTAGTTTTTTACACCTGACTGTAGTTTTTATTTATCAACAAAACAAGATTTGTGTTCCCTTTTTCTTTTTCGATTTAAAATTGTTTTCTGTCCATTTGTGATTGATTTAAAAAGAAAAATATTTTATTCGTGCTTCAATTGCCTAATGTTTATCGATTAATAGAAATAAAATTAAAATAATTAATAATAATTTGTCTGTACTGAAATTACTTTAGAGATTTATACGAGTCAGGAAAAACATAAAATTTTATGTAAAAAAAAAAAAAAAGAATTAAAATAAACAAGGACGCAACTGATGAGTTTTTTTTTCTCAACTATTTATTACTTTTTGCTGTTTTATTTTCTATTTTTTATTATTTTAAATTGAATTCACAATAATAAACAAAATTTAATCGAATTTTATCGGTCCTGGTTTAATGATTTTTATTTATTTTTTTTCTAGTTTTCGTTTTTATGTGTTTTTTTTTCTATAAATAAATAAATAAATTTGCTGTAAAATTTCTGAAAAAAATTTCTGATTGAAAAATAATTTATGCATCAATTAGTTGCAGTTTAAATGGAATTTCAGGGTAATTACTAGGCGTTGTACCTTCTTGAAATGATTTTTTAGAGTCTAGAAAGTCTTGAAAACGCTTTTTTTTTTGTTGGTGGCAAATATGAAAAATTCGATTTAATCCTACAAACAACCCACAGAAATTACAAAAAAAAATAATTCGTCTGAAATCTTTCAAAGAAAAGTTTCAATCACTCGTGTACCAACCTAGAGTTTTAAAGCTCAAGAATTCTTTTGAGAATAATAAAAATTGTTTCTTGCACAGAAAAAGGTTATTGAAATTTAACAAAAAAAAAAAAAAAGAAAAAGCTTCAGTAATTACGTAGGTAAAATAAGCAGATAAAAAAAAAGTTTTTTGCAAATGAGAAATTTGAACTTTTCGCTTCTTGACTTTTTCTATTTTTTATTCAGAAAATTTGTGAAGAAATTAATTTTTGGTTACCTTTTTCTGTGATGCTACATAGATGGTAAACAATAAAGGATTAAGTGAAAGCACAAAAGTGTTTTGCATTAAAATATCAAAAATTAATTCTTTACAGACGGTGGCCGATCTGACTCATAAGCGAGTCAAACAAAAAATTATTTATTTATGTACTAAGTAAGTGTAGATTATGTAAATTTTTTTCTCCATTTATATTCAATTAAAAAAATAATAGGAACGAGTGATGAACAAGAAAAACACTAGAAAAAAATTTGAAATAAAAATTTGCATAAACAGATAATTCTGTATTTAGTGAAATCATCACGTTTAATAAAAGAAAGAAAAAAAAAAGTTTCTGTACTAAAACAAAATCTTTTTAGAAAATAAATAAACAAACGAAAAAAAAAAAAAAAGGTTCTTAAAATAGTTTTTTTTTTTTTTTTTATAATTTAATTTAATTTAATTTAAATTTGTTAAAGTTTTTGGTGCCTCCTCCCCGACTTTTCTTTTTCTTTAGAATTTTTTGTTTCTTTTGTATAAAATTATTTTTAAAATTTATTAAGGCACAGTGTAACCTCGATTTAGTAGGCCTGGATTATTATTCAAAACGTGATGCTGATCATTTTTTGATCATTTTTGACATCCGTGATTTTAGATTTATTATTTAGCTGCAACAACAATCAATATTCAGTCGCACAACTGAAAGCTGTGTGTTAGGGATAGAAAATTATTAATATTGTTGTGGGTTTTCCGGAAACGGTTTTTAGGATGTATAGCTTTCAAGACGGCGATTAAAATTATTCACAATAACCGCTGATCATAAACGCAACGCTTTACTGTATCGCTTTGTGTGAAAGTAGCTAAATTATAATAAATTTAAATTTGTTATGTTGCCTCGCGTTTACTGTGTTTATAGATTAAATTTGTCTTTAAGACGTAACATCGTAAAGTCGTTTTTCATAGACAAAACATAAAAAACAAACAGAAATCAACGATGATTAATTCTGAATAAATTTAAAAAAAAAATTCTGTTCTTCTTCATTTATTATTTGACTTAATTGGTAAATTGTTTAGAAGAAAAAGTAAAAAACTTATTTAAGCTAAGCTAAGCTAAGCCGTAATATTATTATTTCTTTTGCTATAGGAAATAAATAATTTTTTATTAAAGGATTTCCTTTTGCTTTATGATTTGTTTTGTTTTGTACAAATTGCGTGATTTTATTCTAGGTTATTATGAAAATTATATTTTTTTTTTGTTTTATTGATATTTGATGAATTATTGTGACATTTACGTCTTTAATATTTTGTCGGTAATAGAGTGTGTTTCACGTTTCTGTAGCTACAGTTCTTTTAAAATCACTGTGACTACAGAAGAACTTGTGAAACAATTTTTTTTTGACTCATTTCTAACTTCAACTTGGATTAAAAACCTGTTGATTTGCCACTTTTAATCCATATTACTAAGTAAACAATACCAACGAAAAACAGGGATCATTTCTGAAAACAAATCGCTTTGCTTCTTCTAAATTTTAATGACAAAACAACAAAAAAAAAAACTTTTATTTCAAAGCTTTTAACTAGTTTCTAACTTTTTTGTAATAAAATTAATTAACTTCGGTAAAAGCTTTTTGTGTTTTTCTTATTGATATTTTGAAGTGAAAACATTTTTTTTTTTTTTTTAAATAAAGTTCGTTTGCAGTAAAACATTGATTAAAGTCAATGCAGAAAAACCAATAGCAGTGGCAACAGCAATTATTTACGCTGTATTTACACTTTGATAATTTTCTTATATCATTACGAACAAAACTTTGCTTTCTTTAACAAATTATTTCACACTTTTTCTATCTCATTATCCTCATATCGAATAGCGTACGGTTCTATGGTGTACTGTTCTCGAAAAAAGCTCATTTTCATGCTTGAATTATAATTCAAATTAAGTTTAATCAAAGTTTTCTATGTTTTTTTTCGAATTTGCAGGATCGAATATGCAGTTTTATAAGAGCAAAAACACACTAGACGAAACTAAATTTTTATATTAACCATCTGTCTGTCATTCTTTAATATTTTAATTAAAATTTATTTATTTATTTATTTATGGCACATTTAGTTGGCTACTGCATTAATATCAATTAGTGAAAATTTTTTGTTTTGTTGTAATTCTTAAAAAATAAATTTAATTGAACTTTAATTAAACATTTTTAATTGATGAAATTATCTGTTTTAGAAAAATAAAGAAAATTTTTTTTTTTATAGTAAACAGGGATGGGTGCAATCGGTTATGTATCGTTTGCTGCGTAGAAAACTGATTAGAAGTTAATTTGGTTTCGTTTTGTTTGGGATTTTATTTCTATCATAAAACTATTAATAAAAATACTTTGCGGTTATAGATTTTGCGGTAAAAAGGCTCTTCTGTTTTAGTTTGTATTAACTTTCTCACTAATCTTGTTAATAATCGGTTTAATGCAGCAAAGTACATTAATATGGATGAAGAAAAGTGATTTTCTTGTATGAATAACTTTTAATCGGTTTAAACATTTTATTAGGGGCTCATTAACCGGTTATTAAGTTGTGAATTAAGAAATTTCCGTCTTTACAGCTAGTTCTTTTACTCTTGTTTGTAAGTGACTCAGTTATTACCCGGTTATAAACCCTGAATGTACTCTACGTCAGTTAAAAGTATTTTTCTATTAACTAAAATCGTTTATGATGTAAAAACATTATCGTGAAAATGCAATAAGAAATTTTATTATTTTTCTTTTTTGCATTAATTAACTCAAGTGTAATGAAAGTAAAAATTTTTTCTTAATTTTTTTTTTATTTTACTGCCAATTTAACTTGATTGCTAAATGGTTGTTGCGAAAATAACAAAACGGTTGAACTACAAGAAAATGACGTAAATTCTTAATTAACTTTTGCGTTGTTGGCTGCCGCTGTGTTGTTAATTATTTTCCAACTCATAAATCAATATTGCTTGTGGCTTTTTATTTTAAATTAATTAATTAATATTCTTATTGTTGTTTATTTGCTGTTTTTATTTATTTATTTATTTTATTTTCATTAATTGTAAATAATTACTTAGGCCAAGCGTTAGTGTAATTTCGTTTGAAGAGTGAATATTTGATTTTCGGTAGCTGGTGGTGTGTTCTGTTTTCTTTGTATATTTATTATAAAATTTAGGGCGACATATGTTGGTTTTTTGAATTTTTTTTTTATTCAAATTTATTACGCTTAAGAGTAGATCAATTAGTGTTTTTATAATTTTTGTTTATAAATATTGTTTGATTGATGTTTCTCGCGTACAACAACTCATTCAACACTTTGGTTGTGTTGCCTTCGCCTTCGTTGCTAAAGTGTCTTGTCTTTAGAAACATTAATCGAAAAAGATCAATAACAGCAGCTTCAACAGTTTTACTACCAAAGTATCATTAATAATTTTTTTTTTGTTTGGTTTTAAAATCATTAAAGATGTGTGAACTGAACGCCCTGGAAAAAATTCTCTCTATTTTTTTTTTTTTTTTCTTTGCAAAAGTGATATAAAAATATTTATTTTTTAACGAAGGTTGACGTGCCCTAACCGTTTGAATAATAAATAATTGTTAAAGAGGGTTGAATTATAATAATAATAATGGAATTGAATTTGATTTAAGAGAATAATTTTAATGAAGGTGAAATTGATTTTTATACAGAAAAAAAATCCCATGGTTTTTATCTTTAATTCAGGTAAAATGTCGATTATTGTTGATTTGCACGTTGTATCGAGGTTTATTTTCGATGAATTTTAATTTTCCTTCTTTCAGTAGTGTGTGTCTTGGGTATAGTTGGTGAAGTGTCAAATTTCTCTAAAACCACGGTAGACACAGTTTTTGAAAATCAAGCTCCAGTACAGATTTTAAAAGTTTTGCAGTTTTGTAATAAAAAAAATCTTGAGATCCTGGTTTATTTTTGCCTTCCTGGCTGCATATTCAATTCAATTATTCATTAAATAATTTTTTTTTATTGCGAATGAGATAGAATTGAAGCTGAATCACGGTATATTTGCTTATCAACGTCAAACAAATAATGCCGATGGTATAAATTAATTAAAAAATGTTCATTATGTAAGGTAATTTGTACGTTTACACTTGGGAAGTATATTCCCATCTGAATCTCTATTTCTCTTGCATTGTTTCTCCTCACTTTTTTATCTATATATATTTTTTTTTTAATTATTCTGATTATCCGAATCACAGTACATTAAGTACACTACGGATACGGATGTTTTTTTTTTCTTTTCTTTTTTTAATACAATTTCTATATTATCAAACACAAAAAAAAAAAAAAAAAAAAAAAATGTAAATAAATAAAGAAGAAATGAAATGAATAAAAAAAAAAAAAATTAAAATAAAACGACTTGAGTGGCGCCATAATGCCAATACACAATAAAATAATAAAAAAAAAATTATTTAAATGACAATGAGTAACAAAAAAAAAAAGAAAAATATTATATTTTTTTTCCTCTTCTATTTTACTTTGATTTGTTTATATTTATGTTAAACAAACTGATGTAGTAATGTCATTAGCCTTAAAATAAAATAAAATAAAAAATACTTTTCCTCTTCTTCTTCTTTCTTATTTAAATTGATTTTTTTTAGTTTTAACACAAAAAATAAATAAACACACGAAGCGACGGACCAGGCTGTTTAACATAACCATACATCCTTCTTTTTTCAGAAACCGAAGAAAAAACAGTTTTCAAAAGAATAATTTTGATATTTATACGCTGGCACTCAGATGGAGGTTTTTTGTTTTGTTAGAGAAACTAAACCAAAAAAAAACTAAGGAAGAAAAGAAGAAAAAAAATTGAACAAAAGACGTGTTAACAAAAGACATGTTAACAGAATATTCGTGTTGTTATAGAAAAGAAAAAAAAAAATTCTAAAGACAATTTAAGTAACTTAAGTACTGAGACGTCGTCGTTTATTTTTTGTTTTTCTTGTTTTAATAAGAAATTAGTAACGTAGTTGATTTGTGTATTTTACGTTTTAACAGTGGATACACAATTTTATGAGCATACAACATCGTTTAATTAATGTGAAAAACCACGAAGATAAACGAAGTTTTTTTTCAAGGACAATAAACGTCATTTAAAGGTCAGAAATGTCATTAAATAATGCGATGAAAACATGATTCAGCAGGCTGATTCACCGGGAAAATAACGTAAAAATCCCATCAAAAACTTATTTTTAAAATGTTAAACCACAAATATCGTTTCTGCTTTTGTTTACCGATTAAATGTGATTTTAATCGATAATGGAATAAACAACAAATAAATTAATTTCGCGTTTAGATTACTCAGTTTGATTAGAAGATTACCGAAAATCACTTTATAATGGATGAACTTTGAATTTTTTTTCTTTTTCCAACCCCATGTTTTAAGATAAATTTTTTTGCTGACTAATCTCGGAATGTGTGTATGTGTGTGTGTTTTTTTTTTTTTTTTTTTTTTGTATAATTTAACCTTGATGGAATTTCATAGGTGAATCACTTTTTATTCCTGACGATTTAGTTGTGCAAAACGTACGTTTTTATCATTTACTTCCGTTTACTCAGTAATCCCCTATCGCATAAATTATTCATAAGAATTTTTTTTTTTGATCTGTGAGCTTTTGCTTGAGTTACTGAGAAGCTAAAGTTTTTTTTTTTTTCGTTTCCTTTCCTTACCTGTTTTTTTCTTTCGCAATTAATTTATCAAAGATGACATTATTGAATAATTTTCTTGTGCTTTTTTTATCTGCATTAATCCTGACGAATAACATCAAAAATCTTCTTAATAATTCATCTAGATGATTTCTGTTTTGTTTTGTAATTTAATTTGCGCTTTTAATACTGTTTTGGTATTGCGTACTAAACAGCGATTGTTTTCTGGGTATTAACCTGTGTACTAAATTTTTTAATTTCTTGTTCTGAATTCCTCTAAATTCTATTCGAAATGTTTTTTAACACAATTAGATAATTTCGGTGTTTTTTTCTGGGTTTTTTTCAATTAGTACTAGGTTAAGGGATGAGGTGAAAGAGTTATCCATAAGCGTTTTTTTTTTTTTTTTTGTGTTATAATTTCTCTTGTTTCATTTATTTCTCATTTTACTTCCACAATAAACACTTGTGGATTGTTTAAAACGAATTGAATTAAATTTCTTCCTTGGCAATGTACTTTGATATCTATTATGGGATAGATTTTTTATTTTTGTTTTACTGTGTGTTACAAATTCCACCCAAACAACCCAACCCAACCCACAAATGTATTTTTGGTGTTATTCGCTTGTTAATTTCTGGTTTTCTCATTGTTTCCATTTTTTTTGCTTCTATTCTATTTTTACATGATTCTTGCTCGATTGAAACTGGAATATTTTTCAAACTACGCATTTTCATCGTGTTTATTCATTTATTTAAAGAAATTCTTCTTTTTTTTTTCTTCTGTATTTAATGTGTTTTTCGCTCACTCCCACGTAATTATTACACCACATCACAAGATTTTTCGCACTAATGTTTTCTAGTTTTTATAGTTTTTTTTTTTTTTTTGTTGCTTGTGTTTTCTTTACATATTTGTCAACACTGTGTGGTGACAGTTTGTTAAGCGCGACGTGTTGTATTGTATGCGTTAGAGAATTTTTTTTTTCTATGGAAATAAAACGCTTCCAAGATTTTGACATTTGGTAATTGGATATAATTGTATGGATTTAACGCTATAAAAATGAATTACTTTGTTGATTAACAGAGCGCAAATGAGATTTTCTTTCGCTTTGAAAGTAAATTCATTGTCACCGTGATTCTGGAGGTCGTTAATCGCATAAAACTGTTTAAAACCTCAAGGTTTTTAGGAGTAAATTGCTCTGCGATTTTCTTTGCTTTAGACGGCATTATGAAAAATGTTTTTCTTTATAACTTTGATCATAATACATCGGTAGAAATATCTTCTATGAGATTTAACTCTTTCGTTCCCAAGTATTGTGTAAATGTGGCCCAAAAACCCAGTCAGATAAAATCGACAAAAAAAAAGAAAAATGTCATCGCCTTAAACCGTTCCGGCAATGCAGTGTTTTCTTTTTTTTTTTATTTACGTTCAGTAATAACACTTTAGCGAGATTATCCTACATGGAAAAAAAGGATTTTTTTTTCATTTATCTCCTTTTAATAAAACTATTCTTTGCAACCCTTAAATTATTTATTCCATATTCCTTGTGATCCAAATATAATTTTAAAACAAAACAATAAAATCGTAAAAAAAAGGAAATAAAAAATTATTTTTATTATCCCTAGTTGTTGCGGCGTTCTCCCGTCTGGGTGGTGAGGAAGGTTTATTTTAATGCAAATAATTTTTTTTGGATCATTTCCATCAATAAAGCTGCATAAAATTTTATTTTGTTTAAGGGTCATCTTGTAAATAAATAAAAAAAAATTTTTTTCATGAAAATACCGCATTATGGTTTTGCGGAAGGTATTTGTTCTTTTGAGTTTTTTTTTTTTTTTTTTTTATTAATTATTACGATGGGTATGGCCGTGGATTTCTTACAGAAAAGTTTCAGTTTTTTTGTACTAAAAGCTTGTTCGAAAATGATAAAGCTAATAGAGAATGTTTTATTTTTTTGCACTAAATTCCACTTAGGTAATCGAAACCTGAACACAATAACGTCAACAACCGAATAACAAAAATAAAAAACTTTTTTTCTTTTCTATTCGGTTTTTTTCTTCTTTCTCGTATTTATCGTAAATGTTTGGACCAACTAACAGTGTAAACACAGAGAGAGGAATTGATGTACAGATAAGATTCGTATGGATAATAAAAAAAAAAACAAAGTTAAGACAAAGTTGAAGAGAAAGAATGAAAAAAGAAAAAAAAAAACTCAAAGAACAATGGGGTGAATTGCGGCAATATAAATAGTTAGTATGCTGCGGCATATTGGCGGACGGAATGGCGCCTTCATATCGATCTTCTTTGTATTATTATCTCTCTTTCATCCTTAATTTTTTATTTTTTTTTTTTTTTTTTTTTTGAATAAGGAAAATACATAAATTCTATTAAACCAACCGAATCAAATACAAAAATAAAAATAACGAAGAAAAAATATCGCACAGATGCTTAGCTTTTTAGTTTATTCAGAGATTTCCTCATGTTTTTTTTTTTGTTATTTTGTCTTCTTCTGGTTCTGCCTCCCTTGTAAACTTTTCTATTCCAAATTGAACATCATTATTGATTTTTCGGTTTAATTTCCATAATTATATGTAAGAAAAAAACAGAATTTTTTGAGTAGCAGCAGCAGCATCAGCAGCTAGCACAATCAGAAAGCGTGCTAGCTAACACACCCTATTTATGATTAACAAAAGGAATTGGTTTTGTGCCTAGAGTTCACCGGCATCATAAATACATATAAAAAAAAAAAAAAATTAAAAATTATGGAAATTTAACACTTTCAATTGTTATTGACGTTATAAGCGAAGTTTTTTGGGATTTATTTTTCATGACGAAGGGGTTTTTGTGTGCGTGTTTTCATTGCTGTTGGGGATGATTGGTTTGTAGTTTTTTTTTTTTTTTTTTGTGTACTATCAAGATCCAACATTTATCTACTGTTTTTATCCATTTTTAAAGGGTTTATAGTGGGGTAAGTAAATTATGTAATTAACCCTGATACTTGTTGTTTATTGGTGTGGTTGGAAATATTTGTTTTCGTGAATTATTATTGAAGAGTCTATAATTCTGCTTTTAAATGTACTTAATCCGTGGGGTTTTTTGAGTTTACGGGAATTCAGGATGTTGATTTACTTTTAAATGCGTTAATTACTTGAAGTACTAAACTTTAATGCTGATTTTTAAGCTTTTTATACTGAGGTTCTTAGATGGAAATTATTTGCAGGAAAGAATTTTTTTTTGTTTGTTAAGCGTTGTATAGAAGTAATAAGAGGATTTTGGAAGACTGTACTACCTGAAAACATAAGCGTTAACATAACATTTCTTTCACATAAAAAATCCTTGAAATCGTGCACTAAACGAATGCTACAAACTGAAGTTATCTGCAATAAAGTGCTTTGCCAATTATTTGATTTTTCTTCTTTTCGGAATTAAAAAAAACGTTCCGGATGTGTAGAGTGGGAGCTAGAAGTTTGTGTGTTTTTTTTCTTCATAATTTTTGTTATTCATTGACTTTAAATACAGAAAATAATTTTTTTTTAATAATTTTATTTGTAAAATAAGCATTTTATTACAGAATAGAAAAAAAAAGAAAATTGTTTATAAAAATATTAATTCTGCTTGATTAGCTAAAGAGAATGTTTTTTTTTTTTTTTTTTTTGTTATTATTTCTGCTGTTTTGGTTGATTACATATGGAATTCACAAGTTAATAATAGAAAATTCTTTAAGAATAAGCATGTTCTTATAATAATAATAATAAAAAATACGAAAAAAACTCATAAAAAATAGTTTTTTTTTTTTTTTTTTTGCATATTTATTTAGTTAGTTTATTCTGCTGTTATGTTATGTTTGCGTTATTCTAGCGAAAAAACATTTTTGTATTTTTTACATTTACCATATAAACATTATTCTGTCGTTGTGGCGTTTTTATACCATGGATAAATAATTTTTTTTCTCTTTTTTGTTTATATTTTCGGTATCAACTTGGATCATACAATTTTTTTTTTTTTTTGTATTTTTCGCTGTAATACAGTACGTAAATACTGATTATTATCGTTACAAATGGTATAAATAGTAAGAAAAAAAAATGGCACAGGGTTTGTAAACTTTGTTTTCTTTTTTGCTAATTATAATGCACGACGCACACGATTGTACAATGTAATGTTTAATGCTTAATTAACGTTAACGTTACATGTGTGAAGTATGTTATGATTATGTAAGAAAGTTTTTTTTTTTTTTTTTTTTTTGATGTAATTATTGAGTAAATGCTATGGTTTGATGGTAATTTACTTGCTGTTTGTAAGTGTTTTAGTTACAAATTGTCGCTGAGATTACGTAAAAATTATTTATTGATATTACAGACATGGATTTAATGTGAATTCAATTGGTAATCAGCGGTTATTTTAATCTAAAATTTGTATAAAGCTGCAACTTTGAACATTCTATGCAAACTATTGTTAGTTTCAGGTACACCCTGTGTATTTTTTCATTAAAATATTTCTTTAAATTTTGTTATTCCTTTACCAATACAAATTTCCGGTTTTGTTTATTTTTTGTATAGTCACTCAGGAGTGACTAATCAGTAAAGTAATAAAACTCTCAATTAGATTAAATATTAATAAACAAAATAATCAAGCTTTTAAGCTAATTAAATTAATAAATTTATGAATAAAATAAGGAAAAAAACAAAAAACATTTTTTTTTTTTGCTAACAAACAAAAACTATGAGAGAAAAAAAACGAATAAAAAAAAACTTTGGCACCGAGCTAGGTTTATTGTCGTTTATTTTCCTTGTTTCGATAAGAAATCCTTTGTAAGGGTAGGTTATACGTGTTATAGACTGGTTGGTGGTGGTGTTGTTGTCTACATTTATTACCTTTAATAAAAAAAAAAAAAAACGCATAAAAGAACCTTTGTATCCAAAAAAATGTTTCGTTTTTTTTTATTAAATTCTTCAAAATTTATTACTTTTGACATAAATAATATTTTATAACCGGAAAATAAAGCGTTTTTTTTTTTTTTGTTCATGACAATAACAATAATATTGTTAATAACAATGTTTTTTCTATGTATAATTTAATGCATTTCAAGGTATCCAAATTCTATGACATTTGTAATGAACTCGTTTTTTTTTTGGTTATTCTTTGTTTGCTTAATGACTTTCCCGTAAAAATGGCGTTTGTCACGTTATTATACTAACCGTAAAAATGGCGTACAGTGAATATATATTTTTTTATTTTTTATTAGTTTAAAGAAAAGAAAACTTTTAAGTAACTTTACCCAATGCAAATATAACATTTTAAGTGTTATTTACGGTTTGTAACACGAGAAATGTAAACAAAATAAGAGCAGAAAATTTGCAGAAAAAAAAAGGTGAAACAGTCGCTAATTTACTATTTGTTGTAGCTGATTTTTTTTTTTTTTTTTTTTTTGTATATTTTTATTTGTTTAGTTTTCGCTAAGTGAAATGCCAGGTGGGGTTAGGATTTCTTTTTTTTTATTATTATTATTATTTTTCGTACTGTTACGTTACTATGAGAAGTAGGGTCGTACGCCCGTCTAATGATTTTACTACAAGAAATAACTATCGCGCTCTAAATTTTTCTTGCTATTCCTTGTTTATTGTTAATCATAAATTTTATTTTATTGCCTGGTAAAATGTAATAACAATAGCAAAAAAAAAAAAACATTATTATTATTTTTTTTTTTTTTTTTTTTGGTGCACAATGTTGGTAATTTTATTCGTTTCTTGGTTACAATTCGTTGTGTTGTAGTACCTGCTAATAAATTTATTTTTGTTTTTCCGTTGCTTTTATCGCAAGAATATTGTTTTACTTAAACTAAGCTCACACTAAACATAAAAAGTTTATTGTTGTGCTTTAAGTAGTAGCGATTATTGTATTTTATATTTTTAAATTACTGTTAAATGGTGAATTTTACTTGTTTTTGTTCCTGCCTCCATTTATTTATGAATATAAAACAGAAGAAATGTTTTTCTGTGAAGCTTTTTGGGTTTTTGTTTTTTGTTTTTAATTTAATTTTTTCGGGGAAATTTATTAATAAGTTGGATCGTGGAAATTGAATTAACGGAGCTTAACGTAATTTGGTTGGTTGGTTGGTTTTTTTTTTTGGAAAATTTTCGCGCGTTTTTCAGAAGAGCTTTAAAGTTTCTAATAAAGTGAAAAGACGCACACCCCGAATTACCTGTTAGATTTTAATTAATTTTTGTTCTTTGTTTTTTTTTTTAAAGGTGACATTTGTGGTGGCCAGTGTTGTGACAATGCAACCGAAGAGAAATTGATGAAGACATCAACGAAAAACTTTGAACAGCTATTACGGCATCACACAAGAGGCTTAGGCGGTACACTTGAGCAAACCGCAAATACATTTCGAGGTAAGAAAAAATCCTAAATTATATTATTTAAAAAAAAAAGGAAAAAAATTCGAAGTGTCTGATTAGAGATGCGACGCATTTAGTTTGTGTCACAGTTTTTAAAAAAACTGACTTAAACGACACAACAAAATGGCGTAAAAAGTCGTTACATACTTCACCATAATTAATTTGCAACATCTACAAAACGATTTGTGTTTTTAATTTGAAATTTACATCAAACGTTCAATTTTAATAAATAAACAAAACAGAAGAAAAAAAATTATTAAGTCGCCACATGTATTGTGATTTTTAAAGACTAAACACATGTATTCGCTTGTTTTAACCGTCTGATTTTTGTTCCATCTATTTATTGATTACACTTTAATAACAGAATAATCGAAAGGAAAAGATAGAAATGAAAAAACCACCCAAAAAGCATATAAACCATGTGTGTAACGCATAGTTTTTTTTTTTTTTTTTTTTCGTTTGAACATAGGAATTTACTAAGAATTTTTTATCAATAGTTTTTCTACCATCATACTGCTGTTGCTACCGTTGTTGATTATGTTTAAAATTTTTTTTTTTTTTTTAAATAAATAAAACAAAAGAATAAAAGTGAAAGCGCGGCTGCTGCTATAAATACAGTGGCGCGTGCGTAAACCCCATAACTTAGTTAAACATAATGAACGGTACACGCGCGCCGCGTAATTTTTTTTTTTTTTTTTTTGTTTCTAATGTAGAAGAGACTAGAAAAGATTTTTTTGTTTTTTTTTTTTTTATATATTGAATGGATAAATAATTTATTACACTGGGAATAGTAAATTTATTTAATCAGAATTTTATTAATTTTTTTTGAATTTTATTGCTTGATGATTATTCATGTTGAGTTTTTTTTTTTTTTTTGTATTTTTTTGAGGTTCTTGCCGCTGCTGCTGGTGAAATAGCATTTTACGATTTTTGCAAATATAAATAATTTTTTTTTATATTATTTACGCACGATATAAATCATTTTAGGATTAAAATGAAATAAAATAAATTTCTGCGATGAAAATATGTCAATATTTGAATAGATTTCGATCGAAAGTGATTTAAGTGAGTTTTCTATGGTAAATTATGTATTTAGTACGTTTGGAATAGTCGTTTGTGTTGTTCCTGGGGGACTGTTACAAAATTTTTTAATTCACTTGGTTTAAATATGAGCGGAAAGATTTTTTAAGCCTGAGATTCTCGAACATTACTTAATTTCCTACAAAATTTTATAGTGGTTTCAGGATTTATGTTAAAGACAATACCTGAAAATCGTAAATTTTCAAAACTCGCTCAATTGTAAGAAATAAATTGAATTTTATATACACAAAAGCCTGAAAATACTATTTTCTGGAGTTCCAAAGCCTGCGAATAGTCCTGAACGAGTTTTCATCTAATATTTCTATTTTTAAAATATCTTGAAGCGAATTTTAAAGAGTTTGTAGATGACGGAATATAATTCAAATACTATACCCTAAAATAAACGGTTTTCCAATGAGCATTCACTGATGTTTGAAAATTTGTTCACAACAATCAGAACGAATATTGTTTCGTTTGCCGATAAATCCCACAAAAATTATATTTTCTCATCTCTTAAAGACATAATTCTTTGGCGTGCTTAATCCACTCGACATTTATTAACATGTTTTTGTTTTCTGATACGTTTTTGTTATTTACTAAGAAACTAATTTACGTTAATGACACGACAATATCGTTATTCGTTGTAATAGAAATCGGTTTTTTTTTGTATCTTCTATGTGTTTTTATCTATTAATTAATTGCCTGTCACATTTAAAGTGAAATTTTCATAATATCACCATGTTTAAAGCTTGGTTTATGATTACTAAAAAAAAAAAAGAAAAAATTCATTTATTAATTGTGATTAAATACTGTTAAAGACGAAATGAATTACGCGTATCGATGGTGTGACAACGACTGCAATGCGTACCCTGTGTGCGTACGCACATGCTCACTGTGTTGCTAGTGTGAATTTTCAAGACTCCGAAACTGTTTTCAGGAGTTTTAAGCGATTTTTAAGGCTTTACACACATAACCATACATCCCATGAGTCTGAGATTATGATAAACGAATTTAATTTAATTTTTATTTCATATTTGTTGACCGATAAAAAAACGTCATGATAGCAATAAAAATTTTCTTTTTCTTTTTCATTATTTATAACCCTACAAGCATCGTAAAAGATAATCGTTAAATAATTTTTTTTTATTTCGTTTATTAATAGAAAATTAATACAAAATTATCATCTAATAAATTTATTAATTAAAAAAAAAAAGAAAAAGAATAAATTTTTTGTACAAGATTTGTTTGCATAATACATGATTATTATGGTTTTATGCCACACATGTTACATAGTTTGGATGGGTGGTTAAAAGGAAGAAGAAAAATTAATAGTAAATGAGGCGTTAATAATGGAAAATGTGTTATGTCTTACTGGTGATGATTGAACTTAGTTAGAAATAAGAAATTCTAATCAAATATGGAAAATTTGTTATGTAATTGGGAAGATTGGTTGGTTGTAATAAAACTGATGGATCATAGTGAAGCTTGTCGCATTACGTTTGAATAAATTATGTTTCTTTACGACAACACAGAATTAACTGGAATTATTATCGAAATTGTCTTGGAATGTATAATAGATCTTCCGGAGTGTTCCGGAGATTTATTATTTTATAAGGCAGCAAAAATCCATTACTTTTTCAGGACTAGCAACAACAATTTCTATCTAATTAGCTATGTGGGATAATTTTCAAGTGTGAATAAAGCAAAAAAAAAAAAAAAACCGAATCCTTATCACAGAAAATTTCGAATTAAATATTCACTAATCAAGAGTGATAACGGCGCCTAATTTAACAAAAAAAACAAAACGCTGTACAACGAACTTTGTCATTTATCAGCTTTAAAGTCATGAAACCACTAAACGTAGTTTGTGCAAAAATAATCATCTGCAATAAATGTCAAGATAAAAACAATTTTTTTATTTATTTTTTATTTTTTTTTGTTATAGATTAGCAAACAACAAGAAAACGTGTAAAGCATGGTTATTTATCGACATTTAATGTATTTTGTACAAAAAAAAAAAAATAAAAAAGAAAAAACTTACAAATTCCACGGTTTTAAACGTTTGTTGTCACATAATATGCGAGTTTGATGCTGATTAAAATTAATTTCAATGTGCTAAAGCTGTAATTGTGCCATCTGTGTACACAACACCATTGGCAACCGTTGAATAAACTAAATTTGTTTGTTTGAGGTTTTTAAATCATCATTACGACGATGCCTTATTACAGTATTTCATTTACGGATTATTAATTATAGCCAATTTATTATTTGCGTAATATTTCAGGCCGTGTTAATGTACAAAACGGTGATTTGATGTAGGTGGGAGTGCTAATGATTTGTATTTAAGCATAAAACTAATTTTAAACAATTAATTGCTGTTTGTTTCACATTCATGACGGATGTATCCGGTAAATACACCTGAGCTTAAGTCCTGGAATAAAATTAAAAATAGCTAGACTTAAGAATTATATTATTATCTCCCGATTAGCTAATTTAAAAATAATTTTTAGTAGAATTTCGACGAGTTTTGTGTTTATTTTTGAGTTTGAAGAGTCCTGGATCTCTGGAACTTTAGAAAATCAACAAATATTGTGGTTTTAATGATTTTTTATCCTTAAATTTAGACGAGGCTACGATTTTGTTGACTGTTTTGAAAGATGGTTAACTTCTGAGTTCAGAAACCATTTGAATGAAAGATTTGATTAAATTACAGTCAAGAATCTGAGTCTAAAACCTTGAAAATGAGTGAATTTCTTCATCACCCTAGATTTTAACATCTTTATAGCTGTAGAAATAATTTTTTTTTTTCGCTTCTTGATTTTCGGTATCCTACAAAGAATGTTTCTACACATAGTTTTAGAAAAATATAAAAAAATTTCGTGTTAACTGAGGTAAAGCCGTTAAAACTGCTTTTTATTTATACATTTGGCAACGAATATTACTCAGCTAATGTCGCTTTTGTTTTCTACGTTTTTTTTTTGTCTAAAGATAAATTAGATAATCGCGTCAAGATGACTCAATGCATTTATCTAAAAATATTTATTTCGGTTTTTATTATATCCGTGTGTGTGTTGTTTTGCCAGCCTTTTGTTTTGTTATATTTTTGTTTTGAAATAAAAAAAAAACTTTGATCGAAAACTTTTTTTGCGTTTTTATTCATCTTTTGTTATGCAAATAAAATTTTTTCCCATTTTTCTGGTATTGATAAATCGATATTAATCATTTTTGAAGACAAGCTGCTAGCAACCAAACAACCGAAGCCGAATAAAAGAAAATATTTTCAGCAGAAAAAAAAAATATTCATTTTGTTTGTATTAAAGGTTAAAGTTGCTTAAGCGAAACACGTTTTTCGTTATTCCAGTTAATAAATTTTAATGAAGATTTTTTTTTTCTCTCATTTCATTTCATTTTTTTTTTTTAGTGTAATTAATTTAGTTTAAGCCAGTACAAAAAAGAAAGAAAAAAAAGTTCTACACAGTGTGGGTGGTTAGACTAGAGGTTTTGGGGTGCTCTGTTATTACGTAGGAATTTTTTTCGCAAAACAAGTGTTAATAAAACTGAGGCTGGATAAGAATAATTAATTATCGAGAATTCTTTTTGTTGCTTTTTTTTTTGTTCTACACTTTTTTTTAGCACCCAATTAACTATTTTTTTGCTTCATTAAAAAAAAAAGAAAAGTAAAAAAAATTCCATCATTACGCCCCACAAAAGTAAAACAAAAAAAAATGTTTTTCCAAAATCCCATCTATGAAGTAATAAAAATTCAATAAACTACGCTAAAAAAAACAATTTTAAATTGGCAAAACATTCCTAGAATAATAGTTATTACATGCAATAAAAACAAAAAAAAAAAAAATTAAAATTTTTTCTTCTCTCCTCAAGACAGATTTTATTGCAAAAATTAATAAAAAAAAGAAAGAAAAAAAATCTACCGTTGATGGATTTATTAATGCAGATTACGTTAGCCCGTGTTTCAAGGCATTTTATGTTTTGTTTATAATAAAAAAAACTTTTTATTGCGAATTTTGTATATTTTTCGTGTTTGCAATAATCGCGAGAATCGAATCTCGTCCTTGAATTGAGTTGAAATAATCGTATCGAAGTTTTAGATTTTTTTTTTTTGTTTGCAGGCGTTAAAATCGTTACTTTTCAATACCTTGTCGACGTTAAAAACCATAAACGTGGCTGTGGTAATTTTTAATGGCTACACACGTCATTTTAACGAGCACACACTGTACAATAGCACACGTTTCATACAATTATTATTTCTCAAGTGATAATAAATGTATTTTTTTTTTTATTTATATTTTGCAAGACAAATTGTGATTCAATGATTTTTACTTAGAATAGCAGAAATGCTTATAGAATAATCGCGACTTTGTTGCTATGGCAACAAAGAAAGGAAGTAAATTCATCATCAAAATTCATATAAATAATTTTTCATTATTTATTTTTGTTTATCAATTTGTGTTCTGTTGAATCATTCAAATTATGTATTGGGGTGGTTTGTATTGCAGATAGCTTAGCCAAGATAGATGAATTTCTTATTGTTCTTTCGTTATTTCATTGTTAATGGGTTTGGCATGTATCTATGGATTTTTATTTATTTATTTAAATTTGTTTAAATACATGCAGAATTGAATAATCCTTATTTCACGAAATAAATTTTAACGAATGAATCATCATCATCAGTTGTTGACGTCGTCGCGTCATCTTGCCTATTGCAAGGTAATTTTCGTTATTTCTTTTTTCGCAACAAAAAATACAAAGCGTAAATAAGAAATTTTAAGTCATCAGCACACAGAAAAGAAACGTAGAAATGTAATGAAATAATAAAAAGAAGAAGAAACAAAAAAAAAATTAAATTTCATGATGGGTGGTTAAAGATAATAAAACAAAAAAAAAAAAATATTTTTCTCCTCTTCTTCTGCGTTTTGTAACACAAACAAATAAATAAATGAAAATCAAAATTATTTACTGCAAAGTAGAGAAATATTTAATTCGTAAAAGCAGAAAAAAAGTGAGAAAAAACTGACAAAAAAAAAATCGCAAAGAAATATTAAAAAAAAATTTTATTTTTTTTTTTGCGTTTTAACAGCAAACCGGTCAGCAGCACGTTTACAATAAATAAACAATTCGGCAACAAATGAAAGCAGAAATTACTTGCCAAAAACAAAAGAAAAGAAAAGAATTAATTTGCTCACGTTTAAGCAAAAAAATTTTGAGGGAAATTATATAAAAGGCAGAAGCAACTACATAAGCCAGATGATGACACACCTGTAACGGTGTTGTAGCTGCTTTGTACTTGTTTGTGTCCAGCAAAATTCATTATCTTATCCGTTAAATTGATTTGTTTAGTACGTGGTTTTGTTTTTAGTACTCTGTATTGTTTTGGCGCTGGTTTTAGTACTTTCTAATTTTTTGAGCAGTTTTATTAGTATATTAAGTTAGGTTAATGTTTAATCACAAGTACTAAAACGGTTCAGAATCAACGATACTCGCCTATAATTATTTTTATTGTTTTACAGAGAATTTTGCATAACATTAAGTCACAAAAACCCCAAGTGTAAACTTTCTCGACAACTGGGAAATAATTTTCAATCAAAAGGAAAATAAAATTACTTTTTTTTTTGGCTACTTGACAATTTTTGTCTTTGTTTTTGTTTTATATAATTAATTAAATTTTTCTGCTCTTATAATCAAAATTTCTACGCAAAATTCGTTAAATAATAATTAAAATGATTTAAGTGTGTACTAAGCTATTATTATAATTCGTGTGAATTCTTAACGCAGTGAAAATTCATTCAGAATTATTTTTAGTACAAGAGTAAACAAGAATTTTGTCTAAACAAAAAGTTATTTTCCCATTTTACTGTGATGTAGAAAAAAAATCTAGTTTTGGTTGTGTTGTAATCAGGGTTTTTAACCGATAATAAACCGCGGGGGTGTTTAATTAAGCGATTTCATTTGTGTTAACCAAATTAAATTTTATTATTTTTGTTGAAAAACACATTTTATCAGTTCTCAATAGTTTTGGTGATTTTTTTTTTAGTAAAACCGCATTAAATTGCTGCGGTGATTTTATTTTATTTTTTTTTTTTGAAATTCTCTTTGTTAAAACAATTTTTTTTTTCATAGCACACAAATCCAATCAATTTTTAGTACTATTGACGTTTTTAAATGATAACCGATAAAATTTTGATTGGTTTAACGTGTTAATAGCTAAATGTGATTAATACACGAGACAATGGCTATAACGTTTTACGTTGCCAATTGATGTTGTGAAGATTTTACCACAATTCCAATTTAAACTTCCTCATGTTTCATTTTATTCAAATAATTTTTTCGTTACATCAAAACACATTTGTTAAATGACAAAAAAAAAAAAATAGTTTAATAGAAATAACAAATCGAGGTTAAGAATAATGCTGTGCGTGGGTGTAACAAGTAAAAATAAAAAAAAATAAATAAAATAAAATCTGTTGACTGCCAACAGCCTGAGTTAAAGTAACAATAATTTTTGCCGCAATTATTTATAATAGGAACATGGCAGGCACTTTGTCTATTTATTTATTTATTAGTTTTAATAATTTATGTTTCAATGTCAATCTGATTTCAAGAATAAAATAAATAAACCAGGACAAGATAGATGTTTCTATGTTGTAAATAAAAAAATAATAATAATTATTAATATTAATATATATATTAAAAAAAAGAAAACGTATTTAAATCAATTTAATAAAAAGGGAAAAACAATTCCGTTCTATTACTTTAGAAACAATTATTTAAGTACTTGACTTAGTTTTTTTTTATTAATAACAAAACGTAATCATTCACTTGATTAAACATTTGTTTCCTCAATTACATCTCATTTGTTTCTTGCATTTTATTTTTTCTTTGTTTAATATAGTCTTATGTAAGACGTTTACATGTGATGTTTTTATTTGATGAAATATATTTACGCTTGGTTTTCCGGATTAGTTGGTTTTCCAGTAGTAGAATAAGAAAAATAGATGAAAATTAATTTTGAGTATTATGGGTGGTTTTGTAATATTAGTGAAGCTTTAAAGCTTGACGTAAAGATGAAAAATAATTTTTCTGACCGTTTTAAATTATAAATAGTTATAAAAGTTTTTTTTTACGGACACTACCTGAATTTTAGGCTGTTTAATGGTAGAATTACCAACGATAAGTTGTTTATCCATTAAAAAATTTAACTAAAAAACTAGAAAATAGTATAAAAGAGTTAAAATCCTTGTTAAAATTCTCTTGTAATATAAACCGAGTTGTAGTGGCGCAATAACTGCAAGTAGCAGCAGCAGCAGTAACAAAATAAAACTCAAAACTTTGCGCTATTTCCTCTGTTTTTTATTTTTAATTTATTTTCTAATATTTTCTAATCAAAATTGATTTATTATTAAATAATTAATAAACTTGTTGCTTTATAAATATTTTTTTTTTCTTTTTAATTAATATTCGTTATGAATTACGATACGAAAACAAAGACTTTTGGTTGTTGTGTTGCTGTTGCTGCTTTTATTATAATTTCAAAATGATGATTCAAATAGCGCGATTGTATGGTGATGTAAACAGTGTTAAAACCGTTCATTCTTGATTAATTAATTTATATCTTTTAATTTATTCATTTATTTATTTATTTATAAATTAATGAAAATAAATCTTTGAAGAGAGAAATTCATAAATAAATAAAACACAGAAGACACAGAGTTGAAATGATGAAATGATATGAAATTTTTTATTTTTTTGTTATGTTTGCGATGTGACCGATTATTTTATATTTTATTTTTATTTAAATTTAATTAATTAATTATATTTTTTGATTTATTTTATTTAAATTTTTTAAGAAAAAATGTTTTTTGTTTATTAAATCAACGAAATACCGCATTGATCGTATGAAATTTTTTTTTTGTTTTTTCTTTTCTTTAGTTTATCAGTGAAATTTATTTGAAAAAAATAAATAAAATTTTTGCGCAATAAAGCAAATAGCACAAAGCTTTATACGTATGTAGATTATATTTTGAATGGGACTTTAGTAACAGGTCAATAAGTGTGGGCATTAAAATTGATTTTTTTTTTTTTTCGTTATTATTGATAGAAAACCTTTCTGCATTTAAAGCTGTATCTAGGGAATTAGACGATTTTTTTTTTATTTGTTGTTTTTTACACCAATGATGTTTTTGAACTGTTGACTCATTGTTCCTAATAAGACGGATTACTTTTGTGGTTTTTAAATGTCTTATTAAAGCAGAGTTAGGTAAAATACCGCTTTGGAAAACGAAAAAAAAAAACCGAATACTGTGTGTGTTGAAGTGGGATTAAATTTTTTGTTTTTCACTAGTAATTAACGTGCTGTAGAAATGATACTCCGGTACTCCTGAAATAATTCTTTTTGCTTCTTTTAATTTCTCTTCTCCTTTTTTTGGTTTTCTTATTTCACATTTGATTCATTCAACAGCCTATGTGTATGTGTGTGTGTGTGTCTGTATAGTCGTCATTTGTAGTCCATTTCGTTATTCCCATTTCCCACGCCTAGTAACAGCATTCCATAACACAGTAACAAAACAGTAAGAAAAGCGAAAGAAAAGAAAAGAAAAGAAAAAAAAATCTTTCAATCGGGTTAGTTTGTCGTGTAGTGATTATAAATGATGGCGTTTGCTTTAAGTGTACTTCCTTGGTGTGGCGCATATATTCTCATATTACATACTTTAAACAAAAATCTACCTTAAAGTCGAAACATTGTTTAAAACAGAAGAAAAAAAGAAAAAACTTCTTTCTGGGTTTCTTTTCTGTTTTATCCGCGTTTTTTTTTTTTATTTTTCTTTCGTTTTAATATAATTCTCGCAGCTCCACAGTACAGTAAAGTAAAAATGTGTGGATCATCTCAGTGTCGGAGTAACTCCTTACCGTAAAATGAATGAGAAAAAAAATGTTTTTTTTTTTTTGCAAGGAATCCAACACTGTGTTTACCCGTCCTGTGTTTAAATTTTTTGCTTTTTTTTTTTTGTTATAACTGAACGCCACACACACGTCGTAAAGAATAATTTCTTTTAGTTTTTTTTTTAATGCTTTTCGTTTTGTTTATCCAATTTTCTTTTTTTTTTTTATTTTTTCTCTTGTTTATAATAATAATAATACTGCAACTGCAACAAAGTAATTTTTATTTTATTTTATATTTGATTAATTTTTTCTTGGTTTTATTATTGTCTCGCAATGAGAAATTCTTTGGAAAATTTATAAACTTATCTCCGGAATATATCTTTGTTTATAATTTTATAATTTTTTTTTTTTTTTTTTTGAATAATTGTATAATTTATATTTTTCGCTTTATTTATCATCGTTATAATGTGCGTTTTGTTCGCCTTTTATATAATTTTAATGACATTTCAGTCTTGTGTTGGAATAATAATTCTTATTAAGCAAAAAAAAAAAAAAAAAATCAGTTAACACGGAAAAAAGAAATTTTTTGTTATTATTACGGAATGTGTCATAATTAATGACGTTTGTCAAAACGATGATTATTCGTTTTATCGTTCGGTTAATGTTCGGTTTTTTTTAGTACGTTTCTATTGGTTGATTCAGTGATTGGTAGATAACATGGCTCGTTAAACACTTGTTCCGCCAGATAGCATTTATTTTCCTCACTTTATCACTTGTAGAATTTCGTTTTAATTAATTTTTTTCTAATTAAAGCAGAAAAGCACAATTACTTCAATGTTGTCTGGCACCCATTTTTATCTTGTTTTATAGAATCTTCACACTCTAAAAAAAAACTGTTTTTTTTTTGTTTCTACTGCATTAAACTTGTCTGCCTGTCGCAATCTTTAAAAACAAGAATCGTATCAATGTCGGTTTTTAATTAATTAATTAATTTATATTTTGTCTTCCTTTGAAAGTTTTTTTTTTGTTTTCGTTATATAACGAATAATCCTCGGGGTTTATTTGCGTTAACAAGGTTATGTGTTGCGTCTGAACTCAAAAGATTGACCAGAACCCATTTAATTTTTCTCTTTATTTGAGAAGTTTCCTGTAGTTTTGTTTTCTGATTATTTCAGGAACTGATTTTCAAGTGATTGAAGTTAGTTACGATTCTAAAATCTTGATAAATTCTTACTATTACAATGTTTTTATATCGAGTTTATTTAAAAATGGTTTTATCCACGATTAATCGCGTAATTCCTATATTATTCACGGATTTATTATATTTTTAATTTTACCATTCAAACAAGTTTTTTTTTTTTTAAATACTTAAACTAAAAAAAATTCATTAATTTATGTTGCTGTTGCCATTTGCTACCACTTCTGGTTTACTGTCGTTATTATAATCAATATAAAATATAATAAATTGGATTACTATTAACGTACTGGTTTTTTAATTAATTAATTAATTATTTCTACCTGAGTTTTGAAACTTGATTTCATATTTTTTTGTTTTTGTTTTATTAATTGGAAAATTATTTACTCTCTGCGCCTTCGTTCTCCTTAACAGTATAATTTTTTGTCGTTTTGTTTGTTCATTTTTCTTATCTAAAAAATGTTTTGTATTCTTGCCTCTATACGCTTATCGTTATTAATTTTTTTTTTGATTATTATTATTAATGAAATTTAACGTGGCTTAAGGAAATAATTTTATTTTCTTTACCGGTTACTGTAGCCACCACCCAAAAACAATAATCACTTTTTGCATATACGAATTATAATAATTTTGCATATGCAAAACCGAGAATGTTTATGCGCTTTGAAAGGTAAGACTTCGTTGTTATCGTTGCTGTTGTTTGGTTTGCATTTACTGCAATTGTGCACACGTAGGTGTGTTTATGCTATCTTCATTTAACTTCTTTTGCAATGAAAAGTAATAAATGGAAAACTCAAGTTTATTTTTTCATCTTCATCTTCTTCTTCATCTTCTTTCCCTCGTGTATTTTTTTACTAAATCAATTTGAAAAAAAAAAAAAGATTTTTTTTTTGTTTTACAATTAACTTATCAAAAAACCTCCACATAAATCGGCTTAAGAGATTATAATATAAAAATTAAACATATAGCAAATAAATGGAATTAAAAATTGTTTTTTTTTTTTTTTTTTTTAATTTCTTGATTTCTTTTTTAGTTTAGTTTAATCAAGTTAATCCCTGTGTATTTGTTTAACGTTTTTTTTATTTTAATTTTATGACTTTTTCGTTACTCTCTCTAGACGCTTATTATTTTGTAATTATTATTCAGGGTGTTGAACCGATAAGTTTTGTTTTATGTGAGTTTTTTATAGTACTGGTTCGATTGAATTTTAGTTGAAGATATAGCGTTGAATCAGGATGGGTTTTTAAGGGAATTCCGGAGGGTTTTTAAATGTTTATTTGCTGTATTTTTATATATTCTATGCTGTAGTTTTTATTTTCACAAACAATCCCAAATGGTTAGTCAATTGCAGCTAGATGTTTTAACAAACGAATTATGTTGTGAATTATCCAAATGTCTGGTATCGACACACCCGGAATTTATTCATTTTCTCTGTTATTATCTTTCGTTTCTTTAATTTTACTTAAACTAAAGCCAAGTATTTTTTCCATCATAATTGCACTACAATTTATTAATTGAAATTCCAAAGTCTCATTCCATATTTTATATATATTTAATTGAGTCATTTAATTTTCTAAACAATTTTTTATTATTTATATTATTATCACAAACTATGATCTCTCTTTTTCTCCTCACATTGCAATAATATTATTAATGTTATTCAAATTAATCACGTAAATAATAATAAAATAAATATTTCATTGCATATTGCATAGTTGTTAAATAATTGGTGTTAATGTTGTCGTCTATCGTATAAATTGTATATTTGCTTGTTTTGCTTATTATAATTTTTGTATTTTTATTACTTGTTAATGCCTTATTTATGGTTGTCTGTTTTTTTTTTTTTTTTTTTTCGTTTACTATTTATTTAAATATGCAAATTTTTGTTGAATTTTGTATCATTAAAATAGAGAATTTTTAGATGGAAATTATGATTATTTTGCATTAAAATAGTAAATTTACTGGCTATTAACACACAAACATTTTTTTTTTTTTGACATATTTTAGTGGTTTTTGTGCTTTTTACAGGTTTAAATTTTACTATTATTCGCTATTGATACATTGCAGCCATTTTGTTGGTTTTAAATGTACGTTCTAAGCGCCATTAAAAAATTTTGTTTTTTTTTTTTTTTCACCGTTTTTTTTGTTACTTTTATTATTTTTTTATCTTTAATCGTTAAGTCAAATATCATTTACCCTACTATCGTTAATAAAAGTAATGTTGAAGGTTTTTTTTTTGTTGGTTTTTGTTTATTTCTTCTTCAAACTTTCAACATTTGTTATATTCTTGTTGCTCTTTAAATTGTTAATTGTTTGTAATAATATTTACTAAAATATATCCCCATTAAAATTTATTTAAGTTATTATTTAAAGAGAATGTTTGTTTGCTGTTTATTAATAATTTTCATTGTTTTTTGACGCTGATTATGATGATGATGGTGACAATAACAGAAAAACCGTCGAGTTTTTTTTTTTTTGTTGTTGGTGATAAGGACTTGTTAAAGTTTTACACAACAGACGAATATCTTTAATTGAAGTCTTGCCATATTTACTTTAATTTAATTTGTTTATGTCAAGTAATGATAATAAATGTAAACAGAGGAAATAATTGTTATCATTAAGCGACATTAAAAGGCGTAAAAAAATAAAACAAATAGCATCTTGTAGCACATTGGAAACAATATGGGCTTTCTTTGTGTATTTGATGGTTTTTAACTAATTTCATATCGTGTTTTACATAACTTGTAGCTATTAGCTTGGTTTATCTTATCTAAAAACATTGTCTTTAGCCAAGCTGCAGTTTTAAAACACTTTAAATGGCTTTAGTTGTTAGTTTAAAATGCTTTGCTGTTAGCGTCGAACTACTAATTTGATTAATTTTGTTTAATTCAGAAACACCGCAGTCTTATTATTCACTAAAATCGGGTTATTAACGTTTTTTAATCATTAGACAGGTCACTTTATTGTTTCAAGTTGTCATAGCTGTACGTTTAGTCGATTTTTTATAGAAACACGAAGTTTTAAGCAATAGACACGTCACTCAGTACTTTCAATTAACATTGAATAACCATTAAAAAACAACAGCGAGAAAAACACTCAAAAAATTACGCAAATCAAACATTTTTTTTTTTTTCTGTTTATTGAATTCAATTGAAATAGCAAAAAAAAAATTATTAATTTAGGTGGGTGGTTGGTGTATTTTATTGTGGTTAATACAAAAAAATATCTAAGTTCAACATACAAGTTCAAGAATTTATGTTGATTTATATGCTGAATGAGTTTCATTATTTTTTTTTTTGTTTTTTCAAGATTATTTATTGTCTTTTCGGACATTTGAAAGTAGGCAGCCAGACAGAAATGAGCAAAAAAAAAAAAATTATTTATTAATGGGAATTGCATATTTATTTCACTGTTTAAGTGTTTATTCGTGGTTAAAAGTAACAAAAGTAGCTGAAACGAGTAATTGCTGTGCAATCATAATTTTATTTTGCTACTGTGGCAAAAAAACGACAAGGTTTTCAATTTTGTGTAGGAATTTTAATAAATAATGTTTTCCGAAAAAAAAAAAAACACCATACAGTGCTGTATCCCGAAAACAGTTTAGAGTTCAGATTTAATAAATTTATAGCAGTTTCTGGGGTATTTTAAATGACAAAAACAGCATAATTACCTTGTTTTCCGAAGCGTACCGTGGTTTAATTTTAAAACATTAAAAAAAGACCCAGAAAAAGTCAAGAAAAACGAAGATTTTGAAGGTGAAACAATTTTTTTTTATTACCTAGATATTTCCGGTTGATAAGATTTGTTTTTTTTATTTTATCGTTTTAAATCGAAATCCTTTTCTTTTTTTTTTTGTTGGTGTGTCTGTAAACAAATAAACAAACAACCTCAACAACAAAAAAAAAAAACCTTCAGAATATTTTTATCGTTATCGTTATGTGGGTAAACAGCAAGGAACGTCCGCAATAGAAACAGCAGTAGCAGCAGCAGCAGCATCACCACTTGTGTCTTGCGTTTTCGTTTTTTTTTTCCTTTTTTTTTATTTCTTTATTTCCTTATTCAAATAACTATAAAAGGGGTGAAAAAATTTTATTCACATAGAACAAAACAAACCAAAAAAAAATTATAAAAAATTCTTCACAAAACATATGCACTGTTTGCGTGGGTTCTTTTATAACAAATGTCAAAAGAAATTGTGTGGAAGCTCATTGAAAAAAAAAAAACGAAAAAAAAATCGTTTTTTTCCACCATCTTTTTTCTTTTTTAATTCATTTGTTTTTTTTTTCCACGTGTTTTGCCTCCATTTTAACTTTTCTTTTGTTTTGTTTTTTCACCTTATTTAAGCGAATTTTATTTGTTTTCTTATCAATTATTTATTCAGTGTTTCAATGGTAACACATTGTGAATAGGAAATTCTAATTTGTTGCATAATTAATTTTTTTTTGTATTCATCTTCTCCGTTTTATTGTTAATTCATTAAAGGTTCATTCATTCACATTAATTAATTGAATTTTTACATTTTATTGTTTAATTATTAACGTGATTGTTACGTAATAATAAAAAGAAAATCTTTTTCCGTTTTTTTATTTATTTTTTTTTTATGAATAGAATTTTCGTTTGAAATTGTTCTGCGGTAAAATTGATCGTATTTGTATCTCAATAATAAACGTTTCAACGAAGGTTTGTTTGTTTGCTTTGCTTTGCTCATAAAACTCATCTGATAAACTTAGATAAAATGTCCTTGTAGGCAATCCAATTCAGTTTTTTCTTTTTTTTTTTTTTAATGTTAATAATAAAAGAAAATTTCTTGTTGTTTACTTGTTGTAATTCCCGTGCTCTGTTGCATGTATATAAATCATATTCTGTTACATGTCTCATGTCTGTCTATTTGGTCTAGTTGTTGTTTGTCTGGAAATGTCTGTATAAAATATGATTAAAGTTCTTGGTGTGCGGGGTGTTTATAACGTTCGACAATCATAAGAAAAGTAAACATTTTTTTACAATGAAATCTACGTAACAAATCAACCATTCATATGGGAATAAGACGTTGTTATGTTCGTTTAACGTCTATCCCTTCTTAAAGAATTTAATATACTGGAAAATACAATCTGTTATCGTCGTTTATTTGTGTTTTTAACTTATTTTGTATCGATATTAATTAACAGGTGATTGCTGTCTGTAGCTTTTAACTCCTTAAATCAGGGTTATCGAAATTATTATTAAAATTGCGCAGATTTAAATGGATTATGCCGTTAATTCTGTTTGTTTTAATATATAATCAGGGTTTATAACCGGATCTTTTATAATTAAAGCAGTAATAAATTTTCCAGTAAACGCAAAAGTTTTCAAAATGCTTTTAAACCGTTTTAGAAAAGAATTTTCATGGGAAATTGCTTTGGAAACATTTTTTCTTCAAATATTTAAACAATCGGTTCAAAACCCCTGAATCAATATCGCCAGTTTAATTATTTTTATTTGCTTGTTAATTAGAAATAATTAATTAATTTTATTTATTTGATGAAGTGAATCACATTCCATAATGACATTGTAACTCTGTTCAAGGACAATTTTTGTGCAATTTTGCAAAAAAAATTATTTTTAACGATCAAACGATGATATTTCTGTTCGATTACGCAATCATTTTTTTTTATTGATTTCAAGCAAATTAATAACAAAACAAAACTTTCTTAATTGAATTTGATTTAAAAAGTTTTTGAAGTTGTGGTGAGAAGCATTTCAGAAAAAGCCACAAAGTTTGTATTACGTTGTTAAGAAGTTAACTCCGATGGTTTCTGAGAGTATTTTTTACCATAAATTAACCACAATGTTTAATTAATTTATTTTCTTTCCTCACTTTAATTTCAGAACATGTGCTTGAGTTGTCTCGTCACTCGGAGAATAAAACTTTAAATCTATTTACACAAGTTTATCGTAGAATGTCACCATTGTCACGAAAGCCAATCCTAGAACTTTACGAAAATATCCGAAGGTAATTATTATAAAAATTTCTTTTCTTTATTAATTAATTTCTAAAAAAAAAAAAATCTCTTTACAGTCCAATGTTAAAACCGTATTACACGGACAGTCTGGAGAATTTTGTAAATAATTTTTTCGTTAATTTATTTCCTGTTGCCTATCACCATGCCGTACATCATAGTGATAATGATGATTTTCATATAGATTATAAGAATTGTTTGATGCATACATATGATGAGTTGCAGCCATTCGGTGAGGTACCGAAAATATTAGCAAAAAATTTAGTACAAAGTATTAGTGCAGCAACAGTATTTGTACGGGCACTTGATCGTGCAGCATTTGTATTAGCAAGTACAGCGGATTTAGATTCAGAATATTTAACGCCTAAATGTAAGACGCATTTATTGAAAATGAGCTATTGTCCGGATTGTAATGGTTACAGTAAACGTAGTGTCAAGTGTTACGGTTACTGCATGAATGTCATGAGGTGGGTTTTTGATTTATTGCCGAACTGTTAATAAATTTATTAAAACAAATTTCATTTGCAGAGGTTGTTTAACACAGTACGTTGGCACCTTGGATAGTCCCTGGTCCAGCTTTGCTGAATCCATTGAGAGACTACTGACGCTTGTCCGTTCAAAGGATGGCATCGAATTAGTTATTAAATCGTTAGACGTTAAATTATCGGAGGCAATTATGTATGCAATGGAAAATGGACCGGAACTAGAGAAAAAGGTAAGTGCGAACTGAAAATTGGTTTTAACTACAACCCTGTTCTGTCTCGTCCTTTGTTCTTTTTTTTTTATTTTTTTTTATTCATTTCTTTTTAACTCAATTTATTAATCTGGTTTTGCAGAGGTTGAACATGTCTGTTATGTATTTTCAATATTTATTTATTTATGTGTGGGCTGATTGATAATTGAATTTTTTTTTTTATCAATCATTGGGGAGACGATAGTCTCAGCACAAAATTGATTAATTTTAAAACTGAAAAAAGAAAGAAAGAAAGAAAACAAACCAGCAGACAATGTAACAATAATTTATTTTTTTCGCTAATTGAATTAATTTTTTTTTTAATTTTTTAAAGCGAATAATAATCAAGCGAGAAAAATTTCTTTAATTAAATTAATTATTTAGTTTTGTTGTTTTTTTTTTTTTGTAATTGGTTAGAAAGTTCAGGACTCTGGCATGTCTAGTTACCAGATAGTTTGATCTAGTTGTCATTAAATTTCCCTCGGTTTTTCCAAAACAAAACCGCATTGGCCTGTCATCTAATTAACTCTCTGTGCATATGACTAACGACAATACGGACATTGCCTCCCATCATTTATTCAATTAAAGTTTAATTATAAACTCGGTCGTCAATAAATGATTAGAAATCTTACTTGAATTCAATTTTAGAATTTTTTCTTTTTTGTTTTTTAATTAATTAATTAATTAATAAAGCAGCAGCAGCCACAGACATATAACAAACAAAGAATTTTTTTTTTGTATATAGCACGCAAAACTATTTATTTTCAATTATTTCCTTCTATTACAACCAGTGACCAAAGACAATTATCTGGTTTTTGAGAGTGAGAGAGAAAATATAAAATAATAAAAAAAAAATTATTAATAAAAATTGTCTAATATTGGAGATGGGCCAATTTATTTATTTAAAGAAATTTAAAATTCAATTGTTTTGACCTTAGACGCGATTAAATAATTTTTTTCTCTTTTTTTTAATTAAATATTTTTTGTTTGGTTTGTGTGGTGGTGTATTGGGTGGTTTTTTTGGTATGATGGAAATGTAATCGTGTCCGCTGAGCCACAGTTAAACATAGTCACAGTCACAGGTTGTTTTTCCTCTTTTTTTAAATTGCGTTGAAGTTTGTTACGTTGCGAAAAATCAACTCACTAAGTCTGCAAGCTGCATAGACTGAAGTTTAAATTAATAATGAAGTTAGAAGCGAATTAGATAATCTTGTTTAACACAATTGCTGCTTTTCGCGTTATTTAAGCAAAATTTGGCGACAATCACGATTTTTAATATACTTTCAATGTTAAATCGTGAAAGTCACTGCATAAATGTTTGTAAAACAGTAAAAATCACACGACTACGATGTGAATTCATCAAAAGCTTTTATGGGAAACGAAATATACGCATTTGCCTGCCTATTTATTAATACAAAAAAAAACAATTTTTGTTATCAAATCAGTGCATTGCAATCAATAAGTACAGAAACAAGTTCATTGTGACTACACCAATTTACTGATAATTAAATAAAGTCTGGCAAATAAACTTCTATAAATAAAGTAAAAAATAAAAAAATATTATTATTATTATTATTATTCAATGCAATATCAATTACCAAATGTATTTTCAATCAATAATAACAAATAATTAATAAAAAAACAAAAAGGCAGCAGCAGCAACAGCAGTTTTTTTTTTTCTTCTATTTTTCGTTCTCATTATTATTCGTTTTTTGCTGTTTATTAAAAAAAAAAAATATAAAAATTAATTTTAATGACCTCTAATAATATCGTTTTTGATTAAATTACAAAATAAAAAATAATAGAAATTCTGGATAGAGAGACAAAACCACATTTTTTTTCGCTAATGCTATGTTTGGTGATCTCTGGTTACGCTATGATTATTTGTAAACAAAAATAAAAAGATAAAAAAAAAAAAAAAAAAAAAACATTTTTATGCTGATTACAAATATTGAGTTTTTATTACTTTTTATTTCTTCATTAATTGCAGTTAATTAATTAATTAATTAAATAATAATAATAATTCATTAATTAATATAAATTGCGATTGTATGGGAAAAAAATAATTTTTGTTTTTTTTTTTGTTTATATAAATAAAATTGCGAATAAATATGCAAATGCATGGATATTTTGTTTTGTTTTGTTTTCCGTTGTTTTATTTATACAAAAAAAAACCAAAAAAAAATTATTTTTTTCTGTTTATTTATTTATGTAGAAAAAATACTGGAAAATCGGTTTTATTGTTATCATTAGGTGCGATGTGTCTGTTTTAGAAATATTCATGGAACTTGATACTCACTAGTTGCGTCAATACTGTGGTGTGGCTTGGTAGAGTGTAGCTGATTCTTTTTGTTCGTCTTGTAGTTCTTAATCTTTAAAAACCCGATTTATTTTGCCTTTTTATTAAAGATCCACAGAATAGCAAGCTCTGACTTTTTAATTTCACAAACAAACACGAATAAAACAAGCTGTGGCTATAATTCCGTGTCTTTAGAATTGAATTGTAGCTGAAGTAAGACACACAATGCACAATAAAGTGTTATCTGTAACAAGCACACTTGTAAACAAGTTAATTACAAAAAAAAAAAAATAATAATAACCCGAACCACCCTTATACTAACCCATTTAACAAAAAAAAAAAAAACTCTCAAATTCCTGGTGTAGTTGACGTTGAAAAATAAAATTCCTTCATTAATATTAATGATGATTGAGGGTTTTGTGTTCGGTTCATTTCATCAAACTTACAGAGAAAACCTTTTCTTTTCTGTATTTTGTTATGTTGCTGCTGCACACACCAATACAAAAATAAAAAAAAAAAAAAAAAAAACGGCAGGACGTCTTGTCACTTGGGACAAATTTATTATTCGTTGGTTTTTTTTTTTTTTTTTTTTTGATAAATTTTATTAAATTCTTTTCATGTGCTTGCGGTATTTAGGTTTTTTTTTTTTGTTGTTTTTTGTTTGTTACATATATAGCAAACACTTTTGTAAAGAAACCTTGTACGGACATGGTATGTGCATGCACTGATGATGATGATGATGACGATCATGATCATGATAATGATGTGCCATAGCACAGGTAACTACACTTTTGTTGCACCTTTTTTTCTTTTCTTTTTTTTTTTTTTTTTTTGTATCTTAAACTAACACAAAAACGTTAATTTATTTGTTTTTCTTCTATCTATGGACATAAACATTGTGTACTGCTCACTTGAAAAACCAAAAAAAAAAAAAAAAATAATAATAATAATAAAAAATCTCCTTATTTCTGTATTTGTTAAACAAAATGCAACAATGAAATGAAATTCATTCGGTTTTGTAACTTGTAAGCATGAGAAATTTTTGTTTTTGTTATTTTTCTTTTTTTCTCTATCCAATATCAATCAGGGTGGTCAGAATAAAATTTCTACATGGGTAATCATGTAAAAGACGAAACAAAAAGTAGAGAAATACACAGAAAAAAAAACAGAGAAAAAATGGAAATTAACGTGTGGGATATTTATCAACTGAATTTCATTCTTGTTAATAGAGTTAGCACCACAAAAACATTACCAATAAGCCGTCTATAAAACATACTTAGACATGTTATTCAGAAGAGTAAATTAGTTGATGGAAAAGTAACCAAAAAGATTTTTCTAAACTTTTCTAATCACCTAAATAAATACGAATCAAGTTGTAGTAGTAGCAGCAGCAGCAACAGCACCTTTTCTATCGTTTTTTTCTTCTGGTTTTCCTTCTATTATTCCTGCTTTAACCTTATGGTAAATTAAACACTTAAATACCTGTAAACAATAAATAAAATCGTGAATTTTTCCATTTAGTACAGGGTTTATTATTTTCTTAGCAATAATTAAATTTCCGATCGCTTTATTGTAATTTTGTATAAAAAAATGTTAAAGTTTCATTGGAAAAGTTTATGTTTTATCGGATTAAATATTTTTAGTACACCTACATAAATATTTCCGGATAGTTTTACTCAATTTTAGTACTTATAACCACTTTTTCACACTTAAATTAAGTTTTAATAGCCGAATTACATTTGAGCTTATTTTAACCGTGCTTTAGTACGAGGTTAAAGTGTTTTAGTACACACCAATATTTTGTTAATTTGTTCTAAATTACGAGCTGACAAATTTTAATTCAAATATTTAAATTTGAACATAGAGAAAAATACAAAACAAACAAACCGAGACCCTAAGGTGCGTTTAGAGGTCAATAGCTTAATTTAAGTAACCTTTTCATGTAATATTATCCTTAAAGTGTGCACAGGGTACAACAAAAATTAATCGAAATAATTATTTCGTCACAAATTTCTGATATACTCTCGGCTTAACATTAACAAAAAGCACGAAACAAGAAATAGGAAAACAAAGAAAGAGGAAAGAAAAAAAAAATCTTCTAATTAGCATTTTACTAATTTTTAATTATTTAATTAATTTCATAAATGGTTTATTTTATTTTTTTTTTTTGGTTGATTAAAATATTAACGTGAATGCATAACACTTGGTCATCCTTAAGTACAGATGAAACACCATCAGAATCACCGTGTAAACCTGTTTATTCTAAATATAAGAATGTGTTGCGTTTTTCGTTGAGTCTTTCATTTGCTAGATGTTTGTTGATGTTGACGATGATGATGATGATGATGATGATGATCCTTTGTCGGTCAATTGATCGTTTTATTTAGAAATTATATTCACTGTTCTTCTTCTTCTTCTATGCATTTTTTTTTTTTTTTTGGTACATTTTTTCAATGGTAGAAGCTGCTTTATTGACAATAATTTTACCTAAGTTTTAAAGCTAGTTGTTGTTGCACTGAGCGTTTTTTTTTTTTTTTTTATATTTAATCGTTAAATATCTAATATGATAAATATAATCGATGATGTCAGATGTTTAAAGAATAAAGAAGAGAAAAACAAGAATAATAAAAATCAATAATAAAAATGATGTAGCTGCGATGAGAGGGAATAAGAAGTGAAAAACTTTTCATCTTATTACCTTTGGCTTAGTATTACAATACAAAACGATAATAATAATAATAATGCTGATGATGATGCTGTTGCTGTTGCTGATGACTTTTATTTTTATTCTTTATATATATATATAATTCTGTACACATGCTGTGTATAAAGGAGAATGTGATGCATAAATTCCTTAACACAAATTATTTATTTATAATAATGAAAAAAAAAAAAAAAATTAAAAAAAAAAATATGGAAGAATGAAAAGAATTATTAATAAACGTACCGGTGGTAATCGTACCGGTAACACTAACACTTAAATTATATTAATATATATATAAAAAAAAGGAGTATAAAACAATGTATGTATGGATAAATATATAAAAACAGACAGACAGGCAGACAAATAAATAGTTTTGGTGAAGGAATTTAGTTTTTTCGTCATGGCGTATGTGAGATGGCATAGCATGACCAGTTTTTAACAGTGTTTAAGCCGTTTAATCGAAATAATAACTAAGTCAAGTTAAGAATTTGTGTATCTTCCAAACATCACCACCACCACCACCACAAATACATTTATTATACAAAAATTGTTCTTCATTTAAGCTTAAAGTTTCTTAACTTAAATTTGACTCATCAATGAAATTCCGTTTTTTTTTTTTTTTTTTGTTTTTGTTTCTATTTAATAAAATTAAATTATTTAAGCGGAGGGGGGAGGGACAGACATACAAAAATGAACTCATTTTGTTTTGGTTGATTTAATTAATTGTTTTTTTTTTTTTTGTTTAATTAAACACGCAATAATGTGTAGTAAAGTGTTTTAAGTCATTTAAGTCATCGTCTTAATTCAACCAAGCAACATGCAAGCTTTTTCCCTTTATTTGTTAATTTTTTTGTACGTGAAAAACGTAAATTAAACGAGAAAATAAATGAAAAACAAAAGAATATTTGAATTTTTAAGTAAAACGCGCATGCGTTTTTATTCAATCATCGCTAGTCGTGTTAACACGAGAAAAACACGACACAATTAAGACAATCTAATTAAATAATTTAATTTCGATTATGTTTAAAGGGGGACAAAAAAAAATGTTTCAATTCTACCTCCGGCTATTAACTATTAAGCCTTACTTAAGCCGATAATGATTTTTTTTTTCTTCCATTTGAATTTAATTTGCTGTACGGTTATTAAGAAGAAGACGACGAAGAAGAAGAAGAAAAAATTTATGCAAAGGTAAAAAACGAAATCTTTGTTTGGATCGAATGCAAAACTAAAGACTCCATACCAACCACTGTGCTCTTGCATACGTTTAAATACAAAAGGAAAAAATGCATACACATAGCACTGTGTGACTCTTAAATTGGTCGTCGTCGTCGTTGTCGTTGCCGTTGTGGTTTATTTTTTGCCTTCGCCTTTATATCCATTAAACAAGATTCATCGTGATGGTTTTATTTTTTTTTTTTTTATTTTTGTTGACCAGTTTTTTTTCTGTTTGTTTGTTTGTTTGTTAGTTTCTTCTACCTTTTTTTTACATTGCTCACGGGGGTAACACATAAATAGAAAATAATTTTGCTTCGTTTTTTGTTTATTGTATTAATGCATTCCCTCGTTATACCTGTGCGTTTGTGTTTGTGTATTCATGAGAAATAAAACGTTATGCGAGTCATTTTCATTCATCGGAATGCAAGATATTAAAATAAATAAAGAAAACGAACGATGAAGATGAAGAACAAATGAAAAGAGAAAAGAAGAAAAAGAAGAGAAAAAGTGAGATGATTGTGTCGATAACGTTTAAAAAGCCAAAAAAAATAAAAAAATAAAACAAAGCGAATACATTTAAAAGGAATTTATTTTATTTTATTTTTTTCGGTTTTGTGCCCATTTTATCTGAATTATTGCAATTTCCAGTGGCTGGGAAATGATTTTTATTTGCATGATTTTTATTCGAGATATAAATCGATTATCAGGATTCACGAACTGTTTGCTAAGTTGTTCAGGATTTGTTCTTGTTTTTGAAAAGGAATTTTGAGCTGACAAAAATCGTAACGTAGTACAAAACACCTAAATAGCTACTTAAGCCTAGTTTTGATAAGCAGATTATCCGGTTGTATTCAGCAGTTCTTTGTGAACAATAATTTTCCTAACCTAGAGACCAATTATCGATTGTTATGTGAAGCAGCAAACAAATTGTGTAAACTAGCTGAACAGCAGTTAGCAACAATTAACACGCGATATCTTGACCTAAAGCACCAATTTTGCGGTAATTATTCGTGTTACAAACACAAAAATAGGACAAAGCACTTTATTAAAGTGAAAGCGTCACCAAAAAAAAAAAAAAAAAAAAAAAACATTTTAAAAAATTATTATTCTGTCCGTCGACAAAATATTATTTACTCTGCCCTCAGTTATTTTCATTCGTTTTGTTTCCTTTTTGTGCGCCTTAGCTTAAGCTTTTGTGTGTGGCGTACATATTGGAATGCATGAATGTTCGTCCGTAACCTGTTAAGACACACAAAAATAAAAGAAACGAAGCATTTTTATGGTTATTGGTCGTTCCTTTTTCTGTTGTTTATCTGACTTTAAGTGAGATTCATATTGCTCAGCAACAGTTTTTTTTTTTTTTTTTGTTTGTTTATTACTTAATTTTGCTGTTTGTATCCAAGTGTTTGAATTCCAATAAATGCGAATTTTTTTTATTATTTCTCTGTGATTTATCATTGTCGAATGAGTTGCGGTTGGTTATTTATACGAGGCAAAATAAAGAAGATGAATAAAGAAATCTGATTGAACCCGATACGTATTGGCGATTAGATTATTCTGTTTCTGATTCACTTCTAATGAAATTAATTAAATTTCCTTCGTTTTTCGTTTTTTTTTTGGTTATTTCTTTATTATTCGTTGGAGAATTTAATGAATTAATAATGAAGGGAAAATAAATCTCAAAGGAATTTTAAAATGAGAAAGAAACAAGCGAGAGAGAGAGAGAGAACAATCACAAAGGCCAATGATAAGTTTATTGTAGGAGATGTAGGAATTTGTATTTTTGTTGTGTTGAATCCTTGTGCCATTTTTACCATTTGTATTTCGCATACCAAAAACACGAACAACGCCATCCATTTCTTTCTTTCTTTTATTTATCGGTTATTGTCCGATTTTTTTATTTTTAAGTCGGTGCGCCATCATGCAGAGACCGACAATCAGGAGATAATACATGGGAATAACATGGCAAAATGAACACCTTTTTGTTGTTGCTGTTTTGCTTTGCCTTTTTCTTTTTTTTTGTAAATGTTTTCGCATTAAAATTTACTTAAAGTAAAGTGGGTAAATCGTATGTTTCGTGTCGTTAAATTTTTAACAAATGAATAATTATTTTCCCAGGTCATTGTTGATATAGTTTTGCGTTAAAACGGCTTAATGTACATCATTAACACGGTTTTGTAAATGATTTTAAAGCAGACTTAACATGAAAGGTGAATTTTATTCGGATTTTTGAGCATAATTAGGTTTTACCGCGTTAATTCTTATTTTAAATGTATTTCCCGGATTTTCGTTTGAATTACCCTTCCGGTGGTATTTTACAGTAGTTTGCTTGTCATTTGTTTCGATATTTAAAAGTCTTTGTAACATCTTGTTGTGTCGCGAGTGTAGTGAAGTTTGTATCAATTTCAGTTGTTTTATTAATTCCGCTGTATTCTGAGAGTATTTGGATTTAAAATTTTTTCTGTTTGTCGGTATCCTGAATTCTTTTTAAAAATTAGCTGGTGGCAATTTTTCATTTCTTTATTTATTAGAAACAAACATTGATTAGTGGAGACCATGATCTACCAGTGTGTTTCATTATTTATTTACATGACTACTAACCGTTTCACCTATAAACGGTCACCATCTTACGGTTACCGGTTACGTTACATTACTTAAATTAATATTTATATTAAAAAAAAAATGTTTTATTACATTTATTACAAACAAACAAAAAAAAAGAACATACGGCAAAAAAATAAAGAATTACATTGTGTCTGGTTCAGTAATTTTCTTAGAAAAACCGTTTTTGTTTTTCGTTTTTCTTGTCTTTTCTTTATAATTTTTTTTTGTTGACATTAGTAAAGTGGTCGTCTCTTCAAACAAACAAACAAACAAACATACAAGTAAACAAACAAAACAGGCAAACAAACCAAAAGTAAGTTTTTAAATAAGAAATTTTATAATCTTCTACCGTGTAACATTGAAATATCCCATCGCAAACATATCGAAGTAAATTTTAATGTTTGAAGTGAATGAAATGACGACTTAAACCAAAACCGTTAAATTTCTATTTCTATTTCTACCGATAAATAGACTTAAGCCTACTGCACATAACGTAATACGTAAAGTGTTTTGTTTTAAAACGATTTATCTCGTTAATAGATTTCAAATGATTATCCGGATTTTGCACATTACACACATTGATTCATTAGCTAACTGTTTTAGCGCAGCCTAGCCTACCCCACCTCAACCTTTTCATCCATAAACCTTAAGCTTTTGTTATTTATTAACATGCCCTAATGCATTTTCCACACACACACACACATATCAATGTTTAATTAAGTTTAATTCAATATCACAAACATATTATCGGTTAAATCCATGATTTATGAATAAGTTTTTCGTTAGTAAATTCTCCATTTAAATTATTCAAAGGAATAAAAAGGTTTTATCGGTGCAAGAAGGTGGAATTATAGCTAAGAAAAGTTGAAACTAAGCGAAATAAAGTTTATTTATGTGGTATATGCGGTAAATTAAAGTAATTTTCTATCGGTTTTATTTTATTTATATGGCTTAAGTACCCTTGGAACTGTTATAGTGATTTAGGATGAACGAAAACGTAAATTCACGGTGGATTACTGACGCTTCAGTCTTGTGTATTCAGCGTTTAGTACACACCGTTCTTGAAATAAACAACCGGAAATTGATTATTATTATTCGTTATTAAGCTGTTTGGTAATTAACGAATTATAGGGCTCTTCGGTAGCAGTAGATTAAGGATTTTCTAGTTTTCTTTACGTATTGTTTCTATTCGTTTGTCGGTGTTTGTAGCGTTTTTAATGAACGGGTTGTTCTCTTACCTTCAAAAAAACGTAACTCACTGTTTCTAACGATCCTATAAGGTGGTTACAACCTCCTTTAATCACATTAATTGTGATTAATCCTTCTAATTAGTTGCGTTAAACCGAAAAGATCTTCTTCGCTGGGATTTAATTTTAATTTTCTCCTCTCATTACATAAATCCCGTCTGTGGATTATTTCAAATAATTCTGGCAGCAGTACACAAATTTCTGTAAGTGATGACGTTATGAGAAGCTGCGAAAATTTATTTTTATGAAGAATTTATGTTTCTTTTAGGTAGACAAGAAAAATTAAAAAAAAAAGGTGAAAGATACAACAAAGGACCATCCACTGTTATTATTATTATTGTTATTTACCGTTAGATAATTCTTTCATAACTTTTTTGTTTTTATTGTTAACATAAACCATAAAAAAAAAATGAAAAAGAAAAGCGAAAAGAAGAGGTAATGGTAGGAATCACACAACAAATCGTAGGGATCTTAAGCATAACACAAAGAAAGAATTTTAAAGTAAAGCAATGTAATGAAAAGGGCTTTATACAAAAAATTATTATTATTATTAAGATGAGGGGTCTCTTCTGTATTTAATAGCCGGTTACAACGCAGTAGTTCTCAATCGGTTTTTTTTTTTTTTTTTTTTGGTTTATTTGACCAACGTTTCGTTCTTCTTAAGAATTAGCAAAGCTAGATGCCAACCAATCAGTTCTAATGGGTTTTAGTCTGAATTGCATTCCCGATAATTGGAATTAAAAAAAGATAAAAAAATGTCTTGTTGATATATTTAAGTAATTAACGCATGCGCAGTTTGTATTTTCGTTATTAATTTGAATTTTAAGTCATAATTATTCTGAATCAGTCGTCACAAACTGCTGTTTTAATTTTCTATTTTAATTAATTCTTAAAACAATTTGCAAATATGAAATTCATGTTTACAATAAGCTTTTCAGCTTATTTCCTCATTTTTTTTTTTTGTTTCTCCATTGTTGTTTCCTTTTTGATGTTTCTATGTTTCTAATACAACAAGGAATCTCAAGGAATAATTTAAATTGAGTTAACAAAATGGTTTTTCTGATTGTTGGTTGGTTTTGCTAATGGAATTTTTGCTTCCTTTTTGGGTTGTTTACAACAAAAGAAGCAAAAAAAAAAAAAAAAAAAACTTGAATCGTTTGTAGCATTTTGATGGTAAATCGGATTTGTCTTCTTTTTATTATTACGAGGAAAATTACATGAAGGAAATTTCATAATTTCGTTGTTTCTTTTCATTTTATTAAATTTTAAATGAAATTAAATTACTCGCTAAAGGTACGTCGTTTAGATGTGAAATTGCTACTTGCGTTGGTTTTAGATTGTTTTTTTTTTGGTACATGAGATCGATGCAGATTTTTGTGGTTATCAATTGAGGATTAAAATTCTTAACACAATTTCCACTGTTTACTTAGCCAAGTTTTAACTGCATTATCGAATGCCACAAGTCTGTTAACTTTTTTTTTTCCTTCACAACTCGTCGGATTGTTACTTTTCAGTTTGCGGGGGATTACGCAAAACTTTTTTTTTTGTATTTTTGTGTTTTCGCGATGCAAAACTTTTTCTCTTTAACTTTGCATAAACTTTGTTCGAATTATCCCATTTTGTATTCTGCTCTGCACTTAAATTGGAAGAAGAAAAAAAAAAAAATTTTTTTGTTTTTTGCTATCTTTCCTAATAATTGATTTGTTGATTGTTATCCAGATTCACATGGTTACGTCCTTAGTTTCATCTAATTTCTCTATACTGCAGTCATTTGACCTAGTTTACAGTAATTTTTCTATAGAAATAATCTTTGCTTGTTATTAACTAGTTGAAGATGACTCACTGTGTTTCCCCTGCTGTTTAAATCAGTAAAAAAAAAAAAAAAAAAATTGTTTTCTTCATTTTTTTTCCTTTCTTTTGTTTGATTACAGGTGAAAAAAGCATGTGGGGTGCCACAACACAACCCTAAAGAATTATTAACAAATGATATGCGTGAGATACAGAGTGTACCGTCCAAATGGTCATCATTACCTGATCCACAAATGTTACACTTTCTAGTGACAATTGACAAGTCAAAGGATTTTTATGCAAAAATGGTGGACAGGTAAATTGGGTAAATTTTTTATTTCGGAGGAACCTTTATTAATTATTTTTCCTTTTTTGTTTATCTTTGTAGCTTATGCGAAGACGAGGAATATCAACATGACGATCGTAATTGTTGGATTGGTAATAAAATTGGTGAATATACACAATCGGTTATGTCAACCGGTGTCGTTGCACAACGATATAATCCAGAGGTACCATACGAATCACAGCATAATCATCCACGTGCAACAATATTAAACGAATTACGTGATAAATTAATTAATTTACGACAAAATGTTGCTAATGCGGTTAGTTGAATTCACTTACATTTGGTTGTTTTGGAATAAAAATCTTTCTTTTCTCCTTTGCTTTTAGATTTCATCACTTTCTGCACATGCAGAAATAGATAATATGCAAGGTGATATGGCTGAAGGTTCCGGTTGGACAGACGATGGTACAGATGATTCTGATTATTATGGTTCTGGATCAGGAGATGGTTGGTTTTCATTTTCATATTTCCGCTTTAATTTCTTTAGTTTTAATTTTTTTTTTCTTAATTTCTTTCTCCCTTAGGTGCAAATAAACGAATAATAAATCCAAGCGAAGAGAAGCCAATACCAACTGTAACTGGGCCAACACAAAGTGGATCTGATACAAGTCGAATCTCTATAATTTTAGTGAATGTCTCAACAATGTTAACGTGTATCTGGGCACTGCAAATCACAAGAAGACAGTAGAAAGTTTTTCGTTTTCGTTTTTTCTATTTTTTATTTTTCTTCTCTGGTTAACAAACAAATGAAACAAAAGAAAAATTAAAAAAAAATCACACAAAGTACTAAAAAAGAAAAAAAATTCTAAAAGATAACCGGGTGGAATAGAAATAGGAAGTTTGTTGTTGAATTTGTTAAAGAAAAGAGAAAAGAAATAGAGAGAAAAAGAAAAAAAATAATTTTTAAGGAAAAAAAATGTTATTTCCCTTGTCCCCTATTCCTAATTCCTTATTCCCCAATTACCCGTAAAGTGTACCCTGTCATACGATTTTTACAAATTTTTCTACATTATGTAAAACTGAGAACAAAATACTCCTTAATTCACCTGTACACTGATTAATCCATAATCCAGGATTTACGTTTGTTCGTACGCTCGTTCGTTTTATGTTCTTACTGCCATCCAGCAATGCAGAATCAGCAATTAATTAAGCAAAATGTAAATAAAAAAAAAAAAAGAGAAGAGAGGATACGACAAAAGCTTTAATGACTATGGGGAAAAACCAACTGACTTTTCAATCAATGTCCATGTACTTCGGGTAGTTTATTTATTTATTTTTTTTTTTATTGTTTGTTTTTTATTCACATTGACGGTTATTTTGTTTTATCAAAATTTTTTTATTTAAAACTTTAGCTAAAAGCTAACTTTTTTAAAATGTTATTACTACCCGATATATATTACGGTTTTGCTAAAGATAAGCGGTTATAATAAAAGAATAAAAGATAATTCTCCATTAAAAGCAATAAAACGTGAATTAGTCTGTGTTTTTAGTGTAATCGGTTGATTAATGTTGAACCGGTTGATTTAAAACACGATAAAAACGGCAAATGAATGCTGTGAAGTGAACGGTAATGTACTGGCATCATATAAAGTCTTATAAGGCTGGAAATAAACACTCCAACCGCTCAACGAACGAACAGAAAAATCCTCCCATAAAAACTCACCCAAAATCTCCCATAAACCCAACACAAAACAAACAAAATTAATAATTTATTGTAAATTAATTATTTAAATATATAAAAAAAAAAAAAATGAGAGAAAATTAATTTTTGTTTTCTGTTATAAAAAAAATAAATAAATAAAATTTAATTAATTAAAATTAAGCGCCATAAAAATTAATAAAAAAAAAAAAAAAATGAAAAAAAAAATTAAGAAAATTATGAAAAATTTGTTAGAATAAATAAAAGAAATAAAAATTAATTAATTGATTAATTAATTAATTAATTAAATAAAAATATATAAATTTAAAAATAATAATTATCTATTCATTAATATTAATAATTAATAATTAAAATTAAAAATAAAAAAATAATTAAAGAGGAGAAGAATTAAACTAAATTAATTAATTAATTAATTAAAGAGAAGATGTATGTAGATGGGAAGTGAAGAAGAAAGGAGAGAAAAATTAAATTAAATTAAATTTAAAAAAGAAAAAATTATTATAAATAGTTAGGAACACATTTAAAATTTTTGTTTTTTTATTAATTAATTAAATAAACAGTGAACAGCTTTTGTTAATTCGTTGAAATTATTCATTGAATTATTTGTCGAATATAATATAACTGAAATCACTTTGTAATTCGATGAAATATTATTTTCCAAGTTTAAATTCCTCAAGTTGATTTACTTTGTCACCACAATGTCACACTACAGAGCTTATGTTTTAAACGTGTCTAAAGCTTCAGTGCAACAGTAGTGGCAAGACGTTAGTTTTCAGGTGATTAAAACATAAAAACACTCCACAAAGCTCTGGTTTTTAAACATTTTCATAATGCATGACTCTGATTTATAAGTGAAACAAGAAAGCTCCGTATTTTCTCAGTGATTTAAACACCCAATAATCACAACGTTCGATAATTTAATTTAAATTAAAAGCAAATCGTTTCAGTACGCATATTTACAAGAGACACAGCCTGAAGAGTTCTGATTTTGACTAAAAAAAATAAAGAATAAAATTTAAACCAAGCGAAAACAATCAGAATTTTCTTAATAATTAAAAAGCATTGTTAAAGCTTACAAGAAACTTTGTGAAGAGTAGAACGCTTAGAAGATTTTCTGTGATGTGCAGGACGATTAGTTTTTATTTTTTAGAAGAGCAGAACGTTTACGCATTTATCAACTATACGAACGAATTAAAAGTTTTCACTGTTTTCTGTTGTTTTCATTCGTTAAAAAAAAAATTTTTTATTCTTATTTAATTAATTCTAATTAACTCTAGCGATTGGTTTTTTTTTTTTTTTTTGCTTTATTACCGCAACGAATAAAGAAAAATTTTTAAAAAAAGCGCAAATAAAATCGAAAGTGTCCATTTTGTTGTTTTTGAATTTTTATTCCTTCTTTCTTTTTCTTTTTTTCGTTGTTGTTACTGTTGTTGTTTTTAAAGTAAAGTAAAGTAAAGTAAAGCAGAGTAAAGTTCGACTTAATTTTTTTTTTTTTTTTTTTAATTTAAATAAACCGTCTAGACAAATTATAAATTAAATTGAATGAAAAAGTAAGAAACGAAGTAAACACGTTTCAACAATTTATTCTTTATGAAATTTTTTTTCTTTCTTTTTATTAATTAAGTAAATTAAGTAAAATAAAATAAAATAAAAGAAGGAATGTGAGAAGTGAAAGAAAAGAAAAGAAAAGTAAAAACCCGCAAAAG